>MU225099.1:1199839-1219932 GCA_018584345.1 Thuja plicata
CATTCTCTTCCGGTATAGGCACTTGCAAAAATGGATGTTTGGAGGATTGAATTGGTTCAATGGGTAATTGTGTTTTATTCTTTCTGGATGAAGGTTGATAAAAACTTTTTTTGGATCTTTTAACCAATTTATCAGCAACCTCTTGTTCTTTTACAAAGGATGCTATTTGTGTGTTTGACATCCCTTTCCCATTTGTGCCTTTGGACATAGCCATCTCTTTACCAGAAGGGCCCATAAAATGAAGTTTGACCCGGGAATATGAGCTATTGAATGCTTTGCCTTTGTTACTTTCACAATATTTACACTTCCAAAGATATGAACCACCTCTTGCAACTTGTTGTTGTCTTATGGTATGTCTCCATAAAGAAGATGCTGCATCAACTTTGAAATTACCACCTCCTCCTGCCACTGAACTTTGACTACAGGTGGTGGCCATTCTTGCACAATACAATGTAATTTCTTGCTTTGCTAATAAGATATTAATAAATTAAATAAACTTAAATTAGAAAACAACTATGAACATCAACCAAACAAGTGCAAAAAAATGATACAAAAATACTAAAATGGATAGCTAAACTTGTTTCTTTACTTCTTTTAAAAAAAAAAAATTAAAAAAACTTGGAAAATTTCTTCCCAAACTTGAAAAAATTCATCAAAATCACAAAAAAATCCATTAAAGGACTCAAGAATGGGATCAAATGCTTACCTTAGATGCACAAAACGCCTTTGTGGAAGCAATTTCTTGCCCTACGAACAATCCTTTCAACAAGAATCAATTTGCCTTCAACAAGCAAAAATGGAGAGCAAATGAAAAAAGACTCAGCTGCAAAACAAATTAGGTAAAAATTGTTTGGAAGACCTCTTTTAGGGTCGTTTTAGGGTTTAGAAGGAAAAAAATAGATTAAAATAATCTATTATGCACATGCTTTAATGTGTTTTAAGTGGCAAAAAAATTAAAAAAACATTGAAAAAGTCATTTTTAAAAAGTTTTCTGGGTATGTTGCCTGCGGACGCGCTCGGATGCCCTGTGGGTGCCACCTGAAAGCGCATTCTAGGTGCCCGGATGCTTCTAGATGCTTCCCACCCGGAAGCGCAATCCAGGCGCCCGGATGCTTCTGGCATCCGGGCGCTTGGAATGCGCTTCCGGGTGGCACCCATAGGGCATCCGCATCTGCAGGCACCCGCATCAGCATCCAGCCGAAACTGGCACATATCGGTAACTAAGTACAAGGCAAGGGCACATAAGTAAAGAGTCAATTGAAGCAGAGACAGCACCCAGACATTGCAGGGATATAAGGGAATAATACAGGCAGAGTGATCAGATATAACTACCAGATCCGTACGCATGGTCATGAGGAAGTGTTCAGGCAGAACAATCAGATTCTGACAGATATTAGGAGCAGATGAGTAACCCCTTTAACTGGTCACAAATACCTTATATATTAGAAAACTCAGTCACATATATCAGTTCATTATCTAAACCCAGTCACACTTATATTAAAGTACAACAATCCAACGGATTTTCAGCAGGCTTGTTTGGTTATCAGTTCATTGATATCATGCATTGTATCAGTATTTACTCTTTATGCATAATATATTCATCATATTGAATACATTCAGTTCTGCAAATTTAATTTTTCTTGGATTAACTAAAGTTTTGTAGCAGTCATATACATCACTGTTTTAATTGTATTATCCCAATCAAATTCCCAGTCACAATTACCCTGATTCTGCAAACAAATCAACAAAACAATCTATTCACGATTAGGCAAAATCCCAAAGGGATGTCTACAAGGGACAGTACAAGTGGTATCGGAGCTAGTGAACCTGCCAGCCTTTGGGTAAATGTCGAAAAACTTGATTAATCATGGCAACGGAAGTTATCAAGCCATTGGTGAGATCACTATATGAAGCAGGCAACAAGCTTAGCACTCAATTGCAATCAAGGGATGATACCTTGAACACACTTAAATGGGTAGAAGAATGCTGATACACATCAAGGAGGTGTCCTCTGAAGTATAAGATATAGCCCTAACTCCTACAGTGAACACCTTGAAACAACACAAGTAGTTGAGGCATCGTGATGAGGAGATCAGATTGTTGGTTACTTCTTGTTTTAAGTGAGATAATGAGATTTTTGGTACCTCTAGTCTCCTATGACAACAACACAATGAAAGAGGTAGTAACTTGATTGTAGATAGTTTCAAAGAGCTTGATGACACTAGTAGTGCACATTATGCAATAAGGGTGGCCTTTTTAAAGATATTTGCAAAAATTTGGGCAAGTATCTTTCTTGTGGACTTGCAGTTGCAGGATCTGGTCCACAACTCCATCATTTCTTCACCACGATCAAGGACACACACGATGAAGATATTTTTGCGGCCATGAAAGACATTCTGACTCTAACTATCAATGAGAGTAATATTATCCCCCAACCCATCTCATCTATGTTATGGTCCGTTGGGAAACAACAATGGGCTCTCTCTCCATCAGCATATACATTATTCCGCGAAGTGTTCAAACAATGTGAGGAAAACTAAAACCTCACTTAAATAAGGAAGAACAAGAAAGAATCAAGGTAGAAAATGAAGGGAAGGAAGATCCTTTAGTTGTACATGCAGAAAATAAGGATGACAACATACAATGAGAGGAAGTAGTTTCTGACACCTCTAAAGAATAGAAGCAGTTGATTCTTCATGTGCTTCTTTTATCACAAATGAATCGGGTACTTGGATTCATGAGGGTTATGAGACAGCCACTAATGCAGAGTGGATACACGAGGAACAAGCCAGAAATGATAAAGGCTTCACATCCGCTGTAGTTGATGATTTCTTTCATTTCAATGATAAAGGAGGTTTTTGGTTTGACTACCAAAATGATCCTATACAGAAAAATGCATATGAAATTCCTTTGAACCTGAGATTGCTCTTACTCCATCTCAAGGATCATGCTTTGAGAATGACATAGAAGGATTGAACCTAGTGATCATAAATCAAATTATTTGAAGCTGCTTAGAAATAAGGATGTGAATCATAATTCATTTTCACCTCTTGAGGAGTACATGGCATCCACTAATAGGTCAGTGGTTATGGATGAGAGGAGTAATCTTTCAAATGAAAATGAATCAGAAGATGCATTGTGCAACAGATCTAATCACTCTGAGGGAAACAAACAAAGAACCATGACGTTGAAAGATGGGAAAAGACAATTATGGGCCACAGAAGGGGGGATGAAAGGAAAAGAGTCAACCAAAACACAAAATTCAGAAGATGATAGAGACAAGCAGATGAAAAAACTCTTTGAGGAAGCTATGGCAAGCAAAGAGCCAGGGAAATTAATGGATAGTGCTGAAGATGTGAAAAGGACTCTACGACTATGTGAATGGTGGAATGAGAAAGCTAAACATGCCAAGATGATAGCTTCTCAAGCAAGAGAGAACTTGCAGAAAATCAAGCAAAGGCATGGACACTTGGATGAACAAGAGATGAGTTTTCAAACTAAGTATTGTATTGAAAAAATCCTGAATGCTTATTGTGTGAACTTTGAAGAGATAATAATTTCTAGAACCAGCAAGAAGAGCATTTAACACATCCAAACGAGGCTTCCTCTGAGCACTGGAACATTCATCTGGACAGCCAAGGAATTCTGCAATCTGGCTGGGTTTAGAACTGAGAGGGTTTTTTCTTTCCACAGGCCAGACAACCCAGAAGAGACACTGCACCAATCCATGAAACAACAGTTAAGAATTCGAAAATATCTGTTTTGCTTCTTTTTTTTGGTTTGTAAACTTGCACAACTATAGTCTCTCTTTTTATAAATGTGTTTGTATATTCAGTTCTGGAATTCTCAATCATGTAGTTTGTTTTTTAACAGCTTTTGTTTACTGGATTTCCATGTATGTCCCACTCTAATCTGCCCCCACATGCATGTGCTGGGAAATAATTTTTGTAACTCTTATTAAAATCAATTTATACTCTCTTTCATTTTCGAAAAAACAATTGTTGGTTAGAAGTGTTTGACAGTTTTATTCATATTGTAATCATGTATGTCATTTCCAGAAACTTGAAAACATTAATCTTGTCTGTGCTCCTTAGATGTTTTTTAGATTAATTTGTAGTCACATTTCATTGAAGTCATTTCATGATGAAGTTTATCTATGTTCCACTGAGTCCTATTTTAGAGGAATGGAGGAAATATGGATACACAAAAAGGGGATGCATTGAAGTACCTGCAAAATTCTAGGAATGATTTATCAATAGGAAAACAAAAACACGGAGGCATCATCAACTGGAGTGAGCATGTGTCCCCGTTGAATACAGAAATTTACATATATTCTCTTATTCGTCTATGCTTAAGTAGATTGTTTACTATAAACTAGATTTTTAGATTCTAGCTGGTACTAAAATTTCTAGATTCCCTTGTTTATTAATGCTTAACATAAAATGTTTACCGTTATCTAGATTTTAAGTTTCCCTTTGATGCATATCTTTCCATGGTTTTTGGGAAAATTAAAGCTAAAGTTTCCTCGGGAATTCGCTTTTCCATTGGACACTTTACAACGTATTTATTGTTTGTCAAGATATTCAGAAGTCTGATGTAAGAGAATTTGTAATGGTCTAGTATGATTTGGATTATGATGTTATGTTTATTGAATACTAACAGGTATGGAGTGTGGTTAGAAGTTGAAAGGACCATGGTGCTGTGCCTAGAAGGAATTGGCAATGTACTTGATTATCTCTTACCTTGTTTTGATATCAAATCTTTTATACGACCTCGTCGCCTCAGAAATCCTGAGAAAGTTGCAAGGGAAACAGTTTGTAAGATCTCACTGTACCTTTCATGCCCTACTAATTGCAGTGATTTTGATTTTGATTGTGTTACACTCCTGTAACAATGTAACCTGGCACAAAGCATTCGATCGATATTTTTTGATAATCATGGTCTTGCATGGTAGCCTGTTTAAAGTTTAAACTACAGAAACATTCTTGTTGTAACATGTACTTGAATGGATAGCATCTCTGATCCTAATAGACTGATTTCTCTGATCCTAATAGACTGATTTCTTTTAAGTTTTATTTATTTAATTTAGTGTTTAGTTCAATTTCATGGTTTCTGATCTTACAAATTTCTTTCCTGCTTCTATAGCATATGTAGATCAGAGATTGTTCCATATGATTTGGTGTGGATGCAGATTTGATATTTAGCAGGGTTGTCATTAATGAGAACATGATTAATATTATGGTATTTAATAGTAATGCATAGTTTAAACGTCACCCTATATCACCTCATAGAATTCACATAAATATGTAATGGTTATATATTTAGTCGATGTACAATGTCTTTATAATGTTTTATTACTATGGTGGTATTTGACTATGTATTATTTTTCATCGCCTTTGCGTTAGTTATAGGAGTTAGTTGGTAGACAGTTGTGTTCTATTTGGCACTCATGAGCTCTTTAGCTAAACTTTGCATAGTCAGGGAAAGGAGTCTGATATTTGGCTGATCATCTTTGGTTTACTTTTGTAATAACTCCATAGCTAGGAAATAAAGACCTACATGAACACTAGCTGTACCATGAAGAAGCTCTATGTTATGTCTTACATTTTCTAGGCCAAATGATAATGGCGTGATCCATGTTTTAATGATCTTTGTGTTAGCCGTAGAGTTTACTTTATGCTGTGTAGGTGTTAGTTATATTATGTGTGTTCTGACGGTACTTAGTTACTACCGGACGACGGTTGGGAATGAGTTCCGACGGTACTTAGCACTACTGGCAGTTGGGAATGGGTGACGACGTTTGGTCACACCCCTTCGGGTTTATATAAGCAATGTACTTTCTATTCGAGATATGCGGATAAAGACTATTGTAAATGTACTCAAGTTACGAATGATTAATAAAGACTGAGATTTTCTGATCTATCTTATGTATTTGTATTTCCGTACAATGTCTACGCATCAGTAAACTAGGTTACCGCAGCGGGTAAACATTTGGCGCCGCTGCCTAGAAGTACTCGGGAAGGCAAAAAAATAAATAAATTGATGTGTTGATTATTGCCCTGTGGAGAAGTGAGCAAAGAATTCATGCCCAATCAATTGAATTAAAATAGAAAGAAGGAACTCGAGGAGGAACAAGCCGCTAGAAAAGCCGTACTCGCACAACAACAAGCTGAGCGAAGGGAGAGATACAGAAGACGCGCCGAAGGACTATCGAAGAGAGTAAGTGAAGGAGAGGGTTTGGAGGTATCTGGCCGGGAGGCCAAGAGAAGTGACAAGGACCGCCTAGAGGAAACAAGGAGCTTGTTCGGGTTCTTAACCTTAACCCCATGGACGGAAGCAAGAGAAGCCCGAAGGAAGGAAGAAGAGGAAGCCGCACGAAGGGAGGCTCAGGATACCGCTGGTGCCGTGAGTATCGAAGTGACCGAGGGGCACATGTATCATAGTAGCCCACTAGGCCTGGACAGTTCCAGTAGTTCGGGGACATCAAGTGGTACGGTACCAAACATTTCTGGGGTATCGACTCCAACAGTACCATCCCAGCCTATAACACAACCGGTGCTGCAAACACAGGCGGCGCCTAGAAAAGTAAACATGGCGACCAACAAGGAGAAGTTGCCAAAATTCCACGGAGATGGAAAGGAAGATCCAGTACGACATTGTCGTATGTGTGAGACAATCTGGTTTGCAAATGGAGTCGCCGACCAGGCAGAATGGGTGAAACAGTTTCCCGCCACACTCAGAGGGGTAGCCATCGACTGGTACTCTGATGTGGACAAAACAAAGGTGACCACTTGGGACGAGCTCAAGAAAGAATTCCAGAAGGAGTTTCGATTCCTAAGGGATGACAATGAAATTGTTTCCGAGATATACGGTACCAAACAAGGCAAGGAGACTGTGCGGGCCTATAGCTGCCGACTGAAGGAGTTAGTCGGAAAAATGGAGAACTAGCCAGCAGATGGCCTGAAGAAAAGATGGTTTGTGGAGGGCGTGAAATCAAACCTACAGAGGAAAATGAAGATAGTGCCCCCACCTCATACGAAGATGCCTATAACCGAGCGATGGACTTGGAGAGCGAACAGAAGACCTCTAAGAAGAAAAAAAGCAAGTCTTCTTCTGACGAAGATGACACTGCGGACGATGACAGTAGCAGTGATGGCGAGTCGAAGAAAAAAGTCATGGCACTCCAAAAGGACATGGATAGAATGATGAAGGAGTTCAAGACCATGAAAGGGGGTACTAGCAAGGGGGAAGATGATGTGGTGTACGGACTGCAAGGAGAGCGGCCATACGAAGGGGTCGTGTCCCAAAAATGCATTGTGTGACATTTGCTAGATCATGGGCCATTCCACCAAAGAATGCCCATACAACATGAAAGTGAGGAATCGACAAGTGCTATTTACCCAAGAGCAACCATCTACATCGGGCGGGTATGGAGGCAACCAACGTGGTGGCAGAAGGGGCAGTAACACCAACACCAACACCAACACAAGGAGTCGAATACAATATGACTCCAAGGGTCGGCCAATGATCCAGTGCCGAGCTTGCAATCAATGGGGTCACTTTGCAAAGGATTGCGACAAGGGCGACACTCTGCAGAAGCTATGCCGCTGGTGTGGTCCTGGCAACCACGAGGATGCCAACTGCCCAAAATTTGGCATTAATTGGCTAGACATAGATGGAAGCATGAGTACGGTACTGACCGTCACTCGAGGGCAAACAAAGCAAGCCACATATCCAGACCCTCGAACAGAAAAACAACGGCCACGGGAGGCCAAGGAAGAAATAGAGAAGGCGATGAAGGCACAAAAAGAAACATGGGAGATGGCCACCACCTCGGACCGGAGGGAGGCAGAACAAAACATTCTGAGACAACTGTTACATTTAGAGGTACCGGTGAAACTCCAAGACCTCCTTCACACCATGCCTCACTTGGGAACGACACTGTTGGGGAACTTGGCCATGCAGCCAAATACCACACGTACGGACATCCCCGGAGGGTCTGCAATTGACTCGATGATACTTGCTGTAAACAACGGGAGGTACCCGATAGTCGTCGAGATGGGTATCCTTGGCACCACTCTCACAGACACCATTGTAGATGGTGGGTCTGGAGTAAATGTACTTCCGGAGGAGACATGGAAAAAGTTGGGGAAACCCACGCTGTGGCCTCCAACCTTCAACTTGTTGGGAGCGGACGAGCATGACATCAAACCCATCGGAACCCTCATGGCTCAACGCGTGATGATTGGGACACAGCCCTTCGTACTCGGCTTTGTGGTGATCCCACTAAAGAAAAAGGGGTACGAGGCTATTTTGGGACGAGGGTGGCTCACCTCGGCGAAAGTGAACCACAACTGGAAGTGGAACACACTCACCATGGAGACTGCCGGGAGGAAGTACGTAATTGATCTCCGCACGCAAATGGTGAGCGAGGAGTTAGCATCTTTGGACTCAGAATCTGAAGGAGAGCAATTGGGAGAAGATGGAGGGCAAAGAAGAATGGAGCCCAATGACGAAGGGGTGTTGGAGTTGGAAGAATGTTCTGGGGATGACGGAGATTCAATGAATGGCCTCTTTCATTGGCAAATGGAGGATTACGAGTTCTTCACACCATCTTGTAACATGCTAAGCATTAGGGAGGAGGAAGCCACACCCGCACACCAGTTTAGGAAGGAAGAACCCATCAAATACCAGGAGGTAAAATCAAAAGGGAAAAACCTCCGTGATGACGCTCGTGTTGGCGACAGTTGGAACCCCGTGGCCGTAGCCTTCAAAATATTTATTCTCCTTCTAATTTACGGGCAAGAGACCATGGTTCCTGTTGAATTTATGGTACCAAATCTAAGGATAGCCATTGAGAATAGACTCGAAGAGAAACGATTGCTGGCACAGTGGGCGATGAAGCGGACACAGTTCATGCCAGGTTAGTTGGTATTGAAGTTTAATGGGCGAAATGAAATAAAACCTGACAAATTCAAAGCAAAGTGGCTAGGCCCATATAAAATTCGGGAAGTTGCTGCGAATGGGGCAGTGAAGTTATGGACACCCGACGGCCAGGCGGTTCTGGACACAGTCAATGGGTCGAAGCTGAAAACTTATCATGAATGGCCAGATAGAAGGCCCCAGTCGAATTCACAAAATAATTGTACTTTATTTTAAAAAAAAAAAAAAAGGTTCGTATGGGACAGTAC
Organism: Thuja plicata; assembly: GCA_018584345.1. Lineage (NCBI taxonomy): Eukaryota > Viridiplantae > Streptophyta > Pinopsida > Cupressales > Cupressaceae > Thuja > Thuja plicata. The sequence continues at coordinate 1,209,031 of MU225099.1, forward strand.
GGTAGAGAAACCCAGCAGGCTAAAAAATGCCGTATAGAAGAAGGCCGTACGGGCCCATGACACCGTACAACAAGGGGAAAATCAAAGAGAAGAAGGCCGTATGGCCAGGTACAACTGTATGGATGGGAGAGAAAATTGGATTTTAAATATGCCGCAAGGCCGTACGGAAGTGCAATTGGCTACTAAACTGCCGTACGGATCCCGCGCAACCGTACGGGTAGAAGAAAAATCAAAATGGAAATAACAAGCTAATGCCGTAAGGTCGTACGACAAGGGAAAACAAAAATCACTCATGCCGTATGGACCCGTACAGCCGTACGGCCTAGAGGAGCACGAGCCGAAAGAACAGAAAAAAACCCGAGAGGTTTTATATAAAGGACGTACGACTGTACGGAACAAGAAACCAGACGGGACGAGTTAGGTTGTACAACCGTTCGACACATTGAAGCAACTGTACGGTAAGGGAAATAGATGCATGGAGGCCATCCTACCGTACAGAAGGAGACAGTTATTGACGACATCACATGATCAAAAAAAAAAAAAACGACCACAAATAAAGAACAGTGAATAACATATGGCACCGAAGGGAAGGACATTTGCACAGGCACCATAACACAATTGGCAGAGAAGAGAGGCAAGAAAACAGTGTGCGCCATGGACTTTTGTGTGGGTTTGAAGGTGCTAAATTGGTCTTGGTGCCCCAGGACCCCGCAGAGGCGTTGCCCCTTGACCCCATTTTATTTTTGAGGCACACTACAACATAGAGTTTGGGGTACCCACACCGTTAGGGTAAGCGTTGGGTTTGTTCCACTCGGTGAGAAAGAAGTTTGAAGCTAAGCGTTGGAGGGGAAGCTATAAGCCGCTGACGGAGATGGATTTGGAGGTTGTGAACACACAGCGTTGAGCAGATGAGACCTAGAGATGCTATAGGCATTCATTGTTCGTGCGCCAATGGTGGCGAGAGAGATAGTAGGGTACTACGCTATGAGGAGCATGTCTTGGCTGGAAATGAGGCTGCCGTGGTGGAGGCACAGAGAGCTTGGGAGGAGCTGACCACCAAGTTGGCAGCAGTGGAGCGAGACTTGGCTCAGTGTACCCAGTAGTTGGGTGTGGAGAAGGTGGCTATTGAGGACAGATTGGCTACGGAGGCAGTATCATTTGCCGCACTTGGTAGAGGCTGAGACGAAGCAGCATGGTTTGATTCTTGTATGTAGTGGTTCCTCATTCCTATTTTGTTTCGGTCCCGGACATTTTGTTGTTGTCCAGAGACGACTTTTCTTTAGGGGGGGATGATATTAGCCGTAGAGTTTACTTTATGCTGTGTAGGTGTTAGTTATATTATGTGTGTTTCGATGGTACTTAGTTACTACCAGATGACGGTTGGGAATGAGTTCCGACGGTACTTAGCACTACCGGCGGTTGGGAACGGGTGATGACGTTTGGTCACACCCCTTCGGGTTTATATAAGCAATGTACTTTCTATTCGAGATATGCGGATAAAGACTATTGTAAATGTACTCAAGTTACGAATGATTAATAAAGACTCTGATATTTTCTGATCTATCTTATGTATTTGTATTTCCGTACAACGTCTATGCATCAGTAAACTAGGTTACCCCAGCGGGTAAACACTTTGGATTATATTTGCATAACCCAAATAAGATTGTAGCCTTCATAGTCCCTAGCTACTTGGAGATACCGATTCCCTTTTATTGGAAAATATTGCTAATGTGGGATGTTTCAATTGGGAAAAAGGTACCACAGCTTTTAAAGGCTGCTAATATGTAGTATACTTGTTTTTCTTTTTCTTTTGATTGTTTTTCTGTTTGAGTTTGTCTTTAGAGAAGTAGATGGAGATGCAGAAATATATATTACAGTAATCTTATTTGCTCCAATGAGATAACAAAATAACTCTTCAATTACAATATTTCAGAAACACCCACAAACAAAAATAATTTCAGAACTGAAAGTACAATATTTCATCAAAGTTTTTGATACCCAGACAGTGAAACCACATTACAATGCAATATCAAACATACCCATTTGCTGTTTTACAAGTAACACTAATGAATGCCTGGAAATTAGCAAACTGGCAATATAAACCTTGAATGCCACCTCTTAAGATGAGCTTTGAAAATAGTGAAATGAATATCTTTAGAATGCTTGACCGTACGCACCAACTATTCCCTCAACAAACCCTCCAAAACCCTAGATATCATCTCTCTAGATTCAATCCCCCCTTGTCAGACTTGTAAAACCAACAATGAAGAAGTTACGTTGGGCAAATGGGAACCCAAAAACACTGAAATCTTCAGACAAACTCCCTTTTTGTCTTGCTCTCAAATCTGCTCATGAAATCTCTGAATATCTCCAGCAAAATATTCTTAGAATGAAGCCTAGATGTGATTTCTTAGTGAAATCACCAACAAATCCTTTAGGTCAGATCTTTCACTGACATAGAGAATGCCCTTTGCAAGGGTTTTCTTTCTCGTAAAGCATAGGAATGAACAAGTTCAATGCAACAATTTTATTCTCAAATTTCAATGCAAGCATACTGCAAAATGAGCTCCAAATGCCTTTATAAAAGCCTCCGCAAAACCCACATGCACTTTAGGGTTACATTATTTTACATAAATTAGACATCACCTTATGACTCCCCTTTCGGGTGCCCATATTAAAGTAATATTGTAATTCTTAGCTTTTAATGGTCATTTAAGTCATTTAAGTAGTTTAGTTAATAACTTTCTATTCTGTAAGTTAGTTTTAGTAACTTCCATTTATGTCTTTAGTTTTCGATTGTTTCTATCACGGAAAGATCTTTTGTAATCTTCTATATAAGGAATATGTTAAAATATAGCTTCGACCTGATTGATCTATCAATATACACATACATATACTTAGTGCATATATATATATATATATTTAAATGGAATTTATATTGATCAGATTCGATATGCTTAAATGAGAATGGATCGACTTTGGTAATAGTCGAATTCACTTAACATATTTAATATGTGATGGTTCAACTTTGATAATAGTCGATACCATGTGTTACGATAACTATCAACCGATAGCTATACGTAACACATGTAATAGTTACTATATGAATCGACTTTAGTCAATATTGTTTATGGATTAAGGATGTGTTACGATAACTATCAACCGATAGTTATACGTAACACATCGTATGTATTTCAAAGTGCTGCGGTTTATGTTAAACGATAACCACGATAGTTATGAACGAGTATGTCTACGTAGGACATGACCCTACGTGGCTCAAGCCACGTAGGGTCATGTCTCTACATAGACATAACCCCTCTCTCTAATATATAAGTATAATCATATGCTGGCTGTGGAAACACATCAACATAGTGTATGTTATATCCATAGCAAGCATACGAATTATTTAATCTCTGCAATTATATTATTAAATGATTTCAGCATAAGGTTTATATATATATATCAGTTTGAGATAAATTTCTGTGAGCAACATAATTTAAAAGACCATTGTATTCTCTCTAGTAAGATCTCTATTCCTTAACATGGTATCGGAGCCTCGCTAGAGAAGAATTAATATAAGCTAAATTCTGAATTAAATATTAGACAGATTGTCAGAATAAAAAAAGGAGAGTAATCATGGTAAACAACATTAAAGTGGAGGACAGACTTGAAGAGGCTGCAAATTTCTTTTCATGGAAGATACGAATCATAACATTACTTCAAGAACTTGAATTAGATTCTTATGTTGAGGAGGATCTGAAGATGCCGGAAGATGAACCTGATAGGACAACCTGGAAAAGGCGTAACAGCAAAGCTAAGCAAATCATAATCGATGCTGTTAAAGACCACATTCTCCCTTCCATAGCAAGACTAACGACTGCTTATGAAGTATTCAAAACTATTCAAGATACATATGAGATTAATAATGCAAGCAAATTACTTACACTCAAACAACTTATGAATTTAAAGATGAACAAAGGGGAAACTATCACGTCCTACTTGCTGAGAATTTCCGAATTAAAGGATCAACTCTCTACCATTGGAAACAATGTTGATGATATGGAGTTAATATTAATAGCTCTTAGAGGGATACCTATCATGGGAATCCTTTATTCAATGTATATCTGGACGCCCCTCTCTACCTAAGTTTGTTCAACTAAAGAATGATTGCACTCGAGGAATCTCGATTAATTTCAAGAGGGATCGGGCCAAACAAAGAAGGAGAGATCCAAGCACTACATACACATTCATGCAACAAAGGCAATAAAAAGAATTTCGAACATAAGAAAGGAAATTATAACAATAACCACAAAACCAGAGATTTCTCCAAAGTGCAGTGCTATAAATGTGATAAATTTGGACATACGCACAGATTCCGTCTAGAAAGAAAGAAAGCCCAAGCAAACATAGCCGAAGTTAAAGAAGAAAATACCTCTATTCTTCCTAGCCTTGTCAAGTGAGGTAAACTCAAACAAGAACACTTGGATAATCGACAACGGAGCATCACGACATATAACTGGATTTAGAGACCAATTTGAACTCTCGAAGGACATTCCTTTGAAGAAGTCACAATTGGAGACAATTCCACCTATCTAGTGAAAGGAATTGGGACCTACTCAATCCAATTAAAAATAGGGATAACCATACATTTAAAAGATGTTCTCTTTGTACTAGGCATAAAAAGGAACCTGGTCTCTATTTTAGGCCTAGCTGATCAAGGCTATTGTGTCACCTTCCAAGAAGATAAAGTGCACTATGGCCTAAAAACTCTACATTAAAAATGCTATTTCTATAGGGTATAGGGAAGGAAGCCTATACAAATTATGTAATACTCAAAAACTGGCACTATGTCATGAAGTGTCAAACTCTAATGAACTATGGCATAGAAGATTAGGACATCTTGGATTTAGTGCTCTACCTTCTATATGGAAAATCACTACAGGTATACCTAATCTAAAATCTAATCATATCTGCACTTGTAAAGGATGTGCACTAGGAAAAAATATCAAAGGATCCTTCTCTCCTAGTGAACATAAATCAAAAGTTGTACTAGAACTTATTCACACGAATTTGTGTGGACCAATGTCAACTCTCTCACTAGGGGGATTTTCGTATTATGTGACCTTCATTGATGACAACTCTAGGAAAACCTGGATTTATTTCCTTAAACTCAAAGAATCAAATGAAGTGTTGCTAAAATTCAAAGAATTTAAGGCCTTAGTAGAAAACTAGACAGGAAAGAAAATAAAAACTCTAAGATTAGACAATGGGGGTGAATATACTTTTGAAAACTTTAAAGAATTTTGCATTTCTGTTGGGATTAAGAGGGAGTATACAGTACCTTATAACCCTCAATAGAATGGAGTAGCAGAAAGAAAAAATAGAACTATTATTGAAGTTGCCAAAGCCATGATGCATGATCAAAACCTACATACCTCATTTTTGGCCGAAGCCTCTAATACTGCCGTATACATCCAGAATAGATGTCCTCACTCAATCTTAGAAAACATGACACCTGAAGAGGCCTTTACATGGATGAACCAGATCTAAGTCATCTAAGAATCTTTGGTTGTCCCTTGTATGTTCACATTCCTAAAGGGAAAAGAACCAAACTAGAACCTTCTGGAAAGAAAGGCATATTTGTTGGCTACAGTGAAACTACTAAAGGACACAAGGTCTACTTTCTAGGACAAAAATCTATTGAAATTAGCAGAGATATCAAATTTGAAGAGGATGTTGCTTTTAAATTTTCTACACTTGCAAAAGATGAATCAAATGAGAATCAGAGGGAGAATGAAGATGACGGAAATTTCACAATTGAAAATCAGAGAGAAAATGCCTTAGATGAAAATCACACAATTTAGAATCAGAGGGAGAATGCCATAGAAGATCATGAATACTCTTCATCTAACCTTGAAGATGTTGAAATTCTCAATAATAAGAAAAGGCCACTATGGGCAAGAAAAATGATTGAAGAAAATAATGTTGAACCTAATGAAGTATTTAGAGAAAGTAAGAGAACAAGAAACCAAAAGTGTTATCTTGCACTTATGACTGAGCTTACAAAAACTGAACCATCTAACATTGAAGAGGCCTTAACGTGTCAAGCCTGGAAAGATGCAATGATCGAGGAATATCAATCCATCTTAAAAAATGATGTATGGGAGGTAGTATCTAGACCTAAAGACAAATCAGTTGTCTCTTCAAAATGGTTATTCAAAATCAAATATGCTTTAGATGGTAGTATTGAAAAACATAAAGCCAGATTTGTTGCCAGAGGTTTTTCTCAAAAGGCCGGAATTGACTACGAAGAGACATTTGCTCCAGTTGCTCGATATACTTTTGTGAGAACTATTATAGCCATTGTAGCATCCAAAGGGTGGAAGATACATCAAATGGATGTGAAGACAACTTTTTAAAATGGTGTTATTGAAGAAGAAGTATACATAGAACAACCTGAAAGCTCTCTACGGCCTTAAGCAAGCTCCCAGGGCTTGGTATAAATAAAATATTGCAATATTGTTTTTGTTTTTTTGGAAGGTGACGATCTTTCATGTGTGTTAGGTCACTATTGTAAGGTGACGACCTGAACAATAGTTTTTGACCTAGTGTCAAGAGTGACTATATTAAGTTACTATCCTGACACTAAATCTTTGGAGGTTATCATTTAATCCAGTTCCGAATCGAGTCAGGGATTATGATAACGTGTGCTTCAAGTTGTTGTTCCGGAATGCGCCGGATATCTTGACAATAATACTTATCACTAAATCCAGTTTCGAATTGAGTTGGGGATTGTGATAACTCTTCTATCAGGATTGAGTACATTAAGCTAAATTTCCCGGACTGTGCCGGTTATCTTGATATGAAGTTATGTTGTGATTAAGTGTTATCACTAAAATCCAGTTCCGAATTGAGTTGAGGATTATGATAACACACACATCATGATAATCTCCCATTCAGATATCATGATACTGTTTAATCCTCTCTTGCTAAGAGGGAGTGTTAAAATATAGCTTTGATCTGATTGATCTATCAATATACACATACATATACTTAGTGCATATATATATATATATAAATGGAATTTATATTGATTAGATTCGATAGGCTTGAATGAGAATGGATCAACTTTGGTAATAGTCGAATTCACTTAACATATTTAATATGTGATGGTTTGACTTTGATAATAGTCGATACCATGTGTTACGATAACTATCAACCGATAGCTATACGTAACACATGTAATAGTTGTTACTATTTGAATCGACTTTAGTTGATATTGTTTATGAATTAAGGACGTGTTACGATAACTATCAATCAGTAATTATAGGTAACACATCGTATGTATTTCAAAGTGCCACGGTTTATGTTAAACGATAACCACGATAGTTATGAACGGGTATGTCTACGTAGGAACGGGTATGTCTACGTAGGACATGACCCTACGTGGCTCAAGGCACGTACGGTCATGTCTCTACATAGACATAACCCCTCTCTCTAATATATAAGTATAATCGTATGCTGGTTGTGGAAACACATCAACACAGTATATGTTATTACCACAACAAGCATACGAATTATATAATCTCTGCAATTATATTATTAAATGATTTCAGCATAAGGTTTATATATATATCAGTTTGAGATAACTTTCTGTGAGCAACATAATTTAAAAGACCATTGAATTCTCTCTAGTAAGATCTCTATTCCTTAACAGAATATTCCTCTCCTTTGTTAATAGAACAATCAATTATCATTTCCTGGTACAGAGCAAAGGTAGCTATTTGGCAATTTTTTAAATAAAATTCATTTATTCAATACGTGGAATTTATTTCCAGAGTTTTTTAATAATTTTTTATGAAAAATTGTGAAGTTCCCCTAAGATTTTTCAGAAGATTTTTTACCAAATTTTTAAAAAAAAATCAAAGTTTGCAATGAAGATCGCGAGTCTTCTTTTTTGAGCATTGGGTTGAGTCGTGACCTAGGATTTTTATACTGTTTTTTTGCAGTGCCTTGGGCTTTTTTTGCAGCTGTGCGCTGGTTATTTTCTAGCGCATTTCTGTGTGAGGTCGCATAGAGTTGTGCATTTCTTAGTGCCGGAAAAACGCGTCGTTTTTTGTGGGTCTGCTCAAGGGAGGGTGTTTGAGCGCCTCTCTTTAGCACGTCGTGGGGATTTTCCTAGTAGTTTTTTGGAAGATTGTGGCTTGTCCAAGTTGCATTTTCTACATTTTTTGCTAAAGGTCGAAGGTGTTTTTTCTTTGAAAAGTGCGGCCCGTCTTACCCTTCAATATCGCGGATTTTTTTTCTTTCTAAAAATTGTGCCACTAGGGTTTTTTAAACACATGATTCTCTGTCTGTTGGTCCCGCGACTAAATGTTTTTGAGCATTTAGGTAGGCTTTTGCACGATTTTTTTTCTAGAAAATTGAGGTTTTCTTCATCTAGGGTTTTGGTCAATTTTTTTCCCAAAAATTGTGGTGGGTTTTGCATGATTTTTTCCCAAAAGTCAAGGTTATCTTTTGCTTTTTATGGCAATTTTTTAAAACAAAAATTGTGGGTTTTTTCACACGATTTTTTGAAAAATTGTGGGTTTTTTCACACTATTTTCGACAAAATCATGGGTTTTTACAATTTTTTTAGAAAATGAAGGTTTTTGACAAATTTTTCACAAATTCCACAAAATTGTGTTGGTGTTTTGCAACCGCTTTTTTGGTTTCATTTTTTTTCTTTTATTTTTTTTCTGATTTTTTAACAACAGAAATCAAAGTTGTTTGAGAAGCTGATCTCAGTGTCCGTGTCTTTGCATAGTGGGAGGGATGGCTTCGTTACCCAACATCATGTTGGAAGGTACTTAGAGGTTCAACGACAAGAACTACAATACCTGGAAGCAAAGGATGCTCACTATTTTTGAGTACCCGTGTCGTGATCAACTCGTTCTTGGTAAAGCTACTCATCCCACAGCTTCGGGTAAAGTCTAGGACAAGTTTGATGAGCACAGTTATGCTACTTGAGTTATTTGTCACTGATGATATGCTTCCAAAAGTGCCGTCAGGCAAGACTGCTACAAAGATCTAGAGTCACTTGAAGAGTCTTCACGAGACGTCAAATAAAGGTAGAGCTTTATTCCTTAATAATATGTTCTCGATTATGTTGAATGACAAGATGTCTTTGTAGGATCATCTCGTGAAGATCAAAGACATTCGCAATCAACTAGAGGCGATTAGTTGCAAGATGGAGGAAGAGGAAATGGTGGTTATCATGCTGAAAATCTTACCTCGATCCCATGAGCACTTCATCGAAACTCTCAACTTTACTTTAACTAATGTTGAATTGAAGTTTGATGACCCATGCAATAAGCTCTTGCAGTAAGCTAGGTGAAAACAACAGTTTGGTAGTATCACGTCATTATTGTGGTAAACTTGGTCATGTCCAGAAGTTTATTAAATAATCTAATGTTTCTTTAATGGTCATCTTTGTTTAGTTTGTTTCTAATTCTGGCTTCAGTTCAGGATTGTTTCTTTTAGAAACATTGTTATGTAATCTCTTATAAATAGAGCCTTTCGTCTCTATTGTATATATTGATTTATAAGAACATGGTAGATCAGAACGGGTCGATGGGGTTCTTTAGAGTTGTAAATCTAAAACAAAACTCGTTGCCTCCTTCCTGAAATTCTTTTTCCAGAAATTTTTGAATCGTTTTTTTTAATTAAAAAATGCCTACTATTTTCGAGGTTGATTATCAAGGGTTTTTTCCATCCATTTTTTGGGCAGCCTTGGTCACCTTTGTTTTTCTGTGTGCTCTGCAACCTGCGACGGATGACTCTTGCTCTTTTTTGGTGTTCTCATATTCTTGTCTAGGGTTTTCTGGCTCATGGGTGTTCGTGCCTTGTGCGATGAAGGGTTTTCTGATTTTTCTTTTTTTGCCCAATTATTTTCAACAAAATCGTGCATTTTTTTCTCTATTGGAGGGTTTTTTGATTTTCCACAAAAAATAATGTCTGATGTTGCTTTTATTTGGGTTTTAAATTTTTTTCCTACAAAAATTATTTGTTCGGTTTTATATTTTTTTCCTCAAAAAATTATTGTTAGTTTTGATTGATTTTACTCCTAAAAAATCATGTTTGTTTTTTCCAATTTTCTCCTTAACAATCATTTTTGGGTTTTCTGATTTTTTTCAAAAAAATCATGACTGGTGTTGTTGGTCTTAGGGTTTTTTGATTTTTCCAAAAAAATCATCAGAGGGTTTGTCGATTTCTCCACAAAAATTATGGTTTCTTGAAGTCTGTTTTGGGTTGTAGTGCTCATCTGCAAAAGTTTTTGGCGATTTTTTCGAACAAAGTTGTCGGGATATTTGGATGTACGGGTTATTATATTAATAAAGTATTATGTTAGTCTTGGTCGTTAGTGACCGAGGGGTTAGATAGTTACGTCACGACGTTTCGGTTGTGGCCCTTCGGGTAGTTTATATACCCTCTCGGAGGATGGACAGGGGAGATATGATGGTATGATCATTATTACGTAAATGTACTTGCCAGTCTGGAATGATTAATGAAAGTATTTATTATTCTATGATATATTCTGTGTTAATTATATTTCCTGTACTATGTCTATGCCTTATTAAGTTACCCGTGATGGTAAACAAAAGTCGTGGCTATTTTTTTGAAGCCATTCGGGTTTGGTGATTTTCTCCTCAAAATCGTGGTTTCAGTTTGAGAAGCTGTTCTCGGTATCTTTGGCCATAGGGAGATACATTTTGTTTCCCGACATCAGGTTGTAAGGATTTTGGTTATCTTGTTCATTTCCAAATGTTTTGCAGAATCAGGGAGGGTCTCAACACTAGGCTCATTTTGCAGAGCATTCTTGTTGGAATACCGGACCACTGAGAGGGGGGGGGGGGGGGGGCA
>MU225099.1:1219942-1229953 GCA_018584345.1 Thuja plicata
TGCAGAGCATTCTTGTTGGAATACCGGACCACTGAGAGGGGGGGGGGGGTGAATCAGTGGTCACTAAAACACTTGACAAAATAATAAGATTTAAATTCTAAGACTTTAAAGCAATCACTATGCATTCAAACAAACTTGACATATCATAGAATCAATGAATTGTAGCACTAAAAATCATAAAGCACAAAGGTCATATATTTATGGCTCTTAACATAGTTATTTGAGTGGAAAACCCTTAAACGGTGGAAAACCACTATGAAAAATGATTTTGTTAGGCCTCGCTGACCAAAACCTCGCTGAGTACATATATGCCTTATTGGCAAAAGATCCCACTGATCAAACCCTCACGGGGTACAATTTTAGGACACCAACCCTAGGAGCACCAACCCCTGCACACCATTTTCAAAAAGAATAATTTGAATACAGAGGCTTACTCTGTTTCACTGCATAACATCAGGTTCATTGCCCTTTTGACTGCAGCAATCTGAAACTTAATAAACTTATGTGTATTCAAAGATTACAAAGAATCAAACACTGTAACTGAACACTTCTGTACAATAAATTTGGCTTCAATGAAGTTTCTTAATTAGTACCACTGAAATCCTCTCAAAACGTCATATTTTCTATAACATCTCCATAATATCAAACTTGTAAACATATTGAAGCTTTACAATAGCCGTGCAGAAGACTTGTTCTATCATTCAATTGACTCTCCAATTATATCTTTCATTACCATTGTAACAACAGATACATAGTATTGAAACAGCAAACATTAAATCATCATCTCACTAAAACAATCAATCTTTTTAATGGGCAACCACGGTCATCTTATCCATAATCATTGAAACTCTTACAAAACATCTGATATTTGTTACAACATATGTAGTCATCTTATCCAGAATCATTGAAACTCCTGCAAAACATCTGATATCTGTTACAATATATGTACTTGTTTCAATCTTCAGATGTTATCTAATAAACCCTCAACACTTTTACAAAATATTCAATCTGCACTTCATTGCATCCATCAACCAACAATTTGCGTTCAAGATTTCATCCTTTTACATACATTTTTCATTTGTTAGAACAAGCAGTTTTGTCCATAAAACGAAAACAATAACCGACTATTCAGCTTCTGTCAAAGTACTTAACCATTGGAATTTGAAAATTCAAATCTTATGCATCATACCCGCATACATGAATGGACACATTAAATATTAGATACAAATATGAGGATCATTATTATAGTGTCTAAGAGTATTAGCATTTAAGACTATAATAACGATAATAATCATCAAAGTTCTCTGCTCCTGTCGCCATAGTGCTCTTCTCCTGTAGCCATGATGACAGGAATAAAAAACTTACATTATTTGCTCTTGATAACAACTCCAATCAACATGTCTGCACTATGAGTTCAAGAGAACATGATATGAAATATGTTATGCATCTTGATGATCATCCAAAAATGGTAACTCAACCCTCAACTTCTCAATCTCAATGAGAATGTTTCATATCTTCATCAAACTCATATCTTGCATCAACATCTGAATTAACCTTGACTAACAACATCTTTTGGTGATCTCTCCTTGATACTACTGTTGACGTCAATGACAAATCAATGCTAACAAACTCCCCCTTTGGCTTTGATGTCAACATTTTCAGTAAATCTACTCCTACCCCCCCTGTCTGAAGACATTGAACTGCACAAATATCTTCATGCCAAGCTGCTGCAGAATTGGTGCACAAACATTTCCCCCTTTGACATCAATGACAATGGGGAGAACTATGAGATTTCAGGGTAACAAAGAAGATTAGATATAGTCTCCACCTAAAACCATACCACCATTAGCTGATTTAATGAATAGAGGAGAAGGGGAAAACCCCCAACCTCTGCCTTAAGCTTTCAAATACTTCCTTTGTCAAAGGTTTAGTAAAAATATCAGCTACTTTATCTGAAGTAGAAACATAATACAAAGCAACTGTATTTGCTAACACTTGATCTCTCAAGTAGTGATACCTTATGTCAATATGCTTTGTTCTTGTGTGCATAACCGAGTTTTTAGAAATATTAACTGCACTTGTGTTGTCACACAAGATGGAAACCGGTTGAGGAACTTATACCTTCATATCTGAAAGTGTCTGCACCATCCAAAGAACTTGGGTACAACATGAAGCAACAGCTATATACTTTGTCTCTGCTGTTGGTAGAGATACCGACTCTTGCTTCTTATTATGCCAACTCACTAATCTATCACCCAGGAAGAATGCTGCACCCACTAGTGCTCTTTCTGTCATCAAGACACCTTGCCCAATCAGCATCAGTATAGGCTGTTAAAGTAAAAATACCGTGTCTAGGGTACCACAAACCATAGTCCAATGTCCCTTTGACATATTTAAAGATTCTTTTGACAACATTTACATGAGACACTTTGGGGGATGATTGGAATCTTGCAACTAAACACACTGCCTGCATGATCTCTGGCCTAGATGCTGTGGGATATAATAGACTCCCTATCATTGACCTATATCTAGTTTGATCAGCATCATGTGAATCATCAACCTTACTTAACTTACAGCCTGTTGCCATAGGTGTACTTACTGGTTTGCATTCATCCATTTGAAATCTTTTCAGCATCTCTCTAGCATATTTAGCTTGTGACAAAAATATACCTTTTTCAAGTTGAGAGATCTAAAATCCAAGAAAGAAAGACAACTCTCCAAGCATAGACATTTCAAATTCAGATTGCATAAGATTAGAGAACATTTTGCACACATTATCATTATTGCATCCAAATATGATATCATCTACATAAACTTTAACAACAAGAACATCCTCACCTTGCATTCTAACATACAAATTGCCATCCACACCTCATCTTGTAAAACCATGTCTAATTTGGAGTACCAAGCTCTGGGTGCTTGTTTCAAGCCATACAATGCTTTTTTTTAACCTATAAACATGATCAAAATTATTTTTTACACATGAAGCCTTTAGGCTACTCCATGCAAACCTCTTCTTCAAGATATCCATTAAGAAAAGCTGTCTTAACATCCATTTGATAGATTTTGAAGTTGTATAAACTAAAAATGCCAAAAGTATTCTTATTGCTTCAATTTTGGCCACTGGTGCAAATGTCTCACCAAAATCTATACCCTCAACTTGAGAGTATCCCTTACAAACAAGTCTAGCTTTGTTTCTTGCAATCTTACCATCCTCATCTAACTTGTTTCTAAACACCCATTTTGCACCAATAACATTCTTACCTTTAGGTGTTGGATTTAATTATCAAGTCTTGTCCTTTTCAATCCGACTTAGTTCTTCCTCCATGGCTTTAATCCAACTTTCATCTTTGCTGGCCTCAATGTAGCTTTTAGGTTCTATTTCTGATAATAGACAAAAGGCTGTTTGCTCACTTGATTTTTCTACCCTTCTCCTTGTTTGAATTCCTGCCTCTTTGTCTCCAATTATTTGCTCTTGAAGATGATGCTTTAGAAGTGTTTTAGGAGTTCTTACCATAACATCCAATGGTTTATTTGTTGCTTCGAAAGATTCCTTTATTGCTACTTCTTGTTTAACTTCAAAATCTGATTCAGATTCTTCCTTAATGTTCTCAATATTATTGTTATGAATTTGCAGTTTCTCATCAACCTTTACATGAGCACTTTCAACAATTCCTTTTAGCCTTTTATTGTAGCATTGATATGCCTTACTATGGGTAGAATAACCAAGAAGAATGCCCTCATCACTTCTAGATTCAAAGCTACCCAAATTTTCCTCATCTCTTTTAATGAAACATTTACTACCAAAAATATTGAAGTACTTAACTGAGGCTGAGTTACCATACCAAAGTTCATAAGGTGTGTGCTTGGATTTGACTCTTAGCTGAGCCCTATATAGTGTATATACCTCTGTATGAACAACTTCTTTCCAAAATATGTCAGGTAACTTTGCCTCATCAAGCATGGTTCTAGCCATCTCTTTCACTGTCCTGTTCTTTCTTTTCACCACCCTATTTTGTCGAGGTGTCCATGTAGCGGGATATTGCCTTTTGATTCCATGTTGTTCACAATAGTCTTCAAACTCTTTTGAAGTATATTCTGATTCCTTTTTGGATCTCAAACATTTTATTTTTAAATCCGATTCCTTTTCAACCATTTTTCTAAACACTTTGAATCTTTCCGATTCCTTTTCAACCATTTTTCTAAACACTTTGAATCTTTCAAATGCTTTGGATTTGTGCTTTAGAAATGTCACCCAAGTCATCCTAGTATAATCATCCACAAAAAGCATAAAATACTTCTCTCCACCAATAGCCCTTGTTCTAGTTGGTCCACACAAATTAGTATGTACAAGCTGCAATGGTTTAGTGGATGAATGTTCGTTTGATGCAAAACTGGTCCTAGTTTGCTTACCATGTTGACACTCCTTACAAATGCTGCTCTCTGATTTGTGAATAGACAACATACCTCTTACATTCTGATTCTTGCTTACTTTGACCAGATTATCAAAATTTAGATGGCCAAGCCTTTTATGCCACAGCCAACTCTCTTGCACTTGTCCCATGAGACAAATATTTTTATGTTTGTCATTGTTTGAGATATCTTTCAGATTATAAACATTAGCACTAGTCCTCTTTCCTGCTGCAACTGTCTTACCTGATTTCATTTTTATCTCACATCCTTGACCATCAAACACAACATTGTAACCATTCTCACAAATCTGACTTACACTCAGTAGATTATGTTTTAGACCTTCTACATAATAAACATCATGTATAGGCATATTCTTATCCAAAATAGAGTTCCTAATTCTCTGATCTGCCTAGAAGAATTATCACCAAAACTCACAATCCTTCCATCATAGTCTTCAAGCTTAGTGACTTTTTCTTTGTCACCGGTCATGTGGTTTGAACAACCACTGTTAATCACCCACAAGTCCTTTTTAGCATGCAAAACTACTTGTACAAACATTGACTTCTCAACATTTTTAAATTCCTTTGGTTTCCAATTGTTTTCACCTTGTTAATTTTTACATCAGATTTTTCATCAAAATTAAATCTGCAACTCTTGATGTCATGACCAAATTTATGACGGCTGTAGCATCTCATGTCATTCACCATGCTATGTGTGTATTTGCTAACAAAATTTGATCTTTTAAATGCAACTCTACACTCATTCATTTTATGGCCAAACTGATTGCAAAAGAAGCAATGACCAACAAAAAGAGTACTATACCTGAAATAAACTCTTCTTCTTTCAATGGATGATTTTTCAATTGTATTGATGCTTTCCTTTTCATGTTTATCAGCATCTGTATTTCTGATATTATCTTTGTGATCAGATTTTGAACATATTTGAGCTTGGCTGTTGCTACAACTTCCTGTTAACTTTGAACCATGATCAATATCCTTTCTTAAGAGATTTCTGTCCCCTTCATACTTTGCTAACTTCTTTCTCATCATAACAACCTCTGCTTCTAAATTCTGACATTCTTCTATTTTGAATGCCAATTGCTCCTTGATAACTTCTTCAACTCTTCTTCCTTCAAGTTGAGTTTTCAAAGTAACAATCATCTGTTCTGTCTTTAAGTCTGCTAATCACTATTTTTGGTTTGACTCCCTAGTGTGCTGACTAACTTCTTAAGTCTTTTTATCTCCTTAAGAGCACATAGAAGTTCATCCTCTAGATCAACATTTGCGAATTCAGATTCACTGTCTTTCTGATCTGCACTTGGACTTTCTATAGCCATAAATAGCACTTCTCCTTCATCAACAGAGTCTTCAGAATCGCTGTCAGAACATTAGAAAATAAACTTTTCTTCGTCTTATTGAAAGACTTTCTTCTTCTTATTGAAAGACTTTCTTCTTGCATTGAATGTCTTCTTCTCGCCTTGCCTTTCATTGTTCTCTTCATCATCATGAGATTCATTATAAGGACACTTTGCTGTATAATGTCCTTTTCTGCCACAATTGGAACACTATAATGGAAGTTTTCCTTTGTACTTACCCGAGCCCTTTTTCAATTTCCTGACAAAGTGAGACTCTATCATATCTATGCTTTTTGAGTCTGAATGAGTTTCCTTATCCTTCTTTTCAGCCTTGAAGGATGCCTCTCTATTAGAAGACTCCTTACATGTCCTCATTTCATAAGCTGTACGTGCACCATGTAAATCATCCATTGTATACTTGTTTATATCCTTGGCTTCTTCTATTGCTGAAACTTTTGAGTCATACCTTGATGGAAAAGATCTTAAGACCTTCATGGCGACCTCTTTATCCTCCACTTCTTCTCCAAGGCCACGAATAGCATTGTTAGCTGTAGAGTTTACTTTATGCTGTGTCAGGTGTTAGTTATATTATGTGTGTTCCGACGGTACTTAGTTAACTACCGGACGACGGTTGGGAATGGGTGGCGATGTTTGGTCACACCCCTTCGGGTTTTATATAAGCAATGTACTTTCTCTTCGTAGATAGGATCATGGTGACTATTGTGGATGTACTCAAGTTACGAATGATTAATGAAAGCTTTGGTATTCTCTGATCTATCTTATGTCATTTGCATTTCCTATATAATGTCTATGCATCAGTAAACTATTGTTCCCCAGTGGGAAAACAAGCATTGACTATCTCATCCACTTTGAGTAAATAATTTGCTATCTTCCCTTCCTCTCTTATTTTCAACTCTTCAAATTTTTCTCTAAGGTTTTGTATCTTGGCTTGCTTCACTCTATCATTACCATGATATATATTTTTCAACTTATCCTAGACTTCTTGTGCAGACTCACAGTGCATAACCTTAACAAAAACATCTTTTGATAGACCACACAATATGGCATGCTTTTCTCTGGCATCTGTTTCATAGTCCTTTTTGCCAACAACATCAGTGGGTAAGGTAGTAGGTACATTATAACCATTTACAACCGAACCCCACACATCAACTCCTAGAGAAATCAAGTAAGTTTGCATTCTAATCTTCCAGAAAGCATAATCAACATCATCAAACAAAGACACTTTTGCAATTGAAGAACTATCTTGTGCCACGACAACAAGTATTCCACTACCAAGATCAAACTAGGGCTGTTAAACCTCCTTAAGGAACCTGATTGCTCTGATACCACTTGTTGGAATACCGAACCATTGAGAGGGGGGGTGGGGGTGGGGTGAATCGGTGGTCACTAAAACACTTGACAAAATAATAAGACTTCAAATAAATCATTATGCCTTCAAACAAACTTGACATATCATAGAATCAATGAATAGTAGCACTAAAATCCATAAAGCACAAAGCTCATATATGTATGGCTCATAACACAATTATTTGAGTGGAAAACCCTTAAAGGGTAAAAAACCAGTATTAAAAATGATTTTATTAGGCCGCATTGACCAAAACCTCATTGGTTACATATATGCCTTACTGGCAAAAGATGTCACTGATCACATGTACAAGATCTCATTGATCAAACCCTCACTGGGTACAATTTTAGGGCACCAACCCCTACACACCATTTCCAAAAGGAATAATCAGAATACAGAGGGTTACTCTATTTCACCATGTGATAATAATGATAATAATCATCAAAGTTCTCTACTCTTGTCGCCATATTGCTCTTCTCCTATAGCCATGATGATAGGAATAAAAAACTCACATTATTTGCTCTTGATTACAACTCTAATCACAATGTCTGCACTATGACTTAAAGAGAACATGATATGAAGTATGTAATGCATCTTGATGATCCTCCATTAATTGTGACTCAATCCTCAACTTCTCAATCTCAATGGGAATGTTTCATATCTTCATCAAACTCATATCTTGCATCAACATCTGAATTAACCTTGACTAATAACATCTTTTGGTGATCTCTCCTTGATTACTACCTTTGACATCAATGACAAATCAAGCCAACAATTCTATGTATTTGTGACCAGAAGGGGGCAACCTTCTACACATTTGTGACCAAAAGACCTGCAGATTGTGTCTTCTGTAGGGTAGTTAGAACGATCACCATTAAGGGAGGGTATTAAATAATGTAATATTTCTTTACTGGTCATCTTAGTTTAGTTTGTTTCTAATTTTCTGGCTTCAGTTCACTATTGTTTTTTTTATAAACTTCGTCATGTAATCTCTTATAAATAGAGCCTTTTGTCTCTATTCTATATATCAATTTATAATAAAAAAGTTTGTGCGGTTGGCTAATCAAAAGTCCAACTAGGTAGTGTTGTAGTAGCAGGCTCATTTTGCAGAACATTCTGAAGAGTAGTTCGCTTTCTTTGCATTCATGACCAAATGACTTGCAGATTATGTCAAGTCTTTTGTAAGGTAGTTAGTAGAAAGACCATTAAGGGAGGGTATTAAAGTGATATTCTAATATTTAGCTTATAATGGTCATTTAAACCTTTTAAGTAGTTTAGTTAGTAACTTTCTATTCTGTAAGTCAGTCAGTTATGTTAATAACTTCCATTTGTCTTTAGTTCTCGATCATTTCTGTTATGGAAAGATTTGTAATCTTCTATATAAGGAGTATTCCTCTCCTTTGTTAATAGAACAATCAATTATCATTTCAGCCCACACCTAGGAAAGAAATATTAAATAAAAACCAGTGTTACTTGGGGATGCGTCCCCTATATTTTTTTCAGGTGTCCCTATCCCGGGAACGTCTCGGGCACAGGGGACGCCTAGGGGACTTTGACTTTGACTTCTAGAGGAAACTTGACTTTGACTCTCAGAATAACACAAATTTAGCATATGAATTCTGCTATTTCTTATATTTTAAGGTTCTATTATGTATAATTTATCCATGTTTTAATATTAATATTTTAAATTTCTCTACATATTTTACTTTTCCCTATTGTTATATAGTCGTCCCCAAAGTTGACAAAAAAAAATGTTGTCCTGGAAACTCATCCCCCAGTCCCTTGTCGTACCCATCCTAGAAACTTGGGGTAACCTTGATAAAAACAGTTAATTTACCTTGGGCATTCACTTGAGCAAAAGTTCACTTTATTTAAATTAAATAATGCTAAATATAAATCTCTAATTTAACTTTATTGGCATGCCTCTCTTTAATTGAACGCTAAAGTTCTCTTTATTGACATGCCTTGCATCTTTTATATATAGGTGGAGGTTGTTACAGCTCAAATGAAGGCTCTCTTTTGGGTATATTCTAATGAGTGAAATTATTAGGTTTAGGTTAATACTGATGAGATTTAAAGGATCATTTGTTCCTGTTGAGCATTAGCTCTTCAATCTTTGTGTCATTTGTCTCAAATCCTTGTTCATACTGTTTAAGGATCTTTAAGGACTCTCTTCTTTGAGTTTATTCTAGGTTGTCATCGTAGTGCAGACTGGCAGACTCACATCATTGATGCCACCAAAAATTGAAGTCTAGAAACTTTGAAAGCAAAAGTTGAATGAAAAAGTCAAACTCCAGATTCTGGAAACTAAAATACCTTATTTATAAGCAAACTATTTGCTTTAAACTAATAAAGTAATTAATATTAATGGTCATTTAGATTTTTAGATATTTAGTATTTTAGGCAAGTTTTAGTTTTTTAGTTAGTTTCTAAATAATATGGAAACTTTCCTGTTGTTAGCCTTTTAGAAAGTGTCCATTTCATTCTGTTATTCTCTATATAAGGAGACTTCGTCTCCATATTGTAATTAATCTTTCATGAATATGAATATACATTTTCGTAACATGGTATCAGAGCTTAGGCAATTTCAAGTGAATTTTTTATAAAAATTCGTTGCTTTTCTACCTTATTTTTTTCCTGAATTTTTTTGATTTTTTATGAAAAATCGAAGGCCTGAAAATTCGATTTTTCAGTCAAAATCTTAAGGTTTTTTGTGGGTATGTGGAACCCTTGGTTGTAATGAGCCCAACTTGGCTCTGCTATGAATTAATAGATTTTGCAACCACAAGTAATAAACTTTGCCAGAACGTATCTCCTTATTTATATAATCAACTTTAAAATATAATTTTCAATCCAAGAACATCATTATTTCCAGCAT
>MU225099.1:1242211-1254248 GCA_018584345.1 Thuja plicata
GTGGCTTGAGACGAAACCCTCAAGTCTGGATTGTTGGGACGCAAACCTCAGCAAGTCCATTCCGTTTGGAGTTGTTCTTCATATCTACATCAACTGGTTCGTTTCCCACATGGTAGCTACATGATTTCGGAAACAAAGAGGCTGCTACAGTACTTCCGTACCACTGCTACCGTACTTCCGTACCGCTGCTACAGTATTGTGTGAACAGTACACGCTACAGTACGTTGGGCAAATTTTGGGGTTTTATATCAGATCTTTCGCAGAGTTTGGCTCATGCCAAGCATCCTCCAGTAGCTGGCGTTATTTACATCTTGTAGGCAGCAGCAAAAATCCATTTGACATATTTACCTTTGTATGCAAAAATCTGAATAATATACCGGGTATGATTTACATCACTTTCAGATTGTTAACTATTTTCAATATATGAATGCTGTTAGTATTTCTAGTTCAGAATTACTGTTATCTATCATTTATTTTGCATATACTATCAAAAACACCAAAAAACTTGAAAACAAGAAAAAACCAGACATTCAAATCAGAATTTAGAAATTCCAATCAGAACATTAAACCACTGGTCAAAGATTCAAACATTGCAATTTCTTGGTATCCGGGATTGGGGATCTTTCATAAACTTCTCAAATGCTTTTGATTTCTCTCTTAGAAATGCAACCCAAGATAATCTTCAATAGTCATCAATGAAAAGTATGAAGTATCTCTCACCTTGTAAACTCCTTGTTTTGGTAGGACCACATAGGTCAGTGCGCACTAGATCCAGTAAACTGGTAGATGAATAATCTTTAGCCTTGAACGATTCTCTTCTTTGCTTTCCTTCCTGACATCCTTTACAAATAACATTATCTGGTTTCCACAATCTAGGTAAGTCTCTTACTGCACTTGATGAACTGATTCTTACCAAGTTATCAAAATTGATGTGGCACATCCTCTGGTGTTGAAGCCAGCTGTCATCAATCCTAGATAGTATGCATCCTTCTGTAGCTCCTTCAAGTTGGTACATATTTCTTCCTGTCCTTTTGCCAGCTGTAGTAGCTGCTCTAGTTTTTTTTCGAATCTCACATCCTTCATTTTTGAAGACAACATCATAGCCATTCTCACACATCTGTCCAACACTCAAAAGATTGTGATGCAAACCATTCACATAGTAAACTT
Organism: Thuja plicata; assembly: GCA_018584345.1. Classification (NCBI taxonomy): domain Eukaryota; kingdom Viridiplantae; phylum Streptophyta; class Pinopsida; order Cupressales; family Cupressaceae; genus Thuja; species Thuja plicata. The sequence goes on from MU225099.1 coordinate 1,243,379, forward strand.
TATCAGTGTTTTGCTTTCCATCAAAAGTAATAGAACCTCTACCGACAATATATGCTGCCTTATCATTACCAAATCTGACAGGACCACCATCATATTTCTCAAGTGTTACAAATTTGCTTTTATCACCAGCTATATGATTTGAACAATCACTATCAATCAACTATTCATTCTTGTTCCTTCTAACGTACAAAGCAGTCTCAACATTATCATCAATTTCCGAACAAATGTTAGAAATATCAATCCCTGATTTTTCTTCTTTAGCATAAAATATACAGTCTTCTGTTTTTGACTCATCATTTGAAATACTAGCATCTTCATTCACATAGTAGGCTTTCTTATTAAACTCTTGTCTAGGACCTTTCTCTAGACACCTAGTAGCTAAATGACCAATCTTTCCACATCTAAAACACTTAAGGGGTAACATAGCTTTGTATTTGCCAGTACCTTTCTTCAGCTTCCTTGCAAAGTTCGCTTCCATCTCATCTGAGTCTTCATCTTCCAGATCTTCTTCCGTCTTTGTGGCTTTGAATGTTGTCTCAGATCTGCTCTTGTCTTTTCCAAACTTTCTCATCTCAAACGCGGTTAGGGTGCCAAACAACTGTTCTCTGGTAAACTTCTTCGGATCATAGACTTCCTCAATTGCTGAGATTTTGTCGCCATAGCCTTCCGGTAGGGACATCAAAATGTTTTCCATGACATCCTCATTTGTGATATTGCCTTCTTGATTCTTGACTTCATTTACTGCATTGTCAACCCTCTGAAAATAGCTTCTAATATCTTCACCTTCCATTCTCAGATTCTCATAATGACACTTAGCTGTTAACTTCTTGGATAACTTAACTATCATTGCCTTCATAAATCTCTTTCAATTTTTCCCAAACTTCATAAGCAGTCTTCAATGAAATAACCTTATCTAACTTAGTCTTTGATAAAGCACCTTATATTGCATACCTTGCTTTCTCCTTCTCCTCATAAGCTGTGATTTTATCTTGAGTTTTGAGGCCATTTGGAGGAACAACGTACTTCGTTTCCACATTCCTCCATGTAGTGTAATTGATCGAGATCATTTATCCTCTCATCTGCTCTTTCCATGAGCTGTAGTCAGATCCATCAAACATAGGGATGTTTAGTTTGTGCGCCATCGGATTTGCCTCAAGCGGTTAAACTCTTCACCGAGGAACCAAGCTATGATACCAATTGTTAAACATGCCAAATAATTGAGAGGGGGGGTGAATCAGTTATTCACAAACAATTTCTTAAACTTTTACTGAACCGGTAATTAATTAGAAACTTATAACAGATATAAACATGAAAGCACAAAATCATCAACACAATGAATACCAGAATTTACACGGAAACCCAACAGGGAAAAATCACAGATAAACTAATTCTCATGAAATGAACACCGGTTAAGGTGATTTTTACAAGGGCTCACTGTCGGTTTGCTCATTGCCAGTTGGGCTAACTACCCAGAAAAGAAAGGCTAACTGCTGATACAATTAGGCTCACTGCCAATACAAACAGGCTTGCTGCCAATACAGGCTCATTGCCAGAATAGAAGAAATGAAAGTAGATCCCACCACTAAAGTCACTGTCACTAATATTCCGCAATACAAAAATGATATAATAGTCTGCTACGGATTGCATCAACTCGCACATATATCAACCCACAGATCTTTCTTTGTGAGATTCACATCCACTTCGCATAATCAAGCTTTGCATCAACAACTGAGATTATCGCTCTTCTTATACTACTTGACACCAACAACCAAGTCGGTCTAAAATAATTTGAAATAGGTCACACCAAAAACATTCCCGCAGTGGTAAGGAATGAAACGGGGACCACCTCGCTTAATACAACACACTTCACACATATCAGCATGCTACACAATCTCCAAGATCTTCAGTGCCAACATATAGGATCTATACATTACAATTCAAATGCATTGACTGAAGCACAATGAACACGTCCACGATAAACTTTGACCTACTTTTGGTTCTTGGAGGTTGAGCACAAGATTTGAGAAGTTACTCTCACAAATGAGGTTTTTTATGAATAAAAGTTGGCAATTGAAAAATAGGAAACTAAATCATGAATGCTTCCTAATTGGCTGAAAAAAAAACCCAATAGATCCATGGTTGGAATCAACACCAAAATGATATTGCAAATTGTTGTAATATATATAATAATTGTTCTCACAAAAGTGCTGTTCAAAATATAATAATAATTGATACAAAACTGCTGTTATAAATACTTATCACAATGACAGAGTACTATAGTGGTATTGTAGTTGGGGGATGCAATAGTACTATAGCAATTGTTGGAATATTCTTTCCAGAATATTTATAAAACCCTACAATTTTTTGTATTTTCGGATTTTTTCAATACTTGAGAATAAACAATACTGAATAGCAAAATGCTATATCCAAATTTAATACTGAAATTATGCAATATCAAGATTATTTATAAATGCTAGATACTATAATCATTACTAGAAATAATCATCAAAAACTCAATTCAAATAGCTGAGTTTTTTCAATATATTGTTGTAACAACAGCAGTGGAAACAACCCATAAACTCTAAATATTATTAATGATAACATGAAACTCCAGAAAGATACCTAACAAATGCTCTGTACAATTGTGCAGAACAGAAGCTATTGCTGAATACTTTTTAACATATTATTGCAATAACAATATTGGCAAAGATCCCTAAACTCTAATTATTATTAATGATAGCATGAAATCCAGAAAGATCACTCACAAATTTGATGTACAATTGTATGGAGCAGAAGCTATTGATAAATCTAGCAATAATTCTTATTAAAGAAATGAATGGAACGAATACTTCATACCACTTGGAAAAGATGGTACGACAACCCCTTTGATTGTGCAACATCCTGCATTATTGACTTATCTTCTGTGATGGATGCTGATGTGGTATGACAGAGATTTAAAGATGTATAATATGGCTTAACAATACGTCAATGTTGCAATTTGAATGTAGAAAGGTACAATAAGAACAAGCCCGACTAAATAGATATTTAATGCTGCAATTAGTATTTGTTGTGCGGCAGCAAATAGAATATAATGCACTTAAAATCCTTCATGAGCTACAAATAATGATGCCTGAAAATATCATTTAGGTTTTTCTTGCATGGTTACTTCAATAGTCTAATGTGTTTTCAGCATGGTTACTTCATGAGTGCATGTGCCTTCCCATTGCATACACTTCATGTCTGATGTGTCTCCAAACAAGCTATTTGATGAGTAATTATAAATATTTCAAGAGCTCTACTCTTGCTTTCAAAGGGGGGAAGGGTTCTATAAGTACGTGCAGCTTGTATCATGAGGTTCCTAACACAATGTGGAACCCTCTTCATAGTAAGTTTCTAAATTCAATCATGTCTAGGATATCAACATAAAATTAGACCGAACATCTCTTATGTTCTCCAAACGAGTCAGCCTCCATTCACTTTTGAGAAATCTATCTCACCAATTATAATAAGATCTCTTATTGACTTCATCATAATTGTCCTACAAACATTTAGGATCACGGAACATATCTTTACTTTGTATGAGCAAGTTATGAATGAAGAAAAAACAAAGGAAGACTCAAAAGATATGAATTTGAGGTATGCTATCGCACAACATTGGTTTTTGCAAATTCAATCGGCACAATTGTGAGATGGCCTTGATCCTTTCCTCTGGAAGATGAAAGGAAACTTGTCTTAAGTTAAGCTTTGCCAAGTTTTACTATGGATCACAATTCACTTTCATTAGAGTAGCGTAGCAAAAGGGGGATTACAGATAGGTCTCCATGATCATTCAATCGTTGCTTGAGGACAAGCAATTTTGGGAGGAGAGGATTGTCGTGTCCTCGACATGAAACATCTAGACGATGTAACTTCCCCATTCAAGACATAAAGATATATGATTAAATAAGTTTTAATTAAATATTTAAACTTATTCTTATGAGCCAACAAACATCAAGCTTGTCGATTATGTACAAAGACCAAACATTAATATAATCGACCATCGTTCCAAATGAAGATAGCCAACTATTGGATGGAGTGATCCTTATAAGCACATAACTCGTCGTTGTAGAAGAACATTTAAAACTATTAAGTGGTCTTACGACACTCAACAAAAATAATATTATAGGGTAGTAGTATTAATTCAAACATTACAAAAGGAGCTAAATATATTTTAGGAGTTATATAGATACAGGCATATCGTGTAAGGCACATACGATGAGCAACCAACCGTACATGAGGAAACCGAGTAATAAGTATACTATTGATAAGGATTATATGCTATGTTATCAATAGTAATGAGTCAATGACATTGACAAAAACACCTTGTTAAGTGTTGACCAATGCTTTGAAACACAACAGTTATATTATTGTTAAACTATTTCGATCTAAGGCGATCAAGCATACTTTGAATACTAAGGATGTCGGTGATATATCTGTCACCATAATACCTTGCATCAATATCAAACATTATGGAGGGAGAAACCCAGAATAGAGACGATAATAGTAGTGGTCGATATATGCAAACTAATCGGTATTTCTAATGAAACCAAAGTTTGAACACGTGATTAGTCATGAAGATCGATAAGTAAGAATTCATATTAACAACAGGGATCTACAAGCGTATCTAATGGGCGATTAGAGAGGGCCTAATAATAATTGATATTATAGATAGCGATTAGGATTGAATTAAGAGAAGGCACGTACAACGATCCCCAAATCGCAGGGAATGTTTCCTACCATTTTGACCAATTTCTGCTCATCGGGGATGGGAGGGGGACGTCCCTTTACATCCTGCCGTCCCAGAAACGCTGAGGGGGCAACGACGGGGGGATTGGGGATAGGGGACGCATCCCCATGTAATCTTGATATCTATATATATATTCATAATTATTCATAATCTATTTGTAGTTAGTACACTCCTAGCCTATTCTTTAATCACTCACTATTTCCCCTTAAGAGGATAGGTTGGTTTTGTTAGGAAGAGGTAGAGTAAATCCTCACAAGGTAGGTGAATTGCAAGATGGGATATGGAGGGGGTCCATAAGTCTTGAGGGAGCCTACTTGTAGATTGGTTTCCAAGTGCCCTATGACAAGTAAATCCCCATCCTCCTTAGGGTTGATGATTAGGAGAGAAGTAAGAAATTGGGGCTTATGTATGTCAACTGTCAAATGTATTATGAATTATTAAGTGTTTCTTAAATTAATCTGATTTAAATGCATATTGATGTATGTTAATCATTGGGAATTGGTAGCCTCCTAGTAGGGAACATTACAATGACTAGGTAAATTGTTGTTTCCAAGCGCAATTCAAGCCCTAGTTGGGTATTTTATGGTAAATCAAGTAAAGTCCCAATAGGGGAGATTACAATTGGTATCAGAGCATAATCTTGCCATCTCACGGGACAAACTTACCACGATGGCTATCTAAATAAGGTTAACTAATTAGCTCTTTTCTTAAATAGGTTAAGAATATAATCAAGTAGGCCAACATTACGTTTCTACATGTGCCTTAAATATGCTTACTCTAAGTGTACTCTATATACATATTCTTCATGGGAATACCTTGTGTTTGTTTCATGAATGTTTACTGCATGAGAACATTCCTCATGTATGCTTTTGTGTATTGTGTCATGCATGCATTTATTGCCTGCTTCATGTCTTACATATCTGACAAGTATTTATGTATTGCTTCATGTCTTACATATCTGACAAGTATTTATGTATTGCTTCATGTCTTACATGATTGTTGTGTAATTAAGTGTATTGCTTCATGGTTTAAGTGTTTGATATGTATTTATTGCTTTATGCTTGACATGTATGCTTCATGTCTTGCGTGCATTTATAAGGCTTCATGCTCTGTGTGTATTTATTCTTCATGCCTTAGGTGTACACTTCCTGTCTTCTGTGTATTCACGTGTACTACTTCACGCCTTATATATTGCTCATGCCTCATATATTTATGCTTTGCTTCATGCTTCATGCTTTATGTGCTGCACGTATGCTTCATGCCTTTATTGTATTCATGTTTATCCTTCATGCGTTGTATGTATGCTTAAGTGATCCATATGTATTTATGTGTATACTTCCTGACTTCAATAAATTTATGTGTACACTTCATGCTTTATGTGCTATGTGTATTCACATATGTGCTTCTTTACTTAACTGAATTCATGTGTATACTTTATGTGCTAGGTGTATTCACGTGTAGGCTTGATGACTTAAATGAATTCACTCTTTATGTGCTATGCATATTCACATGTATGCTCCATGACTAAAGTGAATTCATGTGTATGCTTCATGTTTACTTTTCTGCTTAAATAAATTTATGCTTTATGCACCAAATGTATCCATGTGTATGCCTCATGCCTTGAGTGTATGTATTGTGTCCACAATTCATATGTATTCAGATGTGCGATTCATATCTTAAGTGTATGATCCCTACCTTATGTGCATTCACGTTTATGATTCATGCCTTACGTGTCTTCATGTGCTTCATACCTTAGGTGTATTCGTGCTCCATGTGTATTTGTGTATATGGATTCATGCCTTCGAGTGATTACTTCACACTTTACATATTCGATTGATGTCTAATGTGTTTTCAGTATGGCCACTTCATTAGTGTATGTGCCTTCCTAATGTATACAAATCATGTCTGACGTGTCTCCAAACAAGTTATTTCATGGGTGTTTTATGAGTACTTATAAATATTTCAAGAGCTATATTCTTTCTTTGAAAAGGGGGGAGGGTTTTATGAGTACGTGAAGCTCGTATCATGAGTTTCCTAACACAATGTGGACCTCTCTTCATAGTTAGTCTCTAAATTCAATCACATCCAGGATATCTACGTAAAATTAGATCAAACATCTCTTATTTTCTCTAAACGATTCAACCTCTATGCACTTTTGAGAAATATCTCACCAATTTTCATAAGATCTCTTATTGACTTAAACATAATTATCCTACAAATATTTAGGATCACAAAACATACCTCTACTTCGTATCGTCAAGTTATGAATGAAGAAAAAATGAAGGAAGACCCAAGAGATGAATTTGAGGCATGCTATCGTGTAACATTAGTTTTTGAAAATTCAATCGGCACTGTTGTGAGATGGCCTTGATCCTTTCCTTTGGAAGATGAGAGGAAACTTGTCTTAAGTTAAGCTTTGCCAAGTTTTATTATTGATCATTATTCACTTACATTAGAGTAGCGCAGTGGAAGGGAATTATGGATAGCTTTGCATGATCATTCAATCATCGCTTGAGGACAAGTGATTTTGGGAGGAGAGTACTGTCATGTCCCAGCCATGAAATACCTAGATGATGTAACTTCCCCATTCAAGACATAAAGATATATGATTAAATATGTTTTAATCGAAGATTTAAATTTATTCTTATGAGCCAACAATCGTCAAGTTTTTTGATTATGTATGAAGACCAAACATTAATATAATTGGTCATCATCCCAAGTAAAGATAGCTAATTGTTTGATGGAGCAATCCTTATAATCACATAACTCACCGTTGTAGAAGAACATCTAAAACTATTAAGTGGTATTGCGACCCTCAGCAAGAATAATATTATAATGTAGTAGTATTAATTCAAACATTACTAAAGGAGCAAAACATATTAAGGGAGAGTTATATAATTACAGGTAGATCGTATAAGGTACATACAATGAGTAACCAACCATACATGAGGAAACCCAATATATTATCGATAAGGATTATATGCTATTTTATTGAGAGTAATGACATAGACGGAAACACCTTGTTAAGTGCCGACCAAAACACAACAGTTGTATTAATGTTAAACTATATCGATCTAAGGTGATCAAACATACACTGAATACTAAGGATGTCGATGATATATCTGTCAGTGTGATACCTTATATCAATATCAAACATTATGGAAGGAGAAACCTAGAATGGAGACGCAGTGGTCGATATATGCAAACTAATCGGTATTCCTCATCAAACCAAAGACTGAATGTGTGATTAGTTATGAAGATCAATAAGTAAGAATTCATATTAACAACAATGATCTACAAGCGTATGTAATCGACAATTAGAGAGGGCCTAATAATAATTGATATTATAGATATTGATTAGGATTGAGTTAAGAAAAGGCACACACAGCAATCTGAATAGAGTAATAATGACTATCACAGCGATTATTAGTTATCAATTACAATGTGCCAAGTCAACATCTATGATTTGGATTATTATCGATTTGACTAAACCAATACGGCACAAGGAGAATGATTAAACAATTGTTATTAATTGGCAGCGGTTTCACAAGTAAATGAAAACGGACAATATGTTACGAAGAAGCTTTCCTATCGCATATGAAAAAGGTATGATCATTAACCTTTGCGAAATATAAAAGAATCACAAACCCGTCCCCTCGGGATGATTGAAGATTAGAGAATATAAAAAATATTTGTTACTCTGCAGAAGGAAGTGATCAGATGGGTAGTAAATCATATTTAATTGCTGGCAAGCATCGTGTAACAGCAAGTGGGCATGCTGTAATTTATATGTGAATCAATACCGATCTACAAAATATTATATCTGAATGGTGCTAAGAATAAGGGGGCTAATATATAGTTAAAAAATTATACTATGGCATTATTATCAGTTATGATAGTGAAATCAGAAGTATATGTTAATGTTTGTAGCTTTAGTCGTATGATCATTAGAATACATATAATATATGTTGATTAATAATAATATAATATATATGTTATAATATTATTAATCATATGAAATTTAATATTTAATATTAAATTATAATATTATTCTTAATTAATAATTGATTGATTATAAGATTGATTAAATTATATAAGATTGTTTCATATATTAATGGGAAGAACTTATATTATGTCCTTATTAGACTTTTACCAGGGTGTAATATGAATTGAGTTTCTTTGCATATATCTTTTGTAAGTCTAAAGATCTCAATCTTGGTTACTTTTTGTGCTCTAACATTGAAATTAGGCATTATCTAATCTGATTGTGTAGAACCCACCCATAACCTCCTCATCTACATCAAGGCAGAATTGGAATGTCGGATGGAGGAAATAAGCAGCTGTCTATATGGGTTAATGAAGCTGGAGTTGCCATTGTCTATTGATGATTTCCCAAAAGGGGTGATACTTATCCTCAACTCCCACATAAATGGATCTACTGGTCTTTTTGGCCCTATCCATGCCCTCATATATTAGCCCATTATGGACTTCTCATCAACAACTCATAGGAGAATCACTAAATGTATAGTGAACCACAATTATTGTGAAACATTAACATAAGAGTAAACAATCTTGGTACCTAGAGGCTTTGCTCATTGAAATCCAATTAGCCACATCAACTCCTGCATTGGTCTTAGCATATGATGACAAATTCCACTCTTCACTAACAAACATGCACCTCAAAGTTCCTTTTTCTTGAATAAAGATTGTAATGTGATAAAATTGGTTGCAAACCAAGTTATTCCAAGATGAGCCAACTCCCTCCCTATGAATTGCCTCATTAGGTTGAGGAACCACACATGATTGTACATGTATCTACAAATATTTTTGGCTATCTCCACCATGCTTTGATTCCATGGAATCTTGGCAAGATTCTCCAATATGAGGTTTATACAATATGCAACACAAGGAGTCCAGAATAATGATGGGTGTCTATCTATGAGTAGTCTAACTGAACAACATAATTTGTTGCATTATCTAGTAACTACTTGTACCAAATTCTCCTCATCCACCTCAGCCAAGATTCTCTCCAAAACTTCATAAATGAAATCGACATTTTTTGTGTTTCTTGAAGCATCAATAGATTCTATGAACATTGTGCCACCTAAGAAAGAAACAAAACTAGTGATTCACTAAATTATAAATTAGAATTCTTAATCACATAATCAATGCATTTCAAGAAGCACAATCCCTTGCGGAAGAAACAAGAAAATTTAGAAATGTTATATTTTTTCTAATTCCTCTGACCATTAGTCACAATGGTGCAACCTTTCTTCCTTCATATCTTTCCTTGCTTGTCGATTGTGGCTTTCAAATCAGCCACCTTTTGAGACAATAAGGGATCCTTTATCTCCTTATTATAGGGGCTTTGATCTCCATCTTGCAAATAGTAATGGCATCCACCATATTTTGCCAAAAGAAGACTTAATTAAATAAAATAAGTATTGTAAGATTGAGAGTTTAAAGTTGAATTTGATATACTTTTAATTTTTAACTATAAATATTCAAGAGACAAAATCAAATTATATATTAAAAATAAGAAAAGAATCACCTGGTTGCATTAATGGAATGGTGCAATAGAACTGAAGTCTCCAATTATACTTTTAGCTGCATCATGTTTATCTTTGTTCCAACCCCATGATCTCAAGTGACAATTGAGAACCCGGAGTAGCGTGTGGCAAAATATATGAATCAAATCAAGATGCACAAACTCTAGGCCCTATGGTAACACTACCATTGCCTTTACCACTACCCCTACTGATACTCAAAGATGGATGAAATGAAGGAATGGAAGAAGAAGACTCTCTAGTTCCACCAATGACTGCCAATACTCTTTTTGCTACTCAAAGGCTTATAATTATATTTCTTGCATTTTAAACATTACAAGCAAGGTTGAGACACCTTTTCTACTAAGTAGCCGATCCTGGTTCTGGTTCGGATTCGGGTTCGGGTTCGGGTTCGGGTTCGGGGATTCGGCAAAATTTTTTTTGGGCCGGATCCTGGTTCCGCGGGTATATATATAGACATTTTCGAAAAATATATATATATATATTATAAATTTATATATGTATGTATATTCATAGA
>MU225099.1:1273345-1293849 GCA_018584345.1 Thuja plicata
TATCAAAAGTATGAGTATCTAATCATAAAGATGATTACATTGAGTAGCATGATATGAATATCAAAACAAGTACAAACTACAAAATCAAAATGCCAAGGCCCAAAATGTAGTGAAGGAGGCCTCTAATGATCCCTCGGGAGGTTGACAAATTCGTCATCACCGGAACTATCAGACTCTCCAAGGTCAAGAGCCGCGAAAGGAACACCAACCAACCCTGCATTTGAAGCATCCTCATCCTCATCAATCTGTGATGGCTCCTCTGGCTCTACATCCCATCGTGCTGCTAGGCTCTCCTTGTACACATGTGTCCTACAGTTAGTGATACACAAGGCACTATGTATAACCTGTTGGTGCTCAAATCAACAGGTTGGATTTCCTATGGACATGCCAATTAAATGCTGGGAAATCCAAATGATTTGGCCAACTAACAAGATTCAACCAAGGCAAGGTTGAACCTTTTTCAATTCTGGCTCTGCAGAACCAAGGCTGGTAAGCCTATACCTTAAACTTATCCTTCAAGTCTTAAGGCTTTTTATAGCAGATAGAGCACACCTCAAATCCTCTTTCTCTAGTATGGCAAAGGTACTTGAAAGAAATCTAACTGAGAACAATATATCATAAACTGCAAGACTGAAATACTTTGTTAAATTGAAAGAATGTTTAGTAAATATGTATGTAAATTGAAATGAGCAGATGGATAGGATGTCACCAAACTTAAACAATGAACTGAATAACCACAATCCAATAAATGAATAGATTAGTGCCTTATTCTATCATGGGCAATAGAGTCAAAATCTTCCCAACCCTATGTACAACCTCGGAGACAGTTTGCAAGAAACATATCACTTCAAAGGTGTTCAAATGAGCATGTATCTCAAGATAAATCCACAGCTATTTCAACTGAATTTAACTTTTCAAATGATAGACCGATTGACTTTGACCACAAATCAATTGAATTTAACCATGCAAGATGAAAAGACCAATTGATAATAAAGTTGTAAATTTAATCAAAAGTATGCAACATCTAACTATCACTTTGAAGAAAATCAAAAGATTTTATCCAAGGGACTAATCGAAAATGAAGTTGAATCAATTCCCACAGATGAAAAAAAAGCACTTATCTTTATTGATTTTGAAAAAATGGTACATCCAGGTTCATGTTACAGTTGTTGATCAAATCTATCCAATCTGATAATGATAATAATGATTGTAATCCTTTGTATTGATCTTGGTATACTTATTTATATAAAGTTCAAAGGGTGCGTACAAGCTTCAGATCAATACGTCTGTTCATAACAAAAACCTAACCCTAGGATCAACAACTGAACAATATAGTTACAATTAAAGAATGATTATTATCCTTGTCTAAAAATATTTGTCGACCATAAGGATCCATAATAATGATAACTTAACAAATCCTTAATAGTATATCCGATATAATAATAATAATTGTGCATGTAATCACTATGGTACTTCGACCATATATTCATCCAAATATATCGTTATGATAATGGATATTATCATTCGTTTCTCAGCTTTATCGACCATCTTCAAGCATCCGTAATCCTCGTAAATATCCTCTTAAGAACGTTTGCATGTCTTCTTAGTCCCTGAAGATCGCATAATCTCATTAGCAGATAGATCCATGGTACTGCCACCTTCGAAACTCTGTATGAAAATGATAATGATGTATCAAACGATAAACAAAACCTTAAAAAAATATAATTAAAGAATTAAAGTGAAGCAAATAAATCCATGTCATGTTGCCACCCAAGCTTATCATCTTTTTGATCACCGGGGACACGTGTCAAGTTCGCGCAATCCCTCGAAGGCTAAAAGACATTCAATTTCTGATCGAGGGAATGCGCCAACCGTCGATGCTTTCCATCCTTTAACAACCGATCACATAGCTCAGACTTCTGTGGGCCCTGCACACGTGTTACCATCTCACAATGTTGCAATGAGTAAAGATCGTTCATCTTAGCTGTGAGGCATCACGTCTGCCGTAGATCTATCTTTGTTTGACCGCAGATCTTCTTCCTGCCTTTCATAAGACTCGATCACCTTTTGACCTTGGTTAAAACACCACCGCCGATCTTACCCACGTGCTGAAAGATAGGAACTTTAGTAGCGAGCATTTTAACTGACTTCCAAAGTGACATGCATCCTCGTCAACCATTTTGACCAATCAGGTACTACCAACTGTTATCCTTGCTGTCTCATTGCTCAGAATGTCTGCGGGCCCAGGACACGTGTCGGTCTGTCACTATGCCTTGAAGATTAAAGGATGGTTATCTCTTCTTTGAGGGATAGCGCCAGCCGTATATCATATTTGAACTTTAATCGTTGATCTTCGTTCCTCGCCGCATAGACTTTAGTGGGGCCGGGACATGCATTGTCATCGCGCAATGCCTTGAAGATTAAAAGACATGCATCTTCTCTTTGAGGCATTACGCAGACCGTCAGATGAAGCTCGATCTGCTCGGTACTTTATTTCTTTGACCCCACCCAGCCGAGACCTCATCGACCACGTGGCAGCTAGTCGCATGCCCCTAATGGATAAAGATCGTTTAATTCTTGGTTAAGGGATCACGCTGATCGTAGATCTCTGTTGGACGTAAATCATCAGATGGATCTGCACACAGATAAGAAATAACAAAAAGACTGTGAAAACTGTAGTAACCCTTCGCAGGCTCTATCCGCTGTGCCGTTTGAGTTGTTTTATTTTTGTTTAATATTCTGATTTTTTTGCGTTTTCAAGGGGTTTTGACATAAGCAAATACAATAATTGAAACTAATCTATTTGAACTAAAATTCAAATCTGATTGCAATATTGATCAAAGTCATTTATTCCATATGACTGCTAATGTTTGAACAGAGCGTAGTGCTGATAAAAAATACATAAAAGAAACAATGTACGAAATGATTAAAACTTGATTTTTTGTCTCCAGAATGCAAGTACGCTGCTGATTGCTTCCTCTTTGGCTCTTTGGGCAGCGCCTATAAAAAAATCGCAATATAAAATCTCTGATTTATTTTACTGTTCACGTGCATTGTTCATGCACTGTTCACGCGCACTATTCACGGCTGCAACTTTCTCTCCCTTGTTCTGTAAATAGATGAATACTGAAATACGTACTGTTGGAGCACAATCAGAACCTCTGTATGAGATTCTCTTCGAATTATCAAATTCACTAGGTATTTCACTGGCTCAAATGATGAACACATAGAAGAACTACGTTCTTCAATGGCGAATACTGAAAACCTTTGTCCAGAGCTCAGAGAAAGAAGCAATAATCAATAACAATAACAATGGCTGATTTCTTCATTCATTTTCCAAGCATAATATGCCTTCCAAACCCTAAATCGAATTCTTCTAGAGAGCTTCTATTTTCCTCATAAAATCATTTAAAAATAAATCATTAAAACACTTAATGATTTTAGACTTAGGAAAATACATTTAATTTTTCTCCTTCAATTAATTTAGTCAACTGGCCCCATTCGATGAGAAAAAGATCCATACTTAAGTGATTTAATATAAAGTTAACTTTAATATTAAATCATTAATCATTAATTAATGCTAGAATCCACTAGAAATGCAATAACTCTCTCAAAACTGAGAATATGACCTTGCCGTTTGAATCTGGAGTCCGAGTAATTATTTCCCATGTGACCAAAAAACCTTGCTAAAAATAGCAACTGCTAAAAATAGCAACTGCTAAAAATAGCAAAACTCAACAAAAAGTAGTCTAAAACAACTCTCCAAGCCCAATCAAAGCCACTGAACTCTGAGGACGTCAAATCACTAAACAACCAAATTCTCCTGTGCTCAAACTGACTCCCTATCCACTGTATTAGCCTACGAGGGTCCAATGATAGGCTAAACAACTGCTAGAATGGAGCCTCTAGCTAGAAGGGGACATCACAAAAACTTACACAACTGCTACAAATACAAATTTAAATAAGAATATGCAAACCGAGAGGTACAAGACTTAAATAATAGCATAATTTATAAAATAAAAGCATAAATCTCAATGTTATGGGTTATAGAATATACTTCCCTGAGCCCTTTTGACATGTAAATTTGGGTTCCACCACAACCACTAGCTTCTCTTCTCTTTGGGAGGTAAGTTTGTTCCTCTTCAGAGAGTGGATGACGCTATATGTAGACCAGTTCCTCTTAGAAGCTGAAGAACTAGAAATCTGAGACAACAAATGAATGGCTAGTATGATAGTCATTGATTTCAGTCCATGACAAGTCTACCACAAAATCGGGTCGTTGATTTCTGTGCGAACCGTCCCAATAGTCTCAGAGTCATACATCCTTTCAATGCACCTGAAGAATCCTTCCTTCACCTGAACAAACAATCACCCTGAGAAAGATTGGGCCCTCTGAGCATATAACTATAATATTGATGAGTCGACAGTTCCTAATGTCCGTCCACCCATACATGATAATTTGCATCCAGACTCCTGCCAACACTCCCTCATGGTCTGCATCACTGTACTAATCTTGGCATACTCTTTATCCAAGATTGTGGTCCTCAATTTGTGCTCACCTGGTGACACAAATGATGGTCCTCCCCTCTTCGCCACCATCTACATCATGTTCTTAGAATAAGGAGATCGAGCTACATGAAGTGGTATGACATTGGAAAAAAAGAATGTGCCAATGGATTCCTCTATT
This sequence comes from Thuja plicata, assembly GCA_018584345.1. NCBI lineage: Eukaryota > Viridiplantae > Streptophyta > Pinopsida > Cupressales > Cupressaceae > Thuja > Thuja plicata. Next base: position 1,278,033 of record MU225099.1, read on the forward strand.
TGCTCTTTCATGTGCGCATTAAACAAATCTTCTATGGGCTTACTTTCAGTTTGCACCTTGCATTTTCCCTTGCTCAGTTGTGTTTCAGCCATAGCACTATAAGTGGAAGAAGGTCCTGAGGCTGCCCCTAGCAATGATGTTGCTCTCTGCTACGATCTAGTAGTAGGAATATGTGGCTGCCCTTGCATTTGCTGCTCATGCAACTACTGCATACTCTGAATCTGCTGCCTACCAGATAAGGTAGTAGGCATTTCAATTCGCAAGTCATCTAGAACACCCCAAAGCTTGTTGAATTCAGTGCTATAATGCAGTTTTTTAGTCTTCAAAAACTCACATGCTCCCACACCTTTTCCAGGCCAAAAGAGGAAGTGTGCATTCACTCTAGTGATGCTACCGAACCATTCTGTGCCACAAATGTTTCGTTTCCACTTCCTTGTGCTAGCACCTGATGGCGTTGGGGCTGTTATCCTTGTTGCAAACTGTCTAAGAGGAGATTTAGGATCATAAGTACCCCTAGCCCACTTTGTCAAAAGTGTGGAGGGGCAATCAGTAGATGTTGGACCAGGTGGTGCATTATCTATGGATTCAGTTTTCTCATGCTCACCCCCCTCATTGGTGTCATCATCATGCTCAGGTTCGTAATCTGATTGGCTTCCAGTGCCACTATGAGAACCTATTTCCATCTCATCATCACTTGTTTCATGACTGTGGGAGCTCATTTTGACACTGCATTTCACCAAATGAAAAAAAAATCAATAAACACATGGTTTCAGCCTATATGCCCTACTTTAAAATTTTAAATTAAACAAGAATACTTTAGAAAATGAAACAACAAGAATCTACTTCAATCTAGAAATGAAATAACTATAAAAAAATGAAACAACAAGAAATGTAAAACTAAAAACAATGAACATTCATTTGAAAATCAGAAAATAATATAAAAAATCGGTTAGAAACTTTACCTTTTGCTTGAAAAATCTCTTCAACAAGGTGAAGAATCTTCCTCCTCTTCTTGCAATCACTCTTTTCACTCTTACAATCACCCTTTTCTTAGCTCTTCACTCTTCCTCTTGCTGCTGTTGCAAACACTTAGAAAGGAAAAAATGAATAGAAATGAAGCTTGATAGCGTTTTGAAGGAATACAACACAAGAGATGGGCCCCACATACGCCTGGGGTTAGAATAGAACCCATAAGACAAATAAAAAATGTGTTTTTTTTGAAAATGCACTTTATGTAGCTGTCGTGATGGGGGATGCCTGGGTGTCCCTTGAGGGATCGAGGGACGTTGTTTCGTCCCCCTTGTCCCCTTCGAGGACGTCGGGACGTCCCCGCATTTCCGACGGAGGACGGCGATTTGGGTGGCCCCACTGGGGATGCCGGAAAGCCATCCCCACGTCGTCAGTGCGTCCCTATTCTGGGAACACTGGGGATTTTGGGGGGGGGATGCATTCCCGGGGTACACTGATATATATATATATATATAATTTGGAACATATAACAATTAAAATATATTATAAACATATGATATATCAAGTATCGTTACATATATGCACTATATATATATTAAATATTATTATATATAATATAAATTCATAAAATATAGTATACATTAGAAACTACATACAAAGTAATATATATAAAATAACACTAAATATAAATATTACAAAACAAAATAATAAACAATACCAAATATAAATCTTAATAATTATTTCAGATGAGGAAATAAAAAAAGCAAATTGACATTTCATAAAAGTTTTGGCAGGGAAAGAAACAATCAATTCACTGAGGGGGACAAAAATACTTAATTGCATACCTAAATGTATTAATGAGGAAGATAACAAATTGCTTATGGGGGAATTTACTTTAGAAGAACTTAGAGCAGCCACATTTCAATGCATCCTGATAAATCCCCAGGCCCGGATGGATTCACGGCAAAGTTTTATCAAAAGTGTTGGGGTTTCACAGGACAAGATATTCTCAAGTTGGCAGAAGATATTAGTAGGAAGAAAAGGTTTGTAAAAGATATGAACAATACAACAATTTCCTTAATTCCCAAGAAGAAAGAATGCAGGGAGTTTGGTGAGTATAGACCTATCTCATTGTGTAACACTATTTATAAGATTATGACAAAAACATTAGCCAATAGATACAAGGTCCTGGACAAAATCATCTCAGAAGAACAAAATGGGTTCGTTCCTGGGAGAGAAATTATAGATAGTATTATTGTGGCTAATGAGGTAATAGACTAACAATAGGGAAATAATTGCAAGCCATGCCTCATGGAGGATTGGTAATGGAGAGAAAGCTATGATGTGGACGGATTCATGGAATGGAGAAGAGTCCCTAAGCATATTGTTGGGCAATCTAGAATGGATCCCAATGATAGAGGAGAGGATTGGTTTCAAAGTGGCAGATTATTTAAGGAGTTCGGGTAAGATCTATGCAGATTGGAAAACATTAGAGGACAACATACCTGAGGGAGATCGGTCTGTAGTTGGGAGAATATTAGAAGGTAGAAAGATCATGATTTCAAAAGAAGAGGACATCATTATATGGACAGCAGCAAAATCTGGTTCATACTCTGTCAAATTGGGATATATTCTTTAAACCAACATTAATAGTAATACAGAATGGCCGAGAAAACTTTGCTGGCATAAATGCAACCTGCCAAAGGCAGGTGCATTCCTGTGGATAGCCTTACATGGAAGGATCTTAATAGGGGACAGACTTCAGCACATAGGGATCCAAGGCCCATTTAGGTGTCCATTATGTATGAGAGACAATGAGACATCCAATCATTTACTTTTTGAATGCACATTCACAAATAACATTTGGGACTGGCTATTACAATCATTGGGTTGGAATTGTGCCAGACAAAACAACCTCTTGGATTTCCTTATTAGTTGGCCGAGTGGGGACAAAAAGAATACTTGGAGTGATGTGTGGACATTAGCTCCATGTAATGACCCAAACCGGGTCTTTTCCAAATTTTCACAGATATATCTCATGCAGATTTAAACAAATACATTCATGCAATAAACCACGGATTCAACAATAATAAACTAGCAATATATATTCCATTAAAACCCTTAGCAACATTATTGCATTATACAACAACAATACAATAACAGTGGGATTTCTCACAATCCAAATCCAAACTACAATATGCAACGGAATATCAAATAACAGAAAAGAACTTGGAAATGCAATGGTGAACTCTGCTGTGAATCCACCTCTGAGATGAACTGGGTTTCCATGCAATCCACCGAGAAAGCCTGAAGGTTTCCGTCCTCAGGTTTCAGAATCGAAAGCTGAAGCTCTCTGGATTCTCCAAGAGAAATAAATTCATAAAACTAAGCATAATCAATGAGACTTCAATTTCCCCACTTTGTCTCTTCATATTCCACTTAAAGTCACTTTTTAAATAAATATAACCGTTGAGTTATAAAGTGACATAATAAAATAAAGTAAGGAATCTTCTGGCATTAAAACGGTGTGCCAAATGAACTCGGATGAAGACGTGTGATAGCTTGTCAGAAAGCTCTCGGCGAGACGCTCCAAGTCCACTACTGAAATGCCAGGAAAACTGAGTTCTGCCGACTTACTATAAATAGTAAGCACCCTGGAAACCTTGTGGAAACTGCTCCGATTGGCCTGAAACTGAAAATGCGTAGGCCAAACATCCCTCTGATCACCTGCTAAGCCTCGGTTAGCCCACCTAACCATGATGAAAAGGCTAACTAAAAGGCACGAAATAATGTGCCCCGAAAAGGGGACATTACACTCCATCAATGTTGGTGTGGCATATTTGGAAAGAACAAAATAGGAGAGTTTTCTAAGATAAAAGTAAGAGTATCAAATAAGTGATCCTCAAATTTGAAGAAGGAATATGTGAAGTAGGAAACTCAAATCAGTTGTCTAAGAAAAGCATCTTCTTCACATCATGGGATGCAAAAATTTGAAGTAAATGGGGAAGACTGAAACCTTCATCTTCTTTGGCTCCTAATAAAAATATCATGAGAAAAGGAGTTAAATGGTCTTTACCTGCGAAAGGAAAATGTAAACTGAACTTTCATGGGACGGCTAAAGGAAACCTAGGAGCAGCAGCAGCAGGATGCATCATTAGAGATGACTTGAGAAAATATCTATGGGCAATGGCAATCCGAATAGAAAAGGCTACAAATAACGAAGCGGATTTCGAGGCACTTGCAAGAGGGCTAATATAGTGTTCCCAGAAAGAAAACAAAAACATTGAAGTGGAAGGGGATTCCTTGATTTGCATTAACACGTTGAATAAGGATGCAACTCAAAATTGGAGATTGGAAAAGTGGCTGAGAATTATCAGATCATCGTTGGATAAACTGAAAATTTTCTCACTCACATATCTATAGAGAAGCCAATAGGGCAACAGATTCACTAGCAAATATAGGTGTAGAATTAAATGAATCAGAAGTGGTGTGGTTGGGACTAGATTTAGGGGATGACTAGGTGAAATAATTAACCGAGACAGGGAGGCTAGTTTTCATGACAAGAATAATGTAGTAATGTAGTATAGTCTTGCCAGCGAAAGGAAGAGTCAGAGACAATTTGGAGGCAGCCAGAATTGGCAGATAGAGAAAAGAGGTATATAAGAAGGCAAGTGGTATGATTGATATCCCGAAAAGACAGAGGAAGGGACAAAAAGTTTGGACGGAGAGTACGACAGAGTAAACTTGGCGAAAGGAGATCAATAAACATCGAACCAAAAATGATACGAGCCAGATCAAGTTGGATTTGGTCCAATACCGGGCAGAGTTATATGGCAAATTGGAGTACGAGATAAGAAAGGAAAATTAATAACTTGGAAAAAGATTTTCAAATTTTGGCCTATCGACAACAATAAAGGGAAGACAAACCCAAGCACATTGAAATAGTAAGTAGATAGTTACTGTAGGGGTGGAGGTATGTAATGGTCTGTGAAGTGCTTTATGCACAGTTCAAGGGTTTGTAAGGATTCTCAAGTATGTAATCTGTTTTTTTGAAATCAATAGAGGGCTCTACCCCCATAATGGTAGAAATCATAAAAAAAAAACACATAACAAGCTACATACAAAGTAATATATAAAATAAAACTAAATATAAATTTTACAAAACAAAGTAATAAATCTTAATAATTAACATAGCAAATAGTATATAAACAAAGGCAACGACTAAGGGAAAGAGTCGCGACCTTTCTTTGGTCGCTACCTTTCCCCTAGCCCCCGCGGATTCATATGGAGGGGAAAAACATATAGTCAGTTAGGGAAGCAACCAATCGGGAGTTTATATGTTATACAATCAGCAACTATAAAATGAGAAATAGGGAAGAGATAAAGCAATACCTGGGTGATCATTGGAATATAACTAAGGGAACAAACTAATATTTTTGATTGGCCGACAATAAACACAAGGGATCATAATCGTACAAGTATATTAAGCGAAGACTGTAATATTGTTTTCTATTGTATAGATACAAGTGTTTAATCAGGATATTGCCGTCACATATATTGGGGATATTCGTAACTTTTGGAATGATTCCTTTTTCTAAACATCACAGACATAACTCCTATCGGTCTCATTGGATGTCATTATTGAGACCACCATTCATCAAACATATTGGTGATCCGTTTGCCACAGAATAATCACTCAGAAGTCATAGTCGAAGACTATTATTAAGGAAATAATATTAGGGTTGCTGATGAACTATGGGTATTTGAAGATTGATATTCTAAAGAGTGCAAACTATATAGTTATCCAAGGCTTTATATATTTGTCGCTCATCATAAGGGGATTTTACAATCTCCTAGTAGGGAACATTACAAGTTGCCATTCTCAAGTGTAATCGAAATTCTAATTGAGAATTTTAGGGCAAGTTAAGTAAGGTCCTAGTTGGGAACATTACACACATTCATTACTCAGTAGTATTTCATATTCATATTTGCATTTACATCCTTAGCTGATCAGCCATAACAGTCGTATTTCATATTCATATTTGCATTTACATCCTTAGCCGATCAGCCATAACAGTTATTAATAAGATCATATTGTTGGTATCGATGACATGAATGTCTTAAGTAATCGACTAAGTTAAGTCGATATTCAATTGCCAAAGAATAAAATTAAGAAATAACAAATGGTTATGCGTTAACAAATCATAACCGAAGGGGTACCATTAAAAGATGATCATGATCAAGGAATGAGACATGGCTCATCCTCATATCCTTCCATTCATTAAATGCAAGTATATAGAGGCCATTGACTTATCTTTCCAAGGGCATCGAAGACATTACACATATTTCCTTTATCCTAATTGGATTGGCTCGCAGAGCTTTTAGCCTTAACGTCATAAACTGGTTGCATAGTTTGATAGAGATATCAGATAAGACACCCCTGTTGCAAGCATCTTTCAATTATATCAGATACAACAACATTCTCATAATTGCATAAGTATATTAGCATATCAGAAATAAAAATTATCGATTGCATACATTTGAAGGATCTTACTAGAAACAACATCGATATCGCTACAAGCGATACTTGAAGTTTAGACATTGCATCTTATTAAAGTTATAACAAAGATAGCAAATCATATTGCTATTATCAATACCAATACATCTCCTTTGCATAATTATATTTCCATATTTGATATAGCAAGGATCATTGCATTAAGTGCCATAAAAATATAATACTTTTCAAGTGTATATCAGATATTGCTAACAACTCAATATCAACCTTACATATATTTGTAAATTCGAATTAGAAATAGCAGTTGAGACTTTGTAAATATCTTTCTTAGTTATAATTACAATCATTTGATTTAAATAAGAAGGTAGAGTCAAGTAATTGTCCCAGTTTTCTTAGTTGGTCAAAAAGGGGACATTACATATACAGTGTTGACAATGTAGAAAATGAGGTAACTTTGCGAGAGACTTCCATGTAGAGTTATTGTGCAAATGGTGTGGATGAGGTAACCATGAAGACACCAATTGCTTGAAGCAAAAGGGTATTAATATGCCGGACATGGATGAGCAAGAGGATGCGGTTTTGGCAATCACGGGAGCACAGACGAAGAAGGTGGTGTATCTGGACCCTAGCACAGAGGACTTCAAGAAGACAGAGTAGAAGTAGAACAAGTGATGGCGAAGGAACAAATAAAAATAAGTGGAACTGCAAGTATGTTAGTGTGATTGGAGTCAGAGAATAACCAAGTTTGACACGTGTTACAGACAACCCTACCCATCAAGGTGGCAGACCTTCAAACTATGCTGCAACTGAGAGTGGCAATTACCAACACGGTCAGTGATAGCACACTTAGCCAAAACCAACTAAGACACAAGGGAAAGCAACAACGAAGTCACTACTTGAAGATAGCTAGGCCACTAACCCTATGTTGTTGACAGTAAGCATCGAAAGGAAGCCAATTGTTGTCGAGATGGAAATAATAGGGAGAAAGTTGACAAATACCATCGAAGGCAGAGGCTCAGGAGTCATTGTGCTACTGGAGGAAACCTGGAAGTGCCTGGGGAAGCCAACACTTTGGTTGGCAAACTTCCACTTGGTAATTCTTGACCAAGATGGCATCAAGCCATTGGGGACATTGATAGCACAAAAGGTAACAATTGGCACATAGTACTTTTTCTTGGATTTCATAGTTATCCCGTTGGAAAGAAAGGAGTATGACCTACTTCTTGGGAGAGGTTGGTTGATCACCGCCAAGGCAAATCACAATTGGAAGTGAAATACATTATCCATCGAGAGTAAAGGGATGAAGCACGTCATCAACTTGAGGAATCAGGCAATGGAATCGAACGATGAAGGGGTGCTCGAATTGGAGGATTTCCTTGAAGATGAGACAAGTTCCCTGAATGGACTATTTCACTGGCAAATGGAGGACTATGAGTTATTTCTGCAACATGTAATTTTCTTGAAGATTTCTTGGTGAAGAGAAACCAATGAAAGCGTGTAAAGTTATGGACGGTACATCTGACAATATGAAGATAGAAAATTGAAGGAAACAGAAAAAAAGAGTGAAGGTGGAAAGAGGGGCTAATAGAGGAAAGAATCACATTTGTACGCTACACAAAAAAGTTTCTGTATGGTCAAGGGAGATAATAGGGTCCGTACACCAAGGACGAGGCACAGGACGTACGCAAGCCAAGTTAGATTATGTTGTACGACTGAAGAACTATAGGCAACTCAAGGAGCTGTACAGGATCAGGCCAATAGTCCTTGTATCGTACAGAAGGAAAAACACACAGTCAAGGTTGTATGAAGGGAATAGTTAGTTGTATGGGGGTGAGAGCAAGCAATATGCGGGAGAGAAATTTCAATATTGCATGGAACCTAGAAAAAGCCATATGTGGGAGTAGTCTATATATAGAAGAGGGAGTCAAATCACTGTACAGAGAAAATAGAATGCAATAGTCGTGGTGGAGTCCAGGGTTGTATGGAAGGAAGCTGTACGAAGAAGTGTCAAGACCATATAAGGAAGAAGTGTCAGGATTGTACAAGAAAGGAGTTTCAAGGTTGTACGTGGGGAGTACATCGTACGAAAAAGTGTGGAGGTCATACCTAGAGCAAATAATAAAGTGTATGTGAATTCCATGCAACACATGAGGAAAAGTTGCAAGCCGCACGTGGAGGTGCCACTTGGGCCATACAGGACAAACCCTCCCAAACAACACTTGATAACAACTTTTGGGCCATACAATCAGTGTGTTCCTTTTGTGCAACTTAAGCATATAGTGGAATGACATGTCTTGAAATCTCACTGGAGAGTATGACTGGATAATAAGTTTGACATGAAATCTCTATTTTTTGGCTTCTTTAATGTTATTCTTGGCATCTTAAAAAGTCATGAAAATGATGTGTGCCATGGAATTTTGTGTGGTTTTGAAGGTATTAAATTGGTCTTGGCGGCACGGGCTCCGCCCCTCAACACTGCCTGTATCACGACAGGGAGTGTTCCCCGAGACCTCGTGAGGGGTGTTGCCCCTCGATCCCGCTGGGGACGCCACCCCTGGACCCTTGCAAGGGGCACTGCCCCTTGACCTCGTTGGGGATGCTGCCCCTAGACCCCTACTAGGGGCGTTGCCCCTTGACCCCACTGAGGGCATTGCCTGCAGACCCCCATTTGAATTATGAAGTATACTACAACTTTGAGTTTGCACAGTACAAGTCATTATCTACAATACTTGATATATACAATCATCGGGAAGACGACGGTTTCTTTTTGGTGGGTTGATGTAATAAGCATACAATGCCGATTGTTATGTTTAATAATATTGGATATCCAACAATTTATTAATTGTCCATATTAAGTTAGTTGTCACTCTCGGGTAGTTGTAAGTGTCGGTTGGTTGATGGTTGTGTTCCTCTTGGTAACCGTTGGGTCCTTTAAATATGTTGTGTGTTGTCAAGGAAGTTAGTATGGTGTAGTCAGATGATTTGTAATCCTTGGCCGACCATCTCTAGTTTTCTTCTCTATAATGAATTTATGAGTGAATAAAGATATATTTTACTCCTGTATTTGGTATGCACTGGCACCTTTGTTATTATTTCATGTATGTAATTTACTAGGTATAGCAATAAACAAACATTCCATATCTTATTTAATCTGGAGTGCCAATCAAGGGTCCTAGTTAGTAGTTCATGTAATTACCTTTAGAAAGGGGATTTTATTACTCATGCCACCTTGCTATTTATTTACTTATCAATCTACGAAAATTTCAAACTATGCTAGTGGAAGAATTCTTGAGATATATGCAAAGGTTCTTTTGTCTTTTCTTTGTACTTTGTTAGTGTTTTATTTTGTTCCTTTCAGGACAACACAAAATGAAATATTGTGTAAGGATAAAACCTTTCCTCAAACTACAAGGGGAATATCCATTGTAACTAAACTAAATTGAATTCTAAAACTTATGGAGGCAACCATTAACTTTCTACAATATACACGATGTATCTTTGGGCTTTTGTTTTCTGGCATGTGGTACTAATAATTTAAAGAAGATACTGGTTTTTTTGTTTGTGGGTATGGGCACAAATCTACAATAACTTTCCTACACAAGATGAGAGATTTTTGATCTTTGACTTTTCGCTAATGACCTAATCTATGATAACTAACACATGCTTTCTCGGCTAAGAGTTGAGACCATAAAGAGTGTGCACACACAGGAAATAGAACAAACACAAGATCCTAAAACCAAATAAGGGAAAATGTATATCCTACAATAATTAAGTGATATTCTTGTAGTTAGTAGATGTTGTGAACTTCTTTTGAGAATATTGATTTCATCATTCTCTTATTGATCTAATCTGTACTCCATGTTCAGTCTCAGGTCTCAGGTTTTCTTTTTGTACTTAGTTACATAGTTGATTGTCTACTTTAAAAGTGAAGCCATACTTGAGGCCATTGAAAACTCAAAATAATTACCTTCCAACTAGGAATTGATTACATAGTTTATTTGGACACTCTCATGAGAGACCTGAGATAATCAACACCTTGTAAGGTAGAACCCAAAGGAAAGACATCCAACCTCAATAATTCTCCATCAACTAAACCAAAGATACTGAAACTAAAATCTAGGCATATAAGCATACATTAACTTCTTGTCATTTGCAATTCCAATGTGAGGAAACGGATATGACCTTGAAAATTAAAGCATTTTAAAATTCTTCAGTTCAGAGATTGCTTACAAAACCAGTAGAGAAAAAATGGCGTTGGTTAGACAATGATTGAAAAATTCTGTAGGGTGGAGTCATCTCTACCTATAGATTATACACTTGCCTTGAGGTTTTTTCCTTAACAAACTAACATTTAGATAGATCAATTTCACATGTTTTATTAAATTGATATGTTGAGAAAGCATAACTTCCTCTCCATTAGTTAGAGTCAGATACTTGCATAAAATGTTAGTGGACATGTAATGCCATACTGATGTTTAAAATATCAACTAGTTCGAGCATAAGTGCAGACAAAGCTCTGTATGCATTTTAACTTTTTTTGTTTTGGTTATTTGATACAGTTTCTTTCAAACTATATGACCTCAAGCAACAAGGATTTATTGAGAGACAAGAGGTATGGATTTCACTTCCAGTAACTATCCAATTTGTAAAAGACAAATTTATGTTAAATACAATGGTGAGAAATGAATCATTACCCATTCAGAAAGAAAGAATATATTAATATCCACAAATGAGCAAAAACAGATCAATGGGACTGGAATGTACAGCAGGTGCCAGGTATAATAGCAAAGGACTAGGACCATAAAAAAGACCCTAGATAAAAGAACAAATGGAAACAGGGGCTAACCAAAAAAGGGCACAACCTCAATCAATTACAATAGTAAAAGAGGAGGGGGAGACCCTATAAAGTAATGAATAGAAGAAGACCATCTAGGGGAGCACCCAAAATCCTCAAGTGCTAATCCTTTGGAGGCACTTTTTTTGGCTTTTGAATGTTGTGCCAAATTTGCATTTCCAAACATTTTTTTGAATTCAGGAATGATTACATAATGGCATTAGCCTAGTCATACCATGCCAGTTTCCTCATGGTTGAGATGAAACATTGTTGAATACTTTTGATGCTTGAGCAATTTCATAGTATTTAAAAACAGCCAACCTTTACCAAAGCGATGGGCTTTATTGTTAAATATATTATAGATTAATAAGGTAAATGAATTAGTATTGGTTTCACATTGGCACATTGGTGGTTTACCACAGCAACCAAATTAGGAGCTTTGTTTACTTTGTTGAGATTTTACTGTTGTTTGCCCGTGTAGATTGTTTTATAGATAGCCAATTTGGGTTACCATTGGAAGCTTATTTAATAGGTATAATTAAAATGGAATAGTTCTGCTTGTTTTGTGTCTTTATTTCTGTGAAAAAATAATCTCTCTATTCTGATATCACAGCAGACCCCTTTGTTTTTGGCTGTAGCATTTCTGCACTTGTGAGTGTTTAGAAGGCATCGGGAAGATGAGTTAGGTCTATTTAATGTTTAATTATTATTTATGACTGCACAGCAAAAGGGAAAAATGACAGCTTGAAGTTTTGGCACTGTAATGTGGAGAGGCCGAGACACAATCAGTGTGAGAGTAACACTCTTCAGAAATATTCAAACAAAAAAAACCTTGGGTGTGCAGCTTTGAAGAAATCCAAGAAGATTTCTGATAATTTAATAGCAACCCTAGTTCTTTTATTTTTATTTTTGCCAAATATAAAACTTCATCACGTACATAACAAACAGAGGTTCACTGCTGTCATAAACTGATGCAACTATTCAATGTTCATACAATTGTAGTTACAAGATGCTGATGAATAATCATTCCAAAGGCTGCTATTACATGATATAAATATAAAAATGAAACATCCACATGAAATGCCATGAAAATAGAGATGAAAATGAGTGTTGAAGGGCTGTAATAGGAACAGTTGCAGGCTTGCTGCTCATGATTTTCAGGTCATGGCAGCTTTTAAAAACACATTAAAACCCCTCCCAATCAGCATGAAACACCGCCCCCCCCCCCCCCCCCCCCCCCCCCCCCCCCCCCCCCCGCCCCAAGCAATAGCAATCAGCAACACATACACCCAGCACTACAAAATAGTCCTAGAATGCAAGGAAGTAAGCAGCTACAGGTCTGATAACACTTGGAAGATACGCTGCAGGTCTGAAACATCAAGTCCAAACAACCTCTTAAAACATTCAAAAATTCACTCCATGCAACCATGTTCACCTCCAAATGATACCAAACAGGATGACATAGAATCAGCAATACCAAACAGCCTTTAAATGTCAAAGAAAATTCAGTTTGCAAGTCTGTTATTACTTTCCACCTCCCTGCGCAGCAAGCACTCTGAGTTGTATGGCTTCAATATGACACCAAAGCTAGAAAATTACTCCCAATCTCCTGCAAAATATATTCAATCTCCAAGGCGCCACCTAACAGCCATTAAAAACCCCTTAAAAGAAAGCGCATTGCTCGTAGGTTCCCACGTAATGCTCAGGAGCTCCTGATTTATGGCAGTACCTCCCTAATGAATTGTTTAATCTGCAAATAATCTCAAAAACTCTTCAAGTGAGTCGCCCGAGTAATGCAGATCACAATATGCACAGCCTCAAATATTTTCATACCCTACAAACACTCTTTCTCAGCAAATATAGATGATACGGTCAGGTAAGGTAAACACCAAACTGAATGACCAGCCAGCAGGAATTTTTAAATTGCCCAAAATTTTGAACAAAACCTTGCAAGTGATTTGCCATTAAAATTTATTTATTTATGCAGCTAGAAAGCATCGGAAACTTTCAACATGAAACCCCAAAATGAAAACACAATCAGCACAATGGCGATCTTTGAGTAGAACCACTCAAATGTAGCTAGGGATTGTCTTTCAAATCTGAAATGAGATCTCTGAGTAGAACCACTCAAACATGGCTAGGGATTGTCTTTCAAATCTGAAATGGGCAATCAAATGTGGGTTTTCTTCCTCAAACAAACTTTGGAAGAACTTGTAGGTTCAATTTGATAGTATAATGGTATGTGTAATCTTCAGCATATGACCAAATGCACCCCTCAATCTCTTTTTATAGCTTTTTAAAGGGAATTTTGTTAAAGATAGTGTAGCTGCGAGAGAGCTCACCGCTGATGTCTACGTGTACACCATTCTTCACCGCTGAGGCAGTATGACTTGACACGTATGTTATGTCTTGGCATCGTAGTTTTATCTTGGCTTGTGTTAATGATCATTGTGTATGCCTGGCTGTCAAACGTTCATGTTTTCTGATCACTGTCTATGCATTGAGTTGGTTCAATTATGTTTGTAACGGTGATTAAAGATATGTGGCATCGAAAGATTGTGTAACGACACTTTGTTATTACTGCCGTCATTTCATGTTGAGACTATGAAGGCATGTAGAGTCACCGGCCGAGTAAGGGGGTGTGACCAGCTGTAGCGTTGGTTTTCACGGCAGTCTTTTCATATTCATGCGTGACTCTTCCATATTGAGCATCAGTTCATGTTTTGGTTTCTTCTTAAGGCGTTCGATATTATTTTCATATGCTTGATGATGATGTTATCGAGAGCAGTGTGCTTGTGTGCATGCTCTTTTCCGGGAACTGCCTAATTGCCTGTCTGCTGTGAGCAGCTTGACATTATATTCACACTGGTTGATTATTGCAGATAAATATTTTTTGTTCATTGCAGAGTATATGCACGATCATTGGATGATTGATTGTTGTGGATGTGATTCACATGTTTTGTAAGCAATCTTATCACATAAAGACTCTGACAATGTTGTTAGTAAAGATTCCTAATTGACTGTGAGTAGATGTCAATTATATGGAAGGAAGTTTCTTGTAGTTGTTTGAAGAACTCAATAAAGGAACCATCATTTTTGTGGGCTGGGTTGTTTCCGTCAGTGAGGAGGGTTTTTCCCAGGATAAAGAGTCGTGTCATCTATTCGTATTCTTTTTTGATTTTCTGTATATTGCATTTATATTATTTTGGTTCAAAACATTAACAAATTTGTGATTTAAAATTATAATAATTCCTTTTCCCCCAAAAATGATCTTTTTAAAATAATAGTAACTTTTCATGTGCCAAAGTCCTTTAAGTGTCCAAAAACACTTTATTACCTTTCCAATGAGCTATTACACTAAGTAGTCCTTTGTTATTTCTCATCATTAGATCACATTAGTGAAATATTAATTAATTATTTAATAAGTCGCACAAGTTTTTGATTAAGGAAAAAACAAGTTTTGAGGGGATCCGAAACCCCATACAATCAGATTTTGAGGGGCATCTGGAACCCCACTAAGAAGAGAAGCTGCAACTAACAGAGCATTTGCAGACCAGCAGCCCAAAGCCAGCAAACAGACAACTTAAAAACACAAGGCATACAAAGCACTAGCTGCCTCCAAGAACCCATCCCAAGAGGCGGAAGCCTTACATCAAAGAGAAAATCTCCTAAGCAAGGAGATCCATGGGGTTTTAAAGCCTTCCCAGACCATAACATTGGGTTTTAACATGGATCCCAAAACCATCATTAGATAATGTCACAAATGATTTGTTGTGAGTTTTCACACCATCGCCCCATTGCAAATGGGGACCCCCTCTTTTGCAAGCAGTAGGAGTAGTGGTCTTAGGTAGTCTTTGTTGGCGACAGTTTTCAAATCCCTTCGTTCGGTAAGTGAAGTTCGAGAGTTGGTTTTGGGCAATTTTGGCCTGCTAGGAAGTCATGTCTGTCAGGAACATGGGCGAGAGTTGTGCTAAATCTTTCAGGAATATGGGATAAAAACCAAAGGATTCGTGATGAAACAAGTGTAAACCCTCTGAGAATCCTTGTTCCAGCTTCAATTTGATCTTAGAAAGTCGAAATAGATTATGGGAGGTAGCTCTGCTGAAGGCGTACTGAATCCTGAAATTTGGCTAAGTCCTGAAATATTCTAAAAACCCCCAAAATCTAGAATCTGCACCTTAACTCCTATAAAGCTGAGACCTATCTCAAACATCCTGGAAGGTATTTATACAAATATAACTTAAAGTAAAAGAAATTAAATTAATTTCTTATACTTAAATGTTATATTTGTATAAATTCTCTGCCCCTGGACTAAAATTTGGCTAAGTATGGAAGTGCCAGTCTACTCTGTCCAAGGTATGGGCGGATTCCCCCCTCCCCTTGGACAGGCTGTCCAAGCTCCCCCTGATTTCCGCCAACACCTTGGGTGCAAACTTTTCCCCCCGATTTGGAGTCAAAGAGGTAAATCGAGTTGAAATGCGAAATTGCAAAGAGTTTGG
>MU225099.1:1302703-1329860 GCA_018584345.1 Thuja plicata
AGGCCAAAATTGCCTAAAACCAACTCTCAAACCTCATTTGCCGGACCAAGGGGCCTGAAAACTGTCGCCAACAAAAACTACCTAAGACCACTACTCCTACTGCTTGCAAAAGAGGGGGTCCCCATTTGCAATGGGGCGATGGTGTGAAAACGTCACAACATTCCTCTATAGCCTTCTCCAAATCAACTAGTTTAGTGGACAACTCATGTTTGGCCTTGGCCGCGATCTCATGTGCATCGATAGAGGCGGCTTCAATACGCCGTAGAGAATAGAGCAGTTCCCGAAAAGCTCTCTCCAAATCTATCACCGAGGCTGTTACCTGACTCTCTACGACAGGTTCTGGCACCCTTCTGGCACCCTCTAGGCCTCCCGCATAGCCTCCGTCTCAGAAGTAGGCCAATCTCCAGTAAAACACCTTGTCAAACTCGGCTGAATAGTCCCTGCGCACAAAGGTAAGGAGACGCTACAAGTCTGCGGCTACGTCCTCAAGAGCCTACGACTGCGCTCTAGCCACCATCTCCCTACCCCGTGACACTACCTCTGTCCAAAACTCCATGTCTTCCTTGTTCTAAGGCTGGGGAATCCGAGGCCCTGCCTCACTAGCCTTTGCTTGCTGCTGTGCCGAGGACAATACTATAGGGATCTCTGTATGTGCCTTTGGTGTGTTTCCGACTGGGGAGCCGACTACCTCGGTCTCAGCTATATCTTCCGGTCGAGGGGAAAACTTCATAGGTTTCTCTTCCTCTGCTGGTGTAAGCTCAAACATGGTGAGCCACTTCTTCGTTTCCATTTGTCGTGCCTCCTCGAGCTCCTCTTCTGTAATCTGCCTTCTGCTCGCCTCCTATGGAAGTTTTGACTGAGCCACTACCAAACCCTCAACAACCACTGTAGAGGATAACTCCATATCTCGCCAAGCCTCGCCTAGCTGATTAGGTAACTTGAATGTCGCAGCCACTGAAGTTGGCGCAACCATAGTAAGAGGCTCTGCCGCAAGAGCAACTGCTCCAGGTGTGGTCATGTCCACTGGTGCTCTGGGCTGCCCAAACGCTGGACCAGTGCTTGTAGGCATAGCCCCGACCCTTCCATTCGTCCCCAATAGAACAAACAAGGACAACTGGGCCGGGGAAAACACCACAAGTCCCTCGGTGGCTAGCAGGGTACACTACCAATTCACCGGACAACAAGGGATACCAACCAGAAAGTAGTTGTCATCATGACGAGCCCACCTAACGGCATCAACCGCAAGATCTGAACCAAAACCATATAGGGGCTCACCAGATGACCCAAAAAGTGCAGAGCAAGAAAGATCCAAACACCAAATCACAACTGCCTAGAGCACCATCTCCAAAGGCAAGACCCCTGAAAAAGATTGACTGTGATGACAAGAAAGAGGAGCCCAAAACCAAGCACGTGAGGAAGCGAAGAGGCACTGAGCCCCAAATCCATTACCGGAAAAACCGTCAACAAAGGAGCCCAAAAAAACGTAGGGGGAAGAAACCCTAAACCGCATCCTGCATCATAGACCCATCTTGAATCCTCTAGGCCAACACCACAAATCCCCTCATCGTATCTAAGGAACACTGGAAGGGCAGAGAGCAATTCATGTTTCCAGACCCCACGAACTAGTGTCGCCAAGACTCTTCCGTCAGCCATAGTCGGAGCAACCAAAACTTCCCTCCAACGCCTCCACCCGTCGAAGCCATCAAACACCCCCACAAGAACATTTGCGTCCGCAACATATCCATTTGCCTCGTCCTCTGATTCTTTGCCCTCTGATTCTGTCACAGATGGGCCCCTGTGAGAAGCAAAAACCCTAGATTTTGAACCTCCACCACTCCCGCCTTTCCCATCCATCTTTCACACATTTTATTAAGTCGCACAAGTTTTTGAAAGCACGGAAAGTGAATTGGAATTAAACTCTAATCGCACTGGGATGATATTGAAGATGTAGGATGATAATCAAAGCCAACTGGGTGACTTACTAAAACTAGACGTGCTCTCGAAAAGTTTTGGAGAATATCCTAGGAGTCCGAATACACTTCAAAAAGTGTCACAGTGATCCTGAATGCTAAATGAGCCACAATCAAAAGCTTGGAAACATTGAACTTGCATTCTCCAGAAGTTTGGAGTTCTCCCGAACACACCTAGAAGCGAGAAAACACAAATTGTTTTATTTTGGATTGCTACAACAATTTTGTTTTATCTCAAAAACCTTGGCAACCTCGAGATTTGGGTGATCAAAAAGTGGAAAGGAAGTTGGTCATATCTCAATTCCAATTGCAATATGTTTTCAAAAAAATTCTAGGCAGAGAAAACTGTAGTGACAAATATTTCGTGTCAGCATTTTGAAAATGGCAAATAATTCAGGACCGAACAGGGTGGTTAGTTCGCCCCAGCTTTATAAATTTTTGGTCAAATGCACTTCCATTAGCCAATTTTCTTAATTAATTAATTGTATCAATATAAAGAGTTTGCCAATAAAATCTACGTTTTCCAAACGGTCTATTTAATATTTTTGCCTGCAGTTTCGGAAGTGTCGTAATTGATGACCATAATTGGCCAAAAGCCATAAAAATGTTCTATTTGCATTAGGACCCAATTCGTTGTCATTTTTCAGAAGCGTGTCTTAACACACGACAATATTTGGCAATTGTATTAAAAGTTCATCCCAATGGATGGTCCGTAAATCGCCTACAAAATTACAGCGTATATGTTTTTGTAGAGGTTTGATTCGCCCTACATTTATATAAAACATGTTAGAATTAAGCGGGATTTGCCAAATATGGATTGTTATAAATACAATCAAATAGCAGTTTTATTTTTACACAATTTGGTCGGTTCTGAGCTCTTGATTCAGATCAATAGCCAAGATTCAGACTAGGAACAAGCACTGCTGCATTGCCAACTGCTAGTGCTACTAACTAAGAATCTAAAGATCATTTTTTTGAAGTGTTATAATATTATTCATCTCAATCTGTTTGCAATTTTAGTTCATTCATATTGAGTGGGGAGACCTCAGACATCTAGATTGTAGGCCCTATGGCCAATGAATCATATAGTCTATTATTGCTTCTTAATCAAGTAGATAGTTTTTTGCAGCCTTTATTTTGTTGGAGATGTCAAACAGGAACAAGGGTAAGACTCTTGAATGTGGCGATGGCCAAGAGAGGCCAGAAAAAGACAAAAACTTAACTTTAACTTCGTACTTTGGCAATGCTTGTGGTCAAAATGATGAAGGTGCATCATCACAACTACAAGATTCACAACCTGCACCAAATATTGAGGAAGGTGGCGAACTTGATATCTCAGATGACGATGAACTTGAAGAAGATTTTCTAGTCAATACCCAGGGCTGTGTGAATGAGAGAATCGAATTGGGTGACAAAGACAATGTCGTAGATGATGATGATGCCTAAAAGGGGAAAATAAATCTAAATTAAAAACAGGTCGGCAGTGGGATATGTTGAGGAATTTTCAAATTGATTGGGTGTCAAAAATCCATTCATTAAACCAATGGAGAATCCAAATAAATGCCTCCCTCCTATAGAATGCAGGTGTAAGATTTGTAGTTGGAAACGTAAAAAGGAAAAGAGGTTGCAGCTAAAACTTGACACCATAGAAAAGCATATCAGTAAAATTTATGAAAAACAAATCATAGATGAAATTGAAAAATCAGTGATAAGATGGAAAACAAAGGTGCAATGTTAGCATGTTAAGAATGCCTTAGAATATAATGCGCATTTGAAAAGATAGGCGAAACCTGCTGAATGTAAAGGTTCTTTTGAAGCTATTTTTGGAAAAACAATGGCAGTAGAACAACTAGGAAAAGTTGTTCAGTTAAGTGTTGTTTTTTATATTTTGAGCAGAGGGCGTGCTATGACAAACTACCCAAGAATAAGTGCTTTACTAGACTTTTTGAAAGTTCCCAACTATCCTAACAGTCATTGGTCAGTAAATAGTGGCTGGGAATGCGCAAGTTGTCTTGCTGAGGTCGAAAAACAAGATATAAAGGAAAAAATAAGAAAAGTCAAACATTGTCTTTAGAGGAAGTTACGACAATAGATAATACGTCTTGGGTATGCACACATGTTTATACTATATAGAATCATGTTCGCCAACCTCATCTACTATTTGTTGGTAAAATGAAGGAGAGTGCGACAACAAAAACTCCATTTCAACTAGTTAAGAGTTCTTTAATTGAATATGGAGGTATGGATGACTAAAGCTACAAACTTCTTGTTCAACCTACATGACTTCCATTCACTGCATGACCCATAGAATGAGTCTAGCTTTTAAAATTGTAAGCAAGTATCCTGTAGTAACAAATGTTGAAGATTTAGTTAGAGAGCTCTACTCATACTTCTGTCGAAGTCCAAAATGGTTTTTGGAATTTAAAAAATTTGCCAATGGAATAATCAATGAGAACAAGCTTCTTAAGGATGTTGATACCAGATGGATCTCCTTGGATGGACCAGCGCATAGAGTTTATTCAGAATATCCATCCTTGATTGGAGGAATGTACGAACATCGCCACACAGTAGACAAAGCTGCTGATTTGCTTCGTAGGTTAAGTGATATAGAGACAATCTTAACTTTAGCAGGTCTTCTCCCCATGCTAGAGGAAATGAGCCTTCTTGTGAAAAAAGCCCAGCAATGAGCTATGTATATTGCAGAATATGCTAAGCTACGTAAACTGACATGCATGACCCTCGATAATCTCTGTCAATCTCAACCAACATTATCTGATGGAAAATTTGTTAGGTGGCAGACACTAACAAATTTAAACAATTCTAATAAGTTTTTTTTAGATCAATGCAAAGGGGGAGATATGTGTTAGTGTATGCGAATTTGAGATACCAATGTACTACATTGCCACGGTCACGGAACCAGGAAAGTGCCCTAGGAAGCAAGAAATTTTGCAAGGGAAAATTTTAGCATGATCGTTGAGTCTGTAACTGCTTCTATGAAGGATTTTGCCTCTTCTCTTTCCAAAGAGATTAGATACTGATTCCCTCGTGATAATGTACTTGAAGCCATGTCTATTGTGTTTCCTCAATATTGGCACCTCAACGATCCAACTGATTATCGTGAGAAGCTAACGACTTTGATACGCCAATTTTGCAAATCTGTACAACTCAATGGACAAACTATAAATTGAATTTTAATTGAAACTTTGCTTAGAGAGCAATCAACCCGTTTTGCAATAACTATGAGGGAACAATATCAAATAATGGAGAACCCCCACGAAGAGGGATCAGTAACAAAGCTTTGGACAATTCTAGGTCAGAGCGAAATTTTGCGTGATTCAATATCAGAATTTTACAAACTTGCTGATTTATGTCAAAACATGATATTGGGTTCAGTGGAGGATAAGAGACCTTTCAGTGCTTTGGGGTTCCTAAAATCAAAGATAAGAAACAAACTAGACAAGAATTTGGAAAATTGCTTGAGGCTGTATACATCTAGGTATGATGTAAAATTTGCCTTAGGGCACTGGCAATCTAGAAGTCCAAATGTGAAAGAAGAGGGTTGGGAAACATTTCAAACCAAAGTGGGACAATTGACAATGATAGAATGAATGATAGTGATGCATGTACTAGTAGCTTTGAGATGCAGTTAAGCGGAGGTATGCAGAGTGAAGAAAACATAGACAAGAATCAAGGAAGCTCTCAATTTGATGATGAGGATGATGAGATGATTTGGCAAGTTTAAGAGATTTAGCACTAGCAATTACTAGGTATTTATTAAACTTATTCCTGTATTTCTATCTTTCATAAATAATGCAATGCATTTAGGAGCAACAATTGTAATTTCAATTTGTCAAGTTAGAGATTCACAAACTCACACAATTTTACTGCAAACCCTTTGTCCATTTCATTTAGAAATCGAAATCTGCTCAGTGCGACAAAACTTTTTTTTACAAAATTTGCAAAATTTTCATTAATAATTGACATGTCTATGAATATTTACATTGAAGAGTAACTGTAAGACATATAGAATAATAAATTCCCACAGAATTCTGATTACACTGCGAAGTGGTAATACCCCTAATTCTACCAAAAATTTACAATAATCCCTTCGAGAATCGAAAACCAAAAGGTGGTATAGCAGTGGTAGGGTGCTCTTCATTTCAGAAAAGTAGGGTCACCTGCAAAACAAAGAAACCCTTCATTTCAAAAAATTAGGGTGTTCTACTTCCCTTCATTCTAAGTGGAATGCTTCGGAGACGATAAGATGTGCAAATTCCTCCAACCATCCGTAGTCTCGCGTTTCATCAAGGAGAAACCATTTACAGATTAAATCCCTCCCAATCGCCACCCATTTCCTATGTTGCTCTAGTTGCTTGTCATTCAAGTTCATAATAAATGGTTGTCGGATCACATTTTGGCCTTGCTGCAAGGGCTTGGGTATATCCCTTGGCCATGCGATCCCCACCCCTATTTTTGCCAGGGCAGCAACTTGAATGTGATCCCCCAGGAATTCTTCTTTAAAAACCTTCCTTAGCAGTAGCGGTATCTCCACCTTGTCTCCTCCGAGGTCTAGAAGAGAGGCCAAAAATCGGGACGTAATGTTTGTATTCACTCGGTATCTCTCAATAGATACTAGAAATTCATGGCCCAACATCATCCTCATGACCTTGTTTGTAAACATTCCAACCTGCCTACAAACTGATTTTAGAGTCTTGTCTTGGATAGTGCCCAAAAAGGCTATCTGCGTCTCCTTAGTTGTCAACCGAATAGGACTATCCATCTTTAGATTCTACAATGCACAACCAGCAACCAGCCTACCATACTCTATCTACCCAAACTCAAAGAGAATTTAGAAATAAAGATGAACTTTGAAAAAGGCCTAAACTAGACTTTCAACCAAGTACTACACTCTGTCTACTCAAGGAGAATTGAAGAAGAAAAAAACCTGAATTATCTATAAATAGCCTAAAAATGTGTAGTGTCCCAACTAGGAGATTGTCAATTTCCATCGTTTAACATTCATTACTATGTAACCAAATTAATTTGATTTAAGAAAACAATATATACTTCATAATACATTTGGTAATTAACATATTTAAGCCCCGATTCCTTACCTCCCTCCTTAACTAGACCCTAAGGAGAGCGTGGATTTACTTGTCGTAGGGCGCTTGACACCAATTTATAATAGGTTCCCTCAAGGCTTTGGGACCCCGTCCCTATCCTGTCTTGGGATTCACCTACCTTCTCGTGGATTTACTCCACCTTCCCTACACAACACCAACCTATCATCTTCCCGGGCTATAGCAAGAGATCAAGGAATAAGCTACAAACATTTTAATTCCTTTTTATTACAAATATATATTCATATAATGTATAACCATATAATTCTAATTATTATTATGAGATACATATTTTTATATGTACATATCTTGAACTCCTATTTGTAATGAACTGAATATATATATTTGAGCCTTCATATATTTAGATTACTTATTTCACTATTATAACTAAAAAACATACCCACAATATGTCTAATATAATCTGTAATTCGTAAAGAGCCTGCCTGGCTCTATCTCTAAATTCAACTGCAATAATTCCTCTTAACTCTGGAAAGAAATGTTTTTGATATTTTCTATGCAAATATGTATTTTTTTGTTTGTATTTTCTCAATATATGAAAAGAAATTGCATTTACTCAAATTGAAATTAACTCTCTAATGGCTGACAAGCTTCACGCCATATCTTAATACATTTTGATTGCATTGAATCGATACTACTAATAGCTGGAAATTAACCAACACCATACAATGTATTCAGTTAAATGTAAATTAAAAGCCGCTACCTCTACCATGTTGCACCTAGGCTGATCGCGGCTGGTGTAGTCCAGTGGTGATGGCATCTAACTGTTAGACAATCCGCAAGGAGTCTGGACGAGCTGGTGGTGTCGATTTCTTGCAAAGTCCTTTCTTGTTTGTGCATAAATTATGAACCAGAATCTCTATTTCCCATACAATGGTGTTGAGAATTGATGAAGATCGAACTGTCACAATTCGCTGGAATGAATCCAACTCAAAGTGCTATTGCTGTTTTGAATTCACAATTCGAAGGCAAATTCAAACCCTTCCTTCAAGCTGCAGCAATTCCGAAAATTCCAAGTTTATAAAATCATCATAAGGTAAAAACAAAGACTTTCGAAGTCCTCATATAATTAACTGAGTCTTCTTCAAGAAGGCTCGATATGAACAACTTCAAGATCACACTTTAAATAACTTAAAGCTCCAAGCTTAAGACTTAGGAATTTGAATTTTCAAATTTATAACATCTAAATATAAGCCTTCATTCACTCAATGTCCAAACCAAAGTCAAAATAAACATCATTAATATTTTTAATGACTTGACTTAATAAATAAACTCTAGGATATAATTAATTAAGCCATGCTTAATTAATTAATAATATAATCAACCCAAGCCAAACCAACTGCTCTGCTTTGTCAAGCCAACTGTTCGGACACCCTGCCATAAATGGAAACTGGCAGAAAAGGACTTACTATAAATAGTAAGTTCTCAACCAAAGACCCCCAAAACAAGTCATTAGCCCATGAGGGTCGCAATGATGGGCTAACAAGCATGTCCCCAGACACCTGCTAAAATGGGGACAACACACTTTATTGAATTGTGAAGACTTTCAAACTTCTAAACACATTCTTTGGCACTTGCGCTTTTTCAAACATTGGAGTAACTCTCTTCAGGCCTGGTAATGAATTTCGAACCTTTGTGACATTTCTTCGACTTCTGCATTTGCGTGCTTATGAGCACCTTCAGTATGGTGAAGGAATTTTATGACTTGGTCACTTTTTACCACATTTTTCCCTTCTCCATTAACACTCACAAATTGTTTTGGAATATCCTTGTCTCTGCTCAATCCTGTGTGCATATTGACCCTTGTGGAGGAATTTCAAATTTCTGAAACAAATCTCTATTGTTTTGAAACTAGCAATCGAGGGGGGTGCTTTGAATACAGAGGTATTTCACGCGTTTAGTCATTCTTCCATTACAAAGTCCTTAACTTGCATTGGGTGCACATTGGCTTGGAAAGAGAATCTTATCATTTTCAAATATTTCGTTGCCCATGTATACTTTGCAAATATGCAGTTTAGTGGGGGATTTTAGTGTTTAGAATGAATTTCTTGAGTGTTATGAAATAGTGCCCTTGAGCGCATATTGGCATTAGAGAGGAATTTTACGTTCCAAGGAAATTTTATGACTTTGCCATTTTAATGTTTTTGTGCTCTTTTGCTCAGCCATTGTTATGTTTTTCACATATTTCCATTGAATGCCCACTTTCTCCTTCAGCCAGTGCTTAACTGGCCCACCCAAAACAAACTTATTTTTCAAAGGATTCAAGACTTGACACTTCACAATTATAAACCAGGAGACATTTCAAAACTGAAACTTTAAATGGCAGGGAACTTATCTTTACTCAAGACCTAGTCAAAATCACCACTCTTCCAATTGGCTCACGAGGATTTTAGGAGACTGACGCCAAAACTACTAAGGATACAAAACCAAAAAGGGGCCTAGCAGACCAAGGAACTAGGGGGTCCCCATTTGCAATGTGGCGATGTCTGAAAAGGTCACAACAGTTCTATTTTTAGGAGGGGACTGGGAGTGGCCCTGCTATATTTAGACATCACCTTTATACTTGTGGCAACACTCAATTTTCAGTTTCCTGGTGACAATTTCAGGAATAAAATGGAATATTGAAGTTATGACTTTAATGCTCTAAATAAGTTAGTAAAATAAACATCTAGTAAAGTAACTTCATATTATTTTAATAAAGTAACCAATAAGTGGACCACCATGGGACATGATGCTTAGGGAGGCGACAATTAAGTTGTTCTAAAAACAACTTATTATTATTAATATGTAAAGAGCCTGCTTGGCTCTTACCCTCAATTAACACCAAATTCTGATTCCTCACAAGAAAATTCGAGTTCTTTTGCAATTTAATGTTGAATTTGGAGTACAATACTTTTAATTTTCACTTTTTAAATACAAATACAAGTAACCATTCAAGGATCAATTACAGTGCATTCTATTTGATTTAAATTCAAAACCCACAGTTACAAATATCAGCAACATGCCTCTGAACATCTAATTGAAAACCGACATTACAAATATTAACTTACATGAAAAGGAAACTAAGCATACAATTCATTTAAATGAACATGATTTATTATTATTACTCCAACTCTGGCCGTGACTGATAAGAAGATGGTAGGTGATGGAATAAGTGGCAGCAGCTGGGTAGGAAGTGGTGGCGTAACAAGAACTCGCGCCACTTAACAAACTTCCGTCGGATTTACTTCTCAAGCCTCCACATGCTGTAACAGCAATCAAATATGCCGATTTCTACCTTCAATATGCCCACACAGCTTGCAGAGATAGACCGCAGGTACACACAATTCATTAGCATCCAATGCTGATTCAAAGTGTCTCAAGAACATGCAAGGAAAACTACGTTTCCTGCCTGGATAATTTTCTTCGAACCCTACTCTCCAGACATCTCCAAAATCGAACCAAAACAACATGAATAATCAATAGCATAATCATTTCGATTTCACCCAAGAAGCCTTTATAATGTCTCATAACAAATCGAACCCTAAGACTCATGAATATACCTTGCATAACTTGAATGATTATGCCATTAAAACATTAGACTTGCATAACTTCCATTGAAATATAATACTTCATTATATTTCCCCTCATTATCAAAGACAAAGCATTAAATATAAAGTCGTTATAATTAATTAATGACTTGACTTTATAAAATAAGCTCATATAATGATTAATTAAGTGATCTTAATTAATTACGAACTCCCCCAACAAAAAACTCCTCAAGTCAGTACAACTGCTCTGCCAAGTCTATCACCAGGACACCATGCCCCAAATAAACACTGCCAAAAATAGATTTACTATAAATTGTAAGTCCCTCAAACTGGAAACTCTGCAAATGAATCCACAACTCCACTGATACCAATGCGCGCCCTACTAAAAATAGCAATCATGATGATCCCCCAAAATAAGCACTTACTAAAAATAGTAAGTCTATCAATCTGACCCAAACGAAGAGCAAACCTGGCATCACAGACCTCCAGAGTGGAAATTGACCACTGGCTCTGCCAAACGACCCCCTCTGACATCCCGATTAGCCTACAAGGGTCACATAAATAAGCTCACCCCAGGTGCCTAAAAACGGGAACATTACATAATAAGGGGGTCGTAAGGGACTCGATCTTGATGAGGAGAAATAAGTTTGTAAAATAAACTTAATTAAATAAAGTGGAAACCCTAAAAGGTTCGATTAGGGTTGGGAGTCAATAAAGTAACATGAGGAGGCATCATTTTATTATTCAAGCATTCATTTTTACAATAGAGAATTGGGTTTGAGCTCTGAGAAAGAGTTTGAGCAGCAGATCAGGACTCCTTGGAACAAAAACTCCCTGGAGATTGGAAGGTTGGACGAAAACCCAATACTTCTTGGAGGGTGAATTCATTGTTGAGTAGGAATCAATGTTTCAGATTTATTGTAGAACATATTCAAAAGAATTGATTGCAGATTTGGGTCGTTTGGGTCTTGCAAATCGGTTGTTATAATATTTTAATTTCAAATAATATAATTTAAACCTGAATAATTCCTTCTATGATATTTTGTGAACATTTATTCAAAAATAAAAAAATTTCTATTAGTCTTTGTTTATTGTAAATTTTCAATCGATTAAAAAAAAGAATAAAAAAGAAGACATTTCAATAGGAATTATTGGAAATTGCAAAAATGAATAGTTTATATTGTATAGATTTTTTGTGAGCTATATCTAATTATAACTTGATTTTCATTTGTTTTGGTCATTTTCTTTTAATTGTAATGCAATTTTCCTTGTTAATGGGATGACTTGCCATAAGATGCAGGTGAAGAGAATGGTAGTGGCTACTCTTGCAGAGTCAGGCATGAACCTTTCAGACGATGTCATTGAGAGAATCATTGACAAGGTATAGTTTGAGTCACTTTTAAATTAATGTTTTATATAATCAAGGCTTGTAATTACTTTCTTGTATATTCTAAAGATTTTATGGATAGGATAATTGAGTTTGAAACATTCATTGTTATTCTCATGGGATTTAATGCTCTTCTTCAACCTGATTTCTACTTCAAAAGAATAAAAAATTAGATGTATTTTGTTGAGACATCACTTGAAGTCGTTAAATAGTGCCAGAACAAAAAAAATTGTCTTTATCTGGACTGGAGTTTTCCAGTGATAGTGACCGTATAGATTGATACAAACTATTAGCCTTTTCTTTCCATTCATTTTGAATTTAACTATATTTTTAATTCCTCATGCTCAAATGGAATATGTAATGGGGATAATCCATCCATTATATTTACTCAACATTTGCCATTCGTTAGATCCTTGTCAACACTTTTATGTCTGTATTATTTAAAAAGATCAAATGTAGATGAATTAGGGTGCGGATCATCATATCAATATCCTATTAATAAGAATGGAATATGAAGACAAAGGCTTCTGATTTTTTATACATCTCAAATTTTAATAATTTATGTTACTTGGCTTTGACAAAATCTTGAGATGGATGAATTATCCAATGACTTCAAATTTGATTTTGAAGGAGGAACACACAACGGTTCCATAGGAAGGAACACAGCTATTATTTCATAATTTTCATGTCCTTGTTTTTAGACTAAGGGAGTAATTTAATAATTTAATTTAAGTTGCCCAATAAGTAACTTTAATATTATAAAAAGAGAACTGTAATTTTTTTCTTAAATTGTAAATTACATCAAAGTGATTTTATTAAGTATTAAGTGTTACTAAAAGTGTCACTAAGACAAGACAGCAAAATGTAAATTTAAATTCAATTTTTTTTTTTTTAGACACTTCTTGTAGAGGGCTAAAAATAGCAGATAGATGATTATACAAGTTGGGTTTGAGGAAAAGCAATGCATACTTTGTTTCCAAAAACCCCTTTCTTGAAGATTGAGCAATTGTCTTTATCTTTTGGTCAAAGGACAAAAGCCCTCTTGGTAATGAAATTGGAGGATGCAAACCTTCTTGGTTTCGGATTTGGATTTGGGGACGAGAACACTTTTATCCTACATAGGCGATTCCATCCAAGGATTGCATATGTGCAAATTATTTAGGGGCATATCAAAGATTTCCAGATCTTTGTACTGAAGAGTGAAGCATTTCTAGAAGTTAGTCAGATTGAGGCTTCTAGTTTCAGTTGTGATTGGGTTGAAGACTTATTCTAATATTTGGCAGTCAAGTACTTTCTATAATATCATATCTTAATTACTATTCCTATGCTAAATCTTCTATTTTGGAGGATTACTTTTTATTGGATGTATATGTTCTCTTTGGTTGCTTGAACCTTTTACCTCACACCCATTATAATTTCGAAGGGCAGCGCGACAAGTAATATTGATATATTTTAAATGTTATGGTAAAGGGAGGTGGGGTTGAAAAGACTTCAAAATTATTAATGTTTGTCATACCATGTTAAGGTGCCATATGATATTTTTGAGGTGATAACAGTGAGTGCGGAAGTCCAAGGTCAAACGGGAATTACATTATATTAGTTAAATTCTGGTGCACCTTTTTCTATTATTTTAAAATATTAAGGAAGACTGTTGTGGGGCTTACTCCAGAGGGAGACAAATTATCTGACATATTTCTCCTTTGTTTGCTGATTCTTCCACCCTAATCGCAGCTTGAGTGAAGTTGCAAATAGTTAATATTATTCATAGGATTTACTTGCTGCTGTACACTTTAGCAAGGGAATTGCTTTGGCATCACAGCACTTGAAGACTGGTTTGGCTTTTTTTTAATCAGCTTTATGGACTTTAATCAGCAATCCACACAAGTAATAATTGTGAGATTTGCTTATTATAAGCTGCTGGTACAATATCTAGGTCTGCAGTTTCACCGATGTGCAATTATGGATATCTGTTTTTTGTCGAGCATATAACTCCATCTGGTTGTTTTCTGAATTTATAGTTTTCTGGTAACATTCCATCATTTTCAGATTACTTATTAGCTGATAAATAGAGTTTTTTTACATGCTAATGTTGGGTGGTTTATATGAATTAAATTTCAGTTTGTATTCAGTTCCAGCACTTTGAAATATGTGCAAGGTTGTTTGGATTTAGGTGTAATCTGTTACAATATTATTAGTTAGAGGAGCTTTGTAGGGTCTATATCATCTCCATATCATATCAGCTACACACATCTTGTAGATGGTACAAATGTAGCATTGGTTTGGCCTACATTTGCAGTTGCAAAATTATATTGGCTCAATCTGAGTATTTATTTAATGTGTTTTTAGTTTACATTTAAACTGTTTGATGAACTGTTTACTTTCAGATTGTCGATCATTTGTTTTTCATAATTCTTAGATAACTTATAAAATTTTGTAGCGACCTTTGTTGCCATCAAGAACATTTGTTTGTTGAGTCACATGTTATGTATATAAGATGGTCATCTTGATTGAATTGAGTAGTTGCATGGTTGGTTAGGAATAGAGTTCCCGGACTCGGCAAGGCCAACTCGGCAGCGACTCAACAAAATGAAAACACCCTTGAAATTTAGAGATTTTTAATGATTTAGAGCTTGTTTCATGCACCCATTAGTGAATAAAGCTTAAAGACACTATAACATCATCAAATCAAAGCTAATTTGATCACATACATAAACATACATCCATCACATAAGTACAAACGTAAATTGTAGCTGAAGGAAATAGAAAACATAGATATATTGAATTATAAATATTGTCAAATGTATATAAAATCCATGAAATCCATGACATCAAATGTTCCCAAACATATGTATAAACAAAAAACAAGTCTATGGCTCAGGCTTAGGCTTAGGCTCAACCTCAAAGTAGTTTGTGTTCCTCCTACAAAGGTGTTTAAGGTAGGTCCTGGATGACTGAGCAGCCATAGTCTTTGCCTGTGAAGTGCCACTCTGATCAACATCAACACCTGATCATGGTCTATCCTCCTCCTCTGGCATAGCCATAGCCTCAACCTCTCTGTTTGCCTAGTCAACCCACTCAAGGTCCTCATCAGTGAAGACATGATCGGTAGACTCAGTAAGCCACTCAGACTCTGGATCGACCTCTGCTAGTGTGATCGGAGAGGAGTCAGTGTCCAAAATCTGTCCGGTCCTAAGTTGAAGGTTGTAACATGAACAAATACTAGATCATTCAACCTCTCCATAGACAATCTGTTATGCCTCTTCGAGTTGATGTGCTTGAACATGCTCTAGTTGCGCTCACATCCGAAGAGCTGCATGGTTGACTCAGTATGCGG
Source organism: Thuja plicata (assembly GCA_018584345.1). Classification (NCBI taxonomy): domain Eukaryota; kingdom Viridiplantae; phylum Streptophyta; class Pinopsida; order Cupressales; family Cupressaceae; genus Thuja; species Thuja plicata. Next base: position 1,318,063 of record MU225099.1, read on the forward strand.
ATGGCAATGTTTTGAAGGTTTAGGGTTGTAGGCCCAAACATTTGCCACCATCTATCTAAAATAAGGAAAAGAAAAAAAATTAGTCTCATTTCCAACTTTAAGGCTAGATTATAAAATCAAAATGCATAAACTTAAGATCTTAACATATATTTCTACTTGGCTGCAATTTTGTTCGAGCGTCTTTGGCAATTTTGCTTGCGAAAATCACCCCTGTTATATTATTATGTGCGTCCATCTTGTGCAGTGTATTTGTGCTATCAGGGGACATCTTTTGTTCCACTGTATATAGGCCATTAAGAACCTTGTCATCCGCCTTGAAATTATTGCGGAAACTCAATGCCAGATTGAGGAAATAAGTAGCTGCAAGGATGGGCCTGTGAAGCTGGTTATGCCATCTCCTATCAATTATCTCCCAAATGGGGCCATACTTATCCTCAATTCCTGCATATATTGATTTAATGGCCTCCTTGGCCCTATCCATGCCTTCATATATGTAGCTCATAGAGGGCTTCTCCCCATCAACAACTCGGAGAACTACTAGGGGCTCAATGACCTGAAAATAATGTTAAACAAAAATAGTTAAACAAAACAAAAATATGCATTTAAAATTATAAAAATAAATACTAAACATTAAACAGTTTGTAATAAATTTGCCTGCACGATCTCTGCACAAGGGGTCCAAAAACCTCCCTCATAAAAAATGCAATCTGCCACATCCATCCTTGCAGTGGTCATAGCATAGGATAAGGAAGTCCACTCCTCACCAACAAACATGCGCCTCAAAGCTGCCTTTGATTTCATCAAGGATTTTAGTGTGAAGAAATTTGAGGCAAATCTCGTGATACCAGGATGAGCCAACTCTTTTTGCCTTGTGTATTGCCTCATAATGCTAAGGACCAATGCATGATTGTAGATAAATTTGCAGATATTTTTGGTCCTATCAATGCATTCTTTCACCCATTGAAGCTTACCAATATCCTCCAACATGAGGTCAAGGCAATGGGCCAAACATGGAGACCAACAAATTTTCCTGTGCCTATCCATCAAAAGTTTATCTACAATTTTAAATTAATTAGAAATTTAGATGTGATAAGAAAATTTTAAATACATTTTTGGGTGCCTCTCCATCAAAAGTTAAAAGTTTACTTGCAGCAACATAACTTGCTGCATTATCCGTCACCACCTGCACCACATTTTCTTCCCCCACCTCACGTATGACTTCCTCAATAGCTTCACATAAGTATGTGGCATTTTTCACATGTGAGGAAGCATCAATGGACTTCTAGAACATGGTGGATCCTAAAAATAAAGCAAAATAATTATCAATGATCATTGATCAATCAATAAATCAAAATTTAAATTATTCAATGCATTTAGGGAAGTAGAATGATCAATTGCTTGCGCAGGAAATAAGAAAATTTACGAGTGTCCCATTCGTCCTATCCGTCCAAAACCATTTGTCATGATGGTGCAACCCTTTTGGCTCCAATACTCTCGGTAGTCCTCTAGCTCACCTTTCATATTGGCAACCATTTCTAACAAGAGGGGGCCTCTTAACTCAGTATCAATAGCGGCTTTAAACTCTGCCCCACAAATGGTTACGACATCTATCATGCCTTGCTAGTAAGTAGACCTGTTACAAATAGATTATCATTAGACAAAGCAGAGTTCAACTTCAAACTATAAATTTTAAATTTAAATTTTAAACTTAAAACAATCAAATCAAAAAGAATTACCTGGCTGCAATAAATGGAATGTTGCAAAAGTACCAAAACTTGCAAATTTGTTTTCTTGCAGCATCATGGACCTCATTGTTCCAACCCATGCTCTCAAGCGAGGGTTGTGCCCCAGGAGTAGTGCGTGGCACAAAATAATTGTCCAACTTGGATCTCCAGACTCTGGGACCTAGGGTAATAGTGCCACTAGGAGGAGCAGAAGTAGAAGCACTAGCACTAGCACTAGCAGAAGCACTAGGATGAAAGGGAGGCATGGAAGAACCTTGTCCAACATAGCCTACGGATGTGGATGCAGATGTGCCTACAGATGCGGATGAATGAGAACCAATAGCATTTAACTCTTCCATTTGCATCTTCTTAGTTTCCTGTTCTTGTTCAAATGTTTCTAACTGGACATAACAGAAACGAACTGCCTCGACAGTTTCTTTTTCACATGGCTCAACATCATTGCCACGTATGCCGACAATATGGTATTTAAATCTATTGATGCCACCATGATTAATTTCTTTACAAAACGTACATTTTGTTAAATTTCTTGTTCTACCAGGAAACTCTTCAGTATATTTCCAAGCCTCATCCTTTTTACTCATCGGGAAAAATTATTGTTTTCAAAACGTGAAGGCTGCTGCAGTAAGACAATTTTACAAACAAATTACCATTTGTGCTTTGTATTTTATAAAGTTATAACTAATAGAAAAAATTAACAATCTCTACATTTGTGCATTACTTTTTTTTCTTGAAAATTTTTAAAATTTCAAAGGAAAAATTTAGAAAAATCAGCAAACACTACATTTTTTTTAGAAAAATTTGTATATATATGTTTACAATTTTTTCTAAAAAAATCTAAGGTTTGCTATTGTTCTACTTCTCTCATTGAAGTATGCAATTTATATTTTAATAGTAAACATTCAAGATTTGGAAAGTTAAACTTAAAACATTTAACACAAAAATAAAAAATCCATAAACATACAAAAAAAACCAACAAAATCTACAAAATTTAACACTTACCTCTTTCAAATGAGTTGAGAAGTCTTGGAACAACTGCTATGGACTCCTTGATGCTCTCAATGCAAGTATACTGTTGCCCCAATGTGATTTGTGGAATCTTTTTAGCTCTTCTTCCCTGTTGGTTGCAAACCTATGGCCTCTTGTTTTTCTTCTATTCTCACTTTTCCTCTCTTCTTCTCATAACAAGCAAATTGGTCACCTTTTAGGGCAAAATAGAAAAGATATGTTAAAAAAAGAAAGTGAAAAACTTTTTTATTTTTTATTTTTTTGCATGTCGGTTGACTGGCTGCTCCGGCCGGGTTAGAGACCACGGACTTGGCGAGTTAGGCCATGACCCGCTAACTCTGTGAGTTAGGTCTGACCCGCCGAGTCACGGGTCAGGGTCATTTTGACCCACTCAGGCCTGCTTGGCTTGCTGACCCAGGCTACCCGTGTAACCTGCTGCGAGTCTTGGAACACTGGTTAGGAAAGTCTGTACTGCTTGATGTTGTTGAGGGTGTTTAGGCACTCAAACAATTTCAGGTGGTAGAGGGTCTTGATGGCATTTACGGTTTCAATTGGTGAAAGCTAAGTAGCCGATCCTGGTTTTGGTTTGGATTTGGGTTTGGGGATTCGGCAAATTTTTTTTTGGGTTGGATCCCGATTCTGCGGGTATATATAGAGACATTTAAAAAAAAAATTTATAAAAAATAAAAAAAAAAATAAAAATAAAATTATATATATATATATATATATATGCATGTATATTCATAGATTCCATACATGTAACATGTCAATGCTCATTCATCATTAGTTCAAAACTTCAAAGTTCAAACATATAATGATAATAGTAAGAAGTTAAAAGTGTGTTGCCCTAAAAATGATAAATCCATAATTGTCAATATATGATTATATCATATTCATACTTTGCAAAGGTCTCAAAATGTCATTACATGCTGAAATTTAAATCACAAGCCATATTTCAATGTTTCATATTTAAAAATTAAAATAGTAAACTTAATATCCAATTCCATATTATTCTTCATCATCTTCATCGGAATCAAGGTGAATGTTTGGTTCCTCTTCAACTTCATTTGAACCAACAACGGTGGCACTCTCCATGTCATGTAAAACAATTGTCTCTTGATCATATACAAAGACATGGGCAAGTTGTGCAACCGTGGCCTCTAAATCAGAATACTCAGGGACTAGATCACAATTCTTTGTTGCACCCTCATTGTAGTCCTTTTTCTTATGCGACAATAGGCGAAGGTTGTAGTGTATGAAGACCAAATCCTCTGCTTTTTTGGAACCTAAGTGATTGCGCTTAACTGAGTGGATGAAGTATGTACTCCAATTCCGCTCAGCTGAAGAAGAAGTTGCAACCTGTTTGAGTTAGCAAACAACATTTACATGTAGTATTTAAATTTAATATGATAGCATCATGATTAAAAGAAAATTCAAAATTGAAGAACGATTTAAAAAAAAAGATACATACTTGGGAGAGAAGTTTAATTGCAAGAGGCTGCAAGAAAACGAAGCGTTGACCATGTGCATACCACGATTCATCAACATCTATCCTATATTGAGCATGAAGAGCGGTAGTGTCATGATATTTGGTAGATGCAACTTAGGCAAACTCGGTGAGGACAATGTCTCGAGTTTCATCATCATCATGATACATCTTTGAAAATGCAGCCTTGTAACCAACAACAACCTCTGCATCTCTATATGGTGCCATCTTGTTTGGTTGTGAACCCATCTCTTGGCTATAAAACCTTGGCGACAAAGCATATGCTAAGAGATGTAAGAGGGTGGTCATCTTGTTCCAATGGTCAACAATAACTTTTTCCATTTCTTTGAAAAAAGTATCTGTATATTCCTTGTCCACTATTATTGTTTTTATGGTATCCACGCCATCATAAATTTCACACAAACATGGGTGATCAGTATCAAGAAATCTAATCATGCTCATGATGGGCTCGGTGAATTCCAAAACATATTCTGCACATTCCCACCATTCATCATCAAGGATCAATGCTTTTACTTTTTGGGCTTTTTCTGTGTTTGATTGCCTCCATACACTCCACAAAGTGTCGATAACCATAGCAATCAAGGCCTCTCGCACCTTCACAAGTCGTCTTAAGACGATTGTGTGCGATGCAAATCGTGTTTCGACAACCTATGATGACATAAAACTTAAAACATACATGTCATATCAAGTTCATCTATAAAATTTAAAACTAAAAAATAAAATAAAATTACCTTCAACAACTTCAATGAAGATAAGGTCATGAATATGGCTTGTGTCATGTGATGATTGGTCACAAACATTTGTATCTCCTCAGCCTCCATGTTAATTTTATTGACCCATTCAATTTGAGTGTTGATCTTTTGCATGATTAAATTGAGTGGACTGTACATGGTGTCCACAAAATGTGATTATATGTGGCCTCTACTATAGCCCCATCTGCCCTACAATTTTGGAACCCAAGCGAGTGCGCTTAATTGAGGGGATGGAGTATGTACTCCAATTCCGCTCAGCTGAAGAAGAACTTGCAATATGTTTGAGTTAGCAAACAACATTTACATTTAGTATTTAATTTCAATATGATAGCATCATAATTAAAAGAAAATTCAAAATTGAAGAACGATTTAAAAAAAAGATATATACTTAGGAGAGAAGTTTAATTGCAAGAGGCTGCAAGAAAATGAAGCGTTGACCATGTGCATACCACCATTCATCAACATCTATCCTATATTGAGCATGAAGAGCGGTAGTGTCATGATATTTGGTAGATGCAAAATAGGCAAACTCAGTGAGGACAATGTCTCAAGTTTCATCATCATCACGATACATCTTTGAAAATGCAGCCTTGTAACCAACAACAACCTCTGCATCTCTCTATGGTGCCACCCAATTTGGTTGTGAAACCATCTCTTGGCTATAAAACCTTGGCGACAAAGCATATGCCAAGAGATGTAAGAGGGTGGTCATCTTGTTCCAACGGTCAACAATAAATTTTCCCATTTCTTTGAAAAAAGTATCTGTATATTCCTTGCCCACTATTATTGTTTTTATGTGCTCCACCATGGTGTCCATGCCATCATAAATTTCACCCAAACATGGGCGATCAGTATCGAGAAATCTAATCATGCTCATGATGGGCTTGGTGAATTCCAAAACATATTCCGCACGTTCCCACCATTCATCATCAAGGATCAATGCTTTTACTTTTTGGTCTTTTTTTGTGTTTGATTGCCTCTATACACTCCACAAAGTGTTGATAACCATAGCACTCAAGGCCTCTCACACCTTCACAAGTCGTCTTAAGATGATTGTGTGCGATGCAAATCGTGTTTCAGCAATCTATGATGGCATAAAAGTTAAAACATACATGTCATATCAAGTTCATCTATAAAATTTAAAACTAAAAACTAAAAATAGAAAAATTAAATTAAATTACCTTCAACAACTTCAAAAGATAAGGTCCTGAATATGACTTGTGTACCGTGATGATTAGTCACAAACATTTGTCTCCTTAGCCTCCATGTTAATTTTATTGACCCATTCAATTTGAGTGTTGATCTTTTGCATGAATAAATTGAGTGGACTGTACATTGTGTCCACAAAATGTGATTATATGTGGCCTCTACTATAGCCCTATCTGCCCTACAATTTTTAGCATTGTCTGTTATGACTTGGACAACATTTGCAGCCCAACCATCTCAACTGATTCCATGAGGATATTGGCAATGAAAATTGCATCTTTCACTTGCCCCTCACAATCCACTGCCTTCAAGAACATCGCCCTTTTAGGTGACACTGCTATAACATTGATCAAAGGCCTATTCTTGCAATCTTTCCATCCATCGGAAATGATGTACACACTTGTTTCCACCCATGTATCTTTGATCACTTTCAATTGTGTCTCTACCGAGGCTCTCCCTCGACAATAAGGTGGTTCACACCTTTTCATACCCAGGACTAACATAATTAGTAGGTCCCTTGCAAAGGGTACTCACCATATCCTGCCAATAAGGTGATCTAACAAGGTTGAATGGAAGCCCATTCACATATAAGCAACGACCAATACTTTTATGACAAAGATCTCTCATTTCATTTTTGAAGGCCACATCCAATGGGCCTTTTTTCCGTGGAACATTTTCTGGTTCAGAAGGTGGTGGCGTTGGCAAGAAAGGATGTGGGCCAACAAATTTTACCAAGCCTCTAGGCAGCCTCCTCAAGCCTGTCTGGGCATGGGATGGAGCAGTCACTGTCTTTCCTCTATTGGCTCTCCTATCAGCTTCTTCTTGTTCTCTAGTATATTGTTAGATTAAATGAGTTGGCAGCCCGTTTCCATCTGCCCCCTTACAAGGTTTCATTCCTTTTGCAGCGCTAGGAATGAAGTGAGGTTTCACTCGATAGTATGAGCTGGAATAGTCTACATTGCAATGGTTACACCGCCAAATAAAAGACCCACCACTAGGCACTGCCCTAATCATTGTTGTGTAACGCCAAAGCGGTGAACTTGCATCAATTTTAAAAGGGTTTGCCCCAACAACTGAACTAGAGCTTCCACTTCCACTTCCAGCCATTCTATCTAACTTTGAATAATAAACCTAAATGGAAAAAGAAAACACAACACATTATTGCAAAAAATTAATTGAAAAAAATCGGTATTATAACCCCTTAATATGCATGCAATGTATAAAAAAAGTATTTAAAACTTTAAATTTTTTTAATTTTTTAAAGAAATCTTGAAAAATCTTGGAAAAATCATAAAACGTGAACAAAATGAAGATTTACTTACCTTTTCCCACTAAATCTGCCTTCTCTAACAATTCCCAAGTCTCTAATGCGGGTCTTAGTCCTCCAAAGCATTCACTCTCGAAGAAAAATGCTATAGCTGTAGAACAAAACCAAAGTGGTGAAAAATGCTTGAGAGATGAATGAATGACCATCAAATAACTTAGGCTACCTTTATTGGTCGAATTAGGGTTTAGATGGGTCATTTTAGGGTTGAGTTTCACTTTAATTTAAAAATAATAAAAAACATCAAAGTGGGGCCCCCTTTTCCTTACCCAGACATCCGGATTCCCACGGATCCTCCCGAATTCCGCCTAGATCCCGATAGGATTCTGGAATGGAATCCAGATTCTCTGTGGATACACAGAGAATCTGGATTCCATTTTGGAATCCTGCCGGGATCTAGGCGGAATCCAGATCCGGATTGTAACGAAACCAGGATCCGAGGCTTTTTAGAGGGATTTGATATCATAGGATGAAAGGAATAACTAGCTGGCTTTCCATGATTAGAGGTGAACATCATGAAGAAACACTTGACCAACATCTTGATTGGAAGCATCTTTCATTCACTAGCTAACTGCTCACAATGTTTGACAATATTTGAAGTGGCTAGACAATATTGGTTGTATTCATTGGTTGCTCAGTCAGTTGGGGTATTGGAATTTTTCTTGTTTTAGATAATGAATAGAACATCTTATTTCACATCTATTCCCTCTAGGTTTGTTTATAATATCCATACCCTCAGGTAAAGAATTTTAAATTGTTATTTAATTTGTAACATTAATCATTTCTTGCTCTAGTCCTATCTCACAAAATATAAAAAATTAGGTAACTTCTTGGTAAAGATATGCATCATCATAGTTTTTGTATTAAGTACTTCCATGCCTAATATAATTACTATTAGTTATTTTAATTTTTTTATGATCTTTGTTTAAGACACTAGTTTCACATGGACTTTGTTGAGATTTTCATCCATGATGATAGCATTTCATCAATTGTAAATCTTCAAATTGTTTGTAATTTATAATGTATCTATTTTTACTCCCTATTGTTCTGTTTGCGTTAACGAGCTTTTGGTTCTTGGAGAGCTTAATTTAGGGTTTTCTTGTCATCCAATGATAGTTTGGAGTTCAGTCAGTGCTCTAGTTGGTGACAACAGTCTTTGTAGCATTCTAGGTTTTTTGGGATTTGTTCTCCTCATCCTTGGAGAAAATTGCTATTTATAGTATGTTCTCATTTCAACATGAGCATTTTGGGTTTGTTCTCCTCAATCCTTGGACGACATTGCTATTTATAGTAATTGCTCATTTCGACACCTGCATTATGGGTTCTCTTGGGTTTGTTCTCCTCAATCTTTATAGAACACTGCTAGTTATAGTAAGTGATCATTTGGCATTGATCTTTCTAGGTTTTTTGGGGTTTGTTTTACTCGCCCTTAGGAGAACACTGTTATTTATAGTCAGTGCCCCTTTTGGGAATAGCCATCATCTTTACCCTAATGTGTCGATGTTTACATTATTAACATAAGCAATTTATACCATGTACAAAGTGTAGTCTAGCATTATATATTTAATATCCTCCATTAATGATAAGAAAAAGACAACTTCAATAGAAGTAACTTAAGAGAATGTGGCTATGAGGGTGCTAGCAGTTTCATTCAAGGAAAGAGCTCTAGATTGGTATAGAAATTGTACCGTCCTAAAAAGTTAGCACCCATGATTGGATGTCTTTTAGGACCTATAAGACCTCATTTTGGTGATTCCAAGATCCGAATGTCTTTATGCTTTATTTCTGTATCTGTCATTTTCTTCCTCTGCAATTTATCACACTCCCCTAGGCCCGGGCAACCTTCAGGAAAAGCAATGCCTGGACAAGGTCATCTAGGTCAGCCTTGTCCTAGAGCATTGTGCTTGATTTGTGGCTTCGGACCCAATCATGGCCAAGTAGAGGAATTCACAAGCAAGCAAGAAGATCCATACATCTATCCTTCTTCTCTCTCCTTCTCCATTGACGTTATCAAGCATACATTCATTCAAAGATCTAGGATGGGCAAGTATAGATCCATGCATTTGTGAAGGCATCCTCGATTCCACATCTCAAGCATACACATACAAGCATCTTCATGGGTTTGACGGATTTCAATATCCATCCATGAGGGTTTTACATGCAAGGTAAACACTGACATTTATCTTGTTTACATTTACTTTCCTTTATGCCATCTCTATTTCATTTCAAGGTTGATTCCTATACAGAGGTTTGACCAAGGCAAACCCCTTTCCACAACCTTTCCCCCCCTTTTTTTTCCTGTGCAGGAGCAGGTAATGGAGTTTTGGATATGGATTCGGGAATATCAGTCACAATCACACACCCTGAAAATTCAATCAGATTTGGAGTTAAAAGGACTAGGTCAAAATTTTGGAACATCATCTTGGACTAGGTTGTTGAGGTCAACCTCGTCCTCCGGGTTTAAGATTTTCACAGAAAGTAGTTATAGGCATCAGAAACCCAAATCTGGAGTTTTACCAGATTCCGACACCTCTGCGACAGTCAAAATCAGATCTAAGGTCCATTTGCCTCTTCTCTCTTCAAGGTGAGTTCATTCTTACAATTTCTTCCCTTGCACTTACTTTTACACATCAGATCTGAAGGTCCATTTGCCTCTTCTCTCTTCAAGGTGAGTTCCTTCTTACTATTTCTTCCCTTGCACTTACTTTTACACATCAAATCTGATATCATATGCTAGTCATTTATCAATCTTATCAATTTTACATATCATATCATCATTTTCATTTAAGGAAAGTAACCCCAATTGTCCATTCTCCCTTAGATCTTGCATTAGCATCCCTCCATCCATTTTGGGGTATGCTAATCTGATTTGTTTGAGGGTGAGCCTTTGGGAAAACACTTTCCTTAATGTATTTTATAATTTGGTGAGTGGCCTTCATCCTAGCATTGCTCACCATTTTATATTGTATAGAATTAACCCCCTAATTCTATAAGCTCATGGGACGAGTTTGTAGAAAAGCTATACAAAATATTTAGAGAGAAAGTAGACCATCTCTCCAAGGTAGAAAAGTCGACTATTATCAAGAGAGCTCCAATGGAAACTACTACAAATTTCAACACTAAATTTTTATAAAACCTAGAGTAGAATTCTCAGAGCAATAAGGCCTCCCTCTCAAATGATATCACAAGATTAGTTAAAGACTTTCAATCTTGAAATTTAGTTATGATCCAGTCAAGGGGTAGTTCTGTTTATCCAAAAACCTATGAATTGGACTTCAGGGCCGAAAATAGTTTGATTCACGAAGGGAAACTAGTCCTCATTCCTGTAATGCCATGCAAGAACCCTCTATGGTTCTAACTCTGACAAGCACTGAAATGTTTCAATTTTGGTTGTTTGTTTTAATGAATGAATGTGGTATATTTGCAATGTTTGATATGACAATATAATGCAGCAAATAAAAGATATTGCAATAATAATTTTCCAACTCAAATCTGAAATTGCTTTGAAAATACACAGCTGAAAATTCCAGATTTTTATACCAGCTTGAATACTCAGAATTTTGACAATATATTGACAACCCAGTTCATTGAATAACCCCTATTATCTAAAACAACAATAGCCATAAAATCTAGAGTTACAATTAATGAACTCACAGGTAATACATGCCTGGAAACCCTCTGAAAGAATGAAAAACAGCAGCAGATGAATTCTTCATTAAACAAATGCTTGTAATCTGATTTATAATTGTACCCATAATATCTTTACAATTTGCAGTTGATAAACCTTAAAATGCATGCTCAAACCCTCATCAAAAATCTTCAAAACTTCACCAATTAAGCTCAAACACGACTTCTGTATAAAGCCATCGCCGGATTGCACAATTAGTTGGATATTTCACCAATTCAAAGTGCTGAAGCCTGTGTAGAATTTACAATTCCACCATGCTGAAATTCTTCAAACCCTTGTTTCTTCATTTCACCCAAATCAACAAAAAACAAATGCACAATAGAATGATTTGCTTCACAATAGAATGATTTGCTTTTAGGCACAAGCATTGCTTTTATAATAATAAAAGATATCTTCTTCAAGACACCAAAGCCAAATAGCTTCTCTCACACACTTTTCACTAAGGAGCCTTCATCAATACACTTTTCAATTAGAAGTCTTCATTTAATAACTTTGAATTAATAATAAATAACTCCAAAGTTAAAAGCTTCATGAAGACACTTTTCACTTAAAAGGCTTCTTCAACACACCT
>MU225099.1:1329945-1343524 GCA_018584345.1 Thuja plicata
TTAAATATGTCGTCTGAAACAGGAGTCACACCTAATATTTCCCCACGTGACCAAATGCACTTTCCAAAAATAGAAAGGGTCCTTCTCAATCAACCTCAGACTTACTATAGATAGTAAGTATATGAAATTGAGCCCAAACAAAGTCCAATTTGAGCCAAACAAAGACCAAACTGGAACTTGGTAAATTGGGGACATTACAGTCCTCCCTTCCCAAGATTGTTTGTCCTCAAGCAATCACCGAAACAAGGCACATATCGATCCACCTGGATCCCAAGGATAAGTATGTATAATATCCCAGACATCACCTGCAAACCCCTGTGATGACAACACCATCCATTGAGCTAACATGAACACATTGTTACCATGGCAACTATAGCGGTCCACACAATTTGCAGTGCTAAACCTGTCATCACCTGGATCCTGGTAGAAATGAAACTCATAACCATTCATAAAAAGGAAGAATGGATATCCAATACCATCTGACAAACCAAAACTTCCATAACCAAGATATCCATCCTCTACAAAATCACCATGGAAATGCTGATCCTGCAAGTAGCCTCCTGCTAACATGCCGTGACTAACGCCATTAACTGCAGATGGAGAAACCTCATCCCAAAAAGGATGGTATAATTCCAGAGCCAACCCACACCGACATGCAACCAAGTCCTCGACTGGTTGGTCAAAAGAGAAATGACGAGCCCTCCTCAGTGTGTAATCATGGAGAAAAGCTCCAACCTCTGTCAGCGGCTCATCAATATCAAACCAAGAATGAAGAGATGGATCCAATCTCTCACTCTGAACAACTGCCTGGGTAGAAACCTGGGTAACCCGCTCTGCAAACCCAACCACAAAATCTCTGTGAGGAAGAATTGTAGTCAAGGTATCTACAATTCTCCCCACCAAAAGCTGAATACCGCGACAACCCCGACTAAGTGTACCCTCAAAAGCTCTAAAAGGACCCTCCTGCAAAACCAGACTGTCGAGCAAGTACTCCATGAACGACTCTGTGCAGTAGAAATTATAAGAAGCAATATCAACCTGCTCCCCTGCAATCCATAGTTGATCCCTCAGAAACCATGGCACTACCAACTGCCCATCCCTATCAGTTGTATGAGGTGAAGCAATAGATTTGCTTTCGGCAGAAGGAAACAAATCATCATGAGAGCTCGTCTCCGAACCAGATGATATCCTGTCTCTATCCTGTGAATCAAAGGGAGTAGTGTCAGGAATTGGCACACAACTCACCTATGAAGCCACTCCAACTACCACAGGTCTCTCAAGAACTTGCTCCGTATCATTTGTCATCGTGCTAACAACTGGAGAACTTGATACCACAAAACTCTCACTATCGTCCTCCACTGATGCAGTCACCTCCTCTGCATCTACTTCATCTGTCTCAAAGATGGATGTAACTGTGTCCCCAACACATCCATCACTGCTAACTATGGAAGCTAACTCACCACCAACCACCACTATATGCAACTGAACTGGATCAGTGTCTGGCATAGACTGAATCCGCTCCAACTCCACAGTCACCTTTGCTAAACATCCTTGCGACTCCTGGAGAGCCAACTGAGTGCCCTCTAAAGCCTTAGAAGTCGCTATGAGCTCCTAAGTAAGCTCACTCACGTCCTCCCTGTCCATCAGTGCCTCATATGTCGTATACCCCCCACTCAACTAGGTGATCTCGGTCGGCTACCAACTGTAAATAATCCTGTCTCAAAATCCTGACAGCCTCCTGCAAGGAATGAATCTCTGTTAGGGAAAGGTAGCTACCATCATGCTCATCTGTCATAGGAGCACCCCAACCATAAACAACCAACAAATGACGAGCGGCATCGAAATGCTCGAGAGTAGAAGTAATGTCTCTCTCTGACCAACTCTCAGCTGGCTAATCACATGATGACTCTGCACAACAGGTCTCCTAGGTACCATCTCAACTGCATTGTCCACACTATAGAAGGAAGTTGTATCCAACAAACTCCCCTCAAGATCACCGTAACTCTGTGTACTATCATCCGAGCACACATCTACAAACTGAGTACTGGCATTGGACTCATCCTCATCAACTCCCGAGGAAGCTGCTACTGAATCTGGCTCAGCACAATCCTCAACTACCTCGTCCTCTGTAACCACATGACAATCCAGATCCTGGAACCCATCCTCACTAACAACTCAGAGTCCTCCCCCAGGGTCTGATAAATCAAGCATGACTCGCTGCAGGTAGAGTCATCCTCATGAGTCACCGAGGAAGTAACCTCATAATCACTCCTCATGTGCGTTATCAACCTCGCACATGACCACCAACGAGGTATCACTACTGGGTACCTCTGCAAACACCTCAACTACAGGAGCGGAAGCCCTGGCTGAAACAAACTCCTTCCACTCATATGCTTCCCAATCCTCATCCGTGAGTCCCTGTAGAAAAGGATCCTGGAACCCACCACCATCGGATGACAACACTAAGTCCACACCCAATGTCTGATATAAAAAACCAGGCACATTGTAGCACCCATCATCCTCACTCTCAACATCAGAGGTATCCGCGATGCTAGTATCAACATCTTCTATCTGAGACTCCTCTGCTATCTCTGGCTGCATACATGACTCGTCATCGCGCGAATTATCTACACTGTGGCATGAATCTATGTCACCTGACTCATCTGTAACACTCCCATCATGAGTGTCATCATTGGATAGCTCCATGCTCAGATCCTCAATACAAGAAAAGACTGTTGCCTCCTGCACTGACTCCACATTGCTATTGTTGTCATAAACGTCCGAGCTGTCAGTACTCAAATACTCCTCACAGTCCTCAAAAATAACACCATCATCCACGGTGTCAGAATCCCTAGTGGTATCTACAACATCCTCCACTCTCATACTATCCACGACATCATCAACAGGCTCACATAAAGAACTAATGTCCGGAAAATCAGACCATGTATCGCTGATACTGCTACTAACTGATGCAAGACTTCCAACCATGGCAGTGGACATATCACTAGCCTGATCCGTGTCACTGACATTGGTAGGCTCAGGATGCTGAAACTCAGTACCACTATCTGCCAATATGCCAGGCACATCCACATGTCCCTGTAAAGAATCCCTACTCTCAGGTGGGCAAATAGGACTAGTGGCTGATCTACTAAGTACAAGAACATCTCCACCAAAATCAGCAACTGCTGAAAACTCATCATGGAGACCTCTGGATGTCTCACCTGTAAAATACTCACGTCTCTCCTCATATCTTCCCTGTGAAGAGGACCTATTGAACGAAGAAACCAAGTAGTTTATTGCTTTATCGACAATTGTAAGATCTAAAAATGGCGCATTTAATCTTTCCAGTGTTTGCCTTCGTTTCTCCATATCCTTAACTAAGGCATTTGTTTGCTTTCTTAACTTAGATAAACTGTCTAACTGGTATCCGTGTTTTCCAGATTTCCAGTATCTGTCCATGACTGCAATTAAAATAAGAGTGCTGCTCCCTCAAGTCAAACAAGTAAGCCCAATAAATTCCACCCCCACAGGATGGCAAGAAACCGCTTTGATACCACTGTAAGAACCCTCTATGGTTCTAACTCTGACAAGCACTGAATTGTTTCAATTTTGGTTGTTTGTTTTGTTGAATGAATGTGGTATATTTGCAATGTTTCATATGACAATATAATGCAGCAAATAAAAAATATTGCAATAATAATTTTCCAACTCAAAATCTGAAATTGCATTGAAAATACACAGCTGAAAATTCCAAATTTTTATACCAGCTTGAATACTTAGAATTTTGACAATATATTGACAACCCAGTTCATTGAATAACTCCTATTATCTAAAACAACAATACCCAGAAAATCTAGGAGTTACAATTAATGAACTCACAGGTAATACATGTCTAGAAACCCTCTGAAAGAATGAAAAACAACAACAGATGAATTCTTTGTTAAACAAATGCTTGTAATCTGATTTATAATTGTACTCATAATATCTTTACAATTTGTTGTTGATAAACCTTCAAACGCATGCTCAAACCCTCGTCAAAAATCAACAAAACTTCACCAATTATGCTCAAACATGACTTTTGTATAAAGTCATCGTCGGATTGCACAATTAGTTGGATATTTCACCAATTCAAAGTGCTGAAACCTGTGTAGAATTTACAATTCCACCATGCTGGAATTCTTCAAACCCTTGTTTCTTCACTTCACCCAAATCAACAAAAAATAAATGCACAATAGAATGATTTGCTTTTTGGCACAAGCATTGCTTTTATAATAACAAAATATATCTTCTTCAAGATACCAAAAGCAAATAGCTTCTCTCACACACTTTTCATTAAAGAGCCTTCATCAATACACTTTTCAATTAGAAGTCTTGAATTAATAAAAGTCTTGAATTAATAATAAATAACTCCAAAATTAAAAGCTTCATGAAGACACTTTTCACTTAAAAGGCTTCTTCAACACACCTTTTACTTAAAAACATTGCTTTTAAGACTTAGGATTATATTCCATGTGAATTAATGATTAAATAATAATTTGGCCACAAAAATAATAATAACTCCCAAAATACCTATCCTTTAAATATGTCGTCTGAAACAGGAGTCACACCTAATATTTCCCCATGTGACCAAATGCACTTTCCAAAAATAGAAAGGGTCCTTCTCGATCAACCTCAGACTTACTATAGATAGTAAGTATATGAAACTGAGCCCAAACAAAGTCCAATCTGAGCCAAAGGAAGACCAAACTGGAACCTGCTAAATTGGGGACATTACATGCCAGTCTTTGCTGATATATGTTGTCCTCCTAATCAAATGTATCATACTATTCTATTCCCTATTTCTGGATCCTCTCAAGGTATGTTACAAACTACCCAATTGTTGGAAGAAATGATTGTCTTTAGAACTGTTAACAATGAGCTGAATGCTCCTAAAAGGCAACAGCCTACTGTTAGAATAACAAAGGCTATAGGCATCCCACCAGTTAATATCTATTTACTATATATATATATATATATATATCAATAAATTTATTTGTTCAAAATTAAAACATATTTATATTAATATTATGATTATTTTTGTATATTTTTTATGCATATAATATATATTGAATGGCAAAACTCAGCTATACCAAATCTGATTGACAGAAAAATTGGCGTACCTCCTAACCGAAACCCAAACTGGCAATATAGACATATTCACCATAGGATGTGCTTACAAGGATGGGCATGGTGTCCTTGTTCCTATTCTGATCTCGCTTGGTTACATGGGGTGATTAGCTTCCTCCACCAAGGGTTCTTATGTGTGGATAATGTTCTGTATTAGAAGATAAACAATCTTATATTCTTTAATTCTTTGTGTGGGTATCCTATGCATGATTTAAAGCATTTGGTGATAGCCATAGTCTTAACTTAAAGGTTCAACAGTAATTCTTATTCATCATACTTACAATTCCTTAGTACAATTTCTCTATAAACTAATCATATAGCTAGGAGCCCCTTGAGCCGATGTGCATATTTAGATATGTGGAATGTTGTCTGCAAAATTAATGCATGCGTGCCTTTTCATTTTCCTTCTACCTTGATCTATCTATGTGGATTAATGGATTCATGTCCAAGTGTAATTTAATCTCTGTATTTATATTTTGACATGATGAACATTTCACTTTTTGAATTGCTTTCTCACTGTGTGCTTCTACTTCTATTTGTTTTAGACTTTTGAGGAGGCAGATACAAAACATGATGGCAAAATTGATAAAGAAGAATGGAAGAACCTTGTTCTTCGCCATCCTTCCCTTCTCAAAAATATGACACTTCCGTATCTCAGGTAAAGATGAATTTTACACGGTTTATCTCTATTGTGAAGAGTAAATAATGGTAGATAAAATAAAAGTCTAGTATGCGATTCTTTTGCTTTTGTTTCTGAATACTGGCATTGAAATTTGGTTCGAGTAAATGCCATGAAATATGCTTTCATGGGTAAAGGAAGAATTGGTGTTCTGTTAATTTTAAATAAAACAAAAGTACAGTCATAAATGAAACACGGAAGAATGGAAGAGCCTTGTTGTTTGTCATCCTTCCCTTTTAAAAAATATGACACTTCAATTTCTCAGGTAAAAATGAAATTTACATGGTTTATCTCTATTGTGAAGAGTAAATATAAAATAATGACATAAAAGAAAAGTCTAGCATGTGATTTTTTTAATTTTGTTTCTGAAGTACTGGCATTGATTTTTTATTTTTTGAGTAAATGCCATGGAATATGGTTTCACGAGTAAAGAGTGAATTGGTACTCTATTAGCTTAATAAAACAAAAGTACGGTGATGAATGTATCAAAGTAAATCATACAATTTGTCAAAAAATTAGTGTAGTTGTAGTCTTATGGTTTTGAACCTAGATCAGGTGCAGCAGAGCTATGAATTTTCATGGGAAAAAACATCTTCGGCAAAGCTATGGTATTTGTCTTAAATCTGCAAGCATTAGACTCATAATATTCCATAATGAATGTAATATTTCCAATATTCCAGAATGAATGTAATATTTCCTTCTAGATTTAATTGTGAGATTTTCATATCAATGTTTTGAATCACACTACATGATTTATTATTAGGATGAAGAGAGAATATAGTAAACTGCAGACATTTTTAACTAAAGAGAAAAGGGAGAGGGATTGGGGAAACCGGAAATGGAAAGGAAAAGACCTCAATAAGACAAAAGAAGAGATGGGTTGATAAGGATTTTATAACAAATTGTCAAAAAATAGGAAAATTACCCAAAATAAAATGGTTTTGTTAAGAATTGAAATTAATAAATAGGAAAATTCATAAAATAAAGGAGATTTAATAAGAATTGAAATTAATAATGATACCAAAGGTTTACTAGATTCAATTTGCAATTAATAATGGGGAATAGAGTAGAAACTTGAGGTTTGAATCAGTGAAGAGCAAGAATATCTTGGATGAATGAGATGGGGAAGATGGCCATGGTTTTGTAGAGGGGGAGTTGAAGGAATGGAATGGCTCTTGGGATGAGGAAGATGAGGAGAGGCTCATTGATATTTAGTATGAGGCTTGTCACAATATCTTTGGAGTGCAATTTTTAGGATCCGATTCTTTCTTAGTGGGTTTGGATGTCACTTCTTCCATGGAAAAGGCTCTTCTTTGTGGTTTCTAGCCTAGTTGCATCTAGGCATGGGTCTTCTATAATTGATAGTCTCAACTCTTAAACAAGGATTGTAATGCAGTTTCCTCCTACTAGCGGCGAGGTGCTTAGTTGTCTCTCTAGTTAAGATTTTGTTGATGTGAATTTTGCGACCACTCCAACATCTAGGATAAAACACTTAGTATCTTAGGATAGAACACCAAATATCGTATCCTCTCTTGAATAAGGAATCTTAGATGCTAAACATATAACAATGTGTGATCAACTAAGACAACCTCAAGGTTCGTTTTAATGTTGGACCCGACTATGTTTTGTGATGTGATTTGCCGATAATCACTTGGGGACTTACATTAACTTCTTTGTGGAGGATCTATCAACTTCTCAAATGCGAATGATATAGCAATTGCGCTCTTCAAACTAATCCTAACTACAACTTGGAATAAAGTGCAAACAGATGAGGGTTTAGAGGTCTAGACTATCTCTACTTCTACTCCTACTGCAAGATGATGTTGATGCTGTGGTGAGACCAAATCAGTCCTAGTTTCTGCAAGTCAACTACGTTAAGGAGGGTGCAATCTTCTAAGGGTGCAAGTATGATGTTCAAACCACTTGTGCTCATCAAAACATAAATAATGCAAATCATTGATAAGAAAGTAATTGAAGTGCAGTGCTTGCGATGAGGCCCAGACTAACCTTGCATTGTTGTTTGCAATCAACAAACACCAAAAGGCATGGACACTAGTTTCACCATGCTTTCAACAACAATAATATCTCCCATTAAACTACCCAACTACTTTACTTCAACTATTTTAAACTTCTTATCAACTTAAGAAAATTTAAACTAAGTGAGGAATTATGAAACCATGCAACACTCCAAAATAGCTTAAGCAATCCACCATGAAATCAACAATGAACTTGCAATTACTTTGGCAGTATTTAGGCAACAATTTCTCCAACTCCCCCCCTTTACAAATGAGAAGGCCTTTCCTTTTATAGGGAGCTCAAGTATATTGAATGGCTAGGATTGAATTGAAAACGGTAGCCAAGATTATGCCAACACAACCCTAATGTTACTACCCTATTCTTGAGTCTTTTAATGATTATCTTTTAGATTTTGATGAATTTTTACAAGTTTGGGATGAAATTTTTCAAATTTTTTTCCATTTAAAAAAAAATGAAATAAAGAAACAAGTTTAGCTCTCTGTTGTAATGTTTTTTAATCTTTTCTTGCACTTGTATGCTTGAATTTCTTAGTTTTTTTCTAATTTAAATTTATTTAATTTCTTATAATAGCAAGAAATCAGATTGCAAGAATAGCGGGTAGTGTAAGTTCAGTGGGAGGGCAAGAAGCCGATAAATTCAAATTGATGTAGGATCTCCTTTATGGAGACATACCACAAGAATTTCACAGGTTGCAAGAGGTGGGTCATATATTTGGAAGCGTAATATATGTGATAGTAAACCATTTAATAACTCATATTCTTGAGTTAAACTTTACTTTATGGACCCTGTTGGTAAAGGGATGGGAATGTGCAAAGGCAAAGATAAAAATAAGAAGGGGTTGCCTCCTGCACAAATAGCAGGATTCGTAAAGAACAAAAAGAGACTGATAGATTGGTTAAAAGATCAAAACAAAATTCTTGTGTTGCTCCATCCGGAAAGAAAATAATGTAGTTGGTTACCCACTGAATCAGTTGCAGCCTCCAAACATGCATTTTTGCCTATACTGGAAGTGGAAGATGAAGATGTAGAAATTACCACCCGCAAAAGAGGCCCATTGGACATGACATTTAAAATGGAGGCAAGAGACATTGCTGATCAAGTTGTTGGATGTTGCCTCTATGCCAATGGTATTCCTTTCAACTTGGTGAGATCACCATATTTGAAGGAAATGGTGTTGGCCATCAAGAGTGCACCGTCTGGTTACTCAAGTCATGGGTATGAAAAGTTGCGTACCACCATATTGCAAAAAGAGAGGATTGCTATAGAGAAATACCTTCAACCAATTAGAGATTTTTGGGTTGCTTCGGGTGTTTGTATTGTTTCTAATGGATGGAAAGATACCAGAAACCGTCCATTGATTAATTTTCCTGCAGTGTCCCCCAAAGGGGCAATGTTTTTGAGGGCAGTTGAATGTGAAGGGGAGGTGAAAGATGCACAGTTCATTTCCAAAATTCTCGTTGAGTCCATAGAGATGGTGGGTAGTGAGAATGTGGTCCAGGTAATCACAGACAATGCAAAAAATTGTAGGGGTGCAGGTGCTTTGGTTGAGGGCCGATATGAGCACATTTTTTGGACACCATGCATTGTCTGTTAAGGAATAGAGATCATTATTAGAGAAGATTTAATGTTCTTTATTTGTGCTGCTCACTAAATATTATCTTAAGTAGATATATATATTTCTTATGCTGAATTATAATAGCAGAGATATGTCTTTCGTATGTTGTTGTGGTAATAACATGCACACTGTGATTGATATTATTCCACAACCACATGCGATTCCATTTATATATGATATAAGGGTTATGTCTATGTAGAGACATGACCGTATGTGGCTTAAGCCACGTAGGGTCATGTCCTACATAGACATACCCTTTCATTAACGTATTTATTGTTTTATATAAATGTGGCATATACAATTTACATTGTGTTACATATAACTATTAGTCGATAGTTATCGTAACACATCTCTTAATATATGATGTGTTACAATAACTATCGGCCGATAATTATCGTAACACATTTACCATTATATGATTGGTATCGACTGTAGTTGATTTCATTAGCAAGGGTTAGGTATAACTATTAATGATAGTTATTGTAACATATAGTATCAACCATATTTAAAGTCGATCCAATACATATTATTTATATTAAGCGTAATCGACTAAATTCGATTCATTCTAACATAAGCATATCAAATCTGATCAATATAATTTCATTCGAATATATATATATATATATATATATATATATATATATATACACATTATATGTATTTATATATTGATGAATCAATCAGATCGAAGCTATAATTTAACTCTCCCTCTTAGCAAGAGAGGATTGATCAGAATCATGATCTCTGAATGGGAGAATATCATGATGTGAGTTATCGTAATCCCCGACTCAATTCGGAACTGGATTTTAGTGATAACACTTAATCACAACATAACTTCACATTAGGATAACCGACACAGCCCGGGACACAAGTTTAATGTACTCAATCCTAATAGAAGAGTTATCACAATCCCGACTCAATTCGGAACTGGATTGAGTGATAAGTATTAGTGTCAAGATATCCG
The DNA here is from genome assembly GCA_018584345.1 of Thuja plicata. NCBI lineage: Eukaryota > Viridiplantae > Streptophyta > Pinopsida > Cupressales > Cupressaceae > Thuja > Thuja plicata. Next base: position 1,340,407 of record MU225099.1, read on the forward strand.
GCGCATTCTGGATCAATAACTTGAGGCACATGTTATCATAATCCCCGACTCAATTCGGAATTGGATTAAATGATAACTTGCAAAGATTTAGTGTCAGGATAGTAACTTAATATAGTCACTCTTGACATTGGGTCAAACTATTTTTCAGGTCGTCACTTTACAATAGTGACCTAACACACATGCAAGATCATCACCTTTCAAAAACACAATATTGCAATATTTTATTTATATTTATTCATGAGTACATCAATTTACATATGAATGAGATTTAATCTTAGAAATTTAATCACAACTTAATCATACCAAGTTTCTTCCTGAAGTACTCAATTTTCAACTTTGCAAGAGGCTTGGTAAAGATGTCAGCATTTTGTTCTTCAGTACTGATGTAGATCAATTTGATAACATCTATGTCTACCATGTCTCTTATGTAGTGGTAAGGAATTTCTATGTGTTTGGAACAATTGTGAAAGATTGGATTAACTGAAAGTTTAATGCAACTTTGATTGTCACAATGAATTACTGTGGGCTTTAGAGGCTTGCCAAACAATCCAAATAGTAACTTCCCTAACCATACTGCTTCTCAAGCTCCCATTGAAGCAACCATATATTCTGCTTCTGTAGAACTTTGAGCAACCGCTGATAGTTTCCTACTGAACCAAGAAATCATTGTGGATCCAAGACTAAAGCAACAACCTGTAGTGCTTTTATGATCGATTGAATTTCCAGCCCAGTCAGAGTCAGAAAAACCTTGGAGTTGTATCTCAACATTCTCGTATTTTAGGCCAAATCCAATCGTACCACATAAGTATCTTAGAATTTGTTTAGCAGCTATTAGATGGATCTTCTTTGGTTCACACATGAAATGACTAATTACATTTGTAGCATAGCAGATGTCAGGACGAGTGTTTACCAAGTACATAAGTGATCCAATTAACTGTCTATAATATGTAGGATCTGTAGGTTCTGAATCTGCGGCTTCATCTTTGAGCTTATGAAGATTTGTTTCCATTGGAGTAGTTAATAATTTACAATCCATCATGCCAAATCTGGTTAATATGTCCATGGTGTTTTTTCCTTGATTTAAGAAAGTTTTCCTTCTGTAATACTTCTAAAACTAGAAAGTAGTGTAACAGACCTTGATCCTTCATATCGATTTCGTATGTGAGATCTTGTTTGCATTTAGCAATAAGATGATCTTCTCCTGTTATTAATAAATCATGAACATAAAGAACAAGAATTACCATTTCACCTTTGGATATTTTGAAGTATATGTTAGGATCAACTTCATTTTTGGAGTACCCTAACTTGGAGAGATAACCGTCTATTCGTTCATACCAAGCCCTGGGAGCTTGCTTAAGGCTGTAGAGAGCTTTCTTTAATTTGCAAACATAACTATTTCTGTCATGAGTGGTGAAGCCTTTCGGTTGTTCTATGTATACTTCTTCTTCAATAACACCATTTAGAAATGCTATCTTTACATCCATTTGATGTATTTTCCACCCTTTATATGCTGCAATGGCGATAATAGTTCTCACAGAAGTATATCAAGGAACCGGAGCAAAGGTTTCTTCGTAGTCAATTCCAGCCTTTTGAGAAAATCCCCTAGCAACAAATCTGGCTTTATGTTTTTCAGTACTACCATCTAAAGCGTATTTGATTTTGAATAACCATTTTGAAGAGACAACTGATTTCCCTTTAGGTCTTGGTACTACCTCCCAAACATCATTTTTTACAATAGATTTAGCTTCCTCGATCATTGCATCTTTCCAGGCTTGACATGTTAAGGCCTCTTTAACATTAGATGGTTCAGACTTTGTAAGCTCAACCATAAGTGCAAGATAACATTTTTGATTTCTTGTTCTCTTACTTTCTTTAAATATTTCATCTGGTTCAACATTATTTTCTTCAATCATTTTTCTTGCCCATATTGGCCTTTTCTTATTGTTAAGAAATTCAACGTCTTCAAGATTAGATGAAGGGAGTTCATGACTTTCTATTATGTTTTCTCTGTAGTTTTCATCATCTTCTAAGGCATTCTCCCTCTGATTCTCAATTGCGTGATCTTCATCTTTTTCTATGATATTCTCCCTATGACTTACATTTGATCCATCTTCTGTAAGTGTAGAGAGTTTAAGGGCAATATCTTCTTCAAATTTGATATCTCTACTAATGTCAATGGATTTTTGACCTGGTATGTAGACCCTGTATCCTTTAGTAGTTTCACTGTAACCAACAAATATTCCTTTCTTTCCAGAGGGTTCTACTTTGGTTCTTTTCTCTTTAGGAATGTGAACATACACAGGACAACCAAAAATTCTTAAATGGCTTAGATCTGGTTTCTTCCCTGTAAAGGCTTCTTCAGGTGTAATGTTTTCTAGGATTGAGTGAGGACACCTATTTTGGATGTATACTGCAGTATTATATGCTTCGGCCCAAAATAAGGTATGAAGATTTTGATCATGCATCATAGCCTTGAAAGCTTCAATATTTTTTCTTTCTGCTTCTCCATTTTGTTGAGGGTTATAAAGTACTGTACACTCCCTCTTAATCCCAACAGAAATGCAGAATTCTTTAAAGTTTTCAGAGATATATTCACCCCCATTGTTTGATCTTAGAGTTTTTATTTTCTCCCCAGTTTGGTTTTCTACTAATGCTTTGAATTCTTTGAATTTTAGCTATACTTCATTTTATTCTGAGTTTAAGAAAATAGATCCAGGTCTTTCTAGAGTAATCGTCAATGAAAATCACATAATACGAAAATCCTCCTAGTGAGAGAGTTGACATAGGTCCACACAAATCCGTGTGAATGAGTTCTAATACAACTTTGGTTTTATGTTCACTAGGAGGGAAAGAGCTTTTGATATTTTTTCCTAGAGCACATCCTTTACAAGTACGAATATGATTTGATTTTAGATTAGGTATACCTGCAGTGATTTTCTTTATGAAAGGTAGAGTGCTAAATCCAAGATGTCCTAATCTTCTGTGCCAGATTTCATTAGAGTTTGATACTTCATGACATAGAGCTAATTTGTGATTATTACATAATTTGTATAGGCTTCCATCCCTATACCCTATAGAAATAGCATTTTTAATGTTAGTGTTTTTAGGCCATATTAGC
>MU225099.1:1343574-1357630 GCA_018584345.1 Thuja plicata
TGTGATTATTACATAATTTGTATAGGCTTCCATCCCTATACCCTATAGAAATAGCATTTTTAATGTTAGTGTTTTTAGGCCATATTAGCACTTTATCTTCTTGAAATGTGACTCGATAGCCTTGATCAGCTAGGCCTGAAATAGAAACCAAATTCCTTTTGATACCTAGTACAAGAGAACATCTTTCAATTGTAAGGTTACCCCTGTTTTCGATTTGATTGAGCAGGTCCCAATTCCTTTTGCTGGATAGGTGGAGTTGTCTCCAATTGTGACTTCTTCAGAGGAGTGTTCTTCTAGGGTTTCAAATTGATCTCTAAATCCAGTTATATGCCGTGATGCTCCGCTAGCAATTATCCAATTGTTTTTGTTTGAGTTCACTTCACTTGACAAAGCCAAGAAGAATAGAGATACTTCTGCTTCTTTCACTTCGGCTATTGCTGCTTGGATTTTCTTTCTTTCCGGACAAAACCTGTGCTTATGTCCAAATTTATCACATTTATAGCACTGTACTTTGGTGAAATCTCTGGTTTTATGATTTTTGCTATAGTTTCCCTTCTTATGCTTAAATTTCCTTTTATTGCTTTTGAAATTTGAATGGGTATGTAGTGCTTGAATCTCTCCTCCTTTGTTTGGCCCGATCCCTCTTGAGATTAATCGAGACTCCTCTTGAATGCAATCATTCTTTAGTTGATCGAACTTAGGTAGAGAGGGGCGTCCAGTTATACATTGAATAAAGGATTCCCATGAGATAGGTAATCCTCTAAGAGCTATTAATGTTAACTCCATATCATCAATATTGTTTCTAATAGTAGAGAGTTGATCCTTTAATTCGGAAATTCTTAGGAAATAAGACGTGACGGTTTCCCCTTTGTTCATCTTTAAATTCAAGAGTTGTTGTTTGAGTGTAAGTAATCTACTTGTATTATTAATCTCATATGTCTCTTGAATTGTTTTGAATACTTCATAAGCAGTTTTTAGCCTTGCTATGGAGGGAAGAATATGATCTTTAACAACATCGATTATGATTTTCTTAGCTTTGTTGTTACACCTTTTCCAGGTTGATTTATCATGTTCATCTTCTGGCATCTTTAGATCCTCCTCAACATAGGAATCTAACTCGAGTTCTTGAAGCAATGTTAAGATTCGTATCTTCCATGAAAAGAAGTTTGCAACGCCTTTAAGTCTGTCCTCCACTTTAATGTTGTTGGCCATTATTACTTTCCTCTTTATATTCTAACGACCAGTCTGATATAATTCAGAATTTAACTTATATTTATTCTTCTCTAGAGAGGCTCTGATACCATGTTAAGGAATAGAGATCTTTATTAGAGAAGATTTAATGTTCTTTATTTGTGTTGTTCACTTAATATTATCTTAAGTAGATATATATATTTCTTATGCTGAATTATAATTGCAGAGATATGTCTTTCCTATGTTGTTGTGGTAATAACACATTGTGATTGATATTATTCCACAGCCACATACGATTCCATTTATATATGATATAAGGGTTATGTCTAGGTAGAGACATGACTGTACGTGGCTTAAGGCACGTAGGGTCATGTCCTACAAAGACATACCCTTTCATTAACGTATTTATTGTTTTATATAAACGTGGTATATACAATATACATCGTGTGTTACGTATAACTATCGATCGATAGTTATCGTAACACATCTCTTAATATATGATGTGTTACGATAACTATCGGCCGATATTTATCGTAACACATTTGCCATTATATGATCGGTATTGACTGTAGTCGATTTCATTAGCAAGGGTTACGTATAACTATCGATGATAGTTATCGTAACATATGGTATCAACCATATTTAAAGTCGATCCAATACATATTATTTATATTAAGCGTAATCAACTAAAGTCGATTCATTCTAACATAAGCATATTGAATCTGATCAATTTAATTTTATTCGAATATATATATATATACATTATATGTATTTATATATTGATGAATCAATTAGATCGAAGCTATAATTTAACACTGTCCACTCCCTCAACTTGGTGATGCAACAAATTGGCACTCAAATAGAGTGGGTGAAACAAATATACCTAGAGGGGGAGGAGATCCAGATGTTTGTGATGAACTACCAAATGTCACAATCAATATTCAGAACTTTCTCGAAATTGGAGTTGTTGAAGGTAAATTACTAAATTGTAATTAGTATTACTAAATTTAATTAATTTATTTAATTTTAATAAATTTTATGTCATGTTCAATTATCAATTTGTATATAAATTTGCTTTATATTTATTGACATATTGTTATTAACTTAGGTTGCTGAGACCCGCTTTGCATCTCATACTATTGTTATGAGACGACTTCTCAAGGTGCAAGAGGCATTGAGCCAAATGGTTATTTCCAACCAATGGGGTGTATGAAAAGGCTTTACGTTCATAGAGGGCCCAAAAGGTCAAGACATTGGTCTTGGATGACAGTTGGTGGGCTCGTGTGCAATATGTATTAGATTTCACCGAGCCTATCATAACTTTTCTCCAATTTGCTGATACATATGCACCTTGTTTGGGGGATGTCTATGATGGCATGAGCACAATGGTAGCTGAGGTAAAAATTGCAATACAAAAACGTGAGAATGACCCCATAGAATGTGAAACCTTATGCAATAAGGTGGAAACAATCATTCATCATCGTTGGGAAAAGATGACCACCCCATTGCACCTCCTTGCATATGCCCTATCTCCGAGGTACTATAGCAAGAAAGTACTCTCTATGCCAGAGAGATTAGCACCATATAGAGATGAGGAAGTTGCTAATGGGTGCAAGAAACTTTTGAAAGACTCTTCCTAGATGAAGAAGTGCAGAAAAATGTTAGGGAAAAGTTTATTAAAAATCACGCATTGTGATTTGAGGTCTTAAGGTGGTTTAGAAAATCTATTTAAGGGGTTTCCTTCCTTCTCCAAGGATTATGATACGTTGATTTGATATTTGATAATTTCTCCATTGTTTCTGGTTAGACAGTAGCAGCCATATCTGAGGACAAAAACCCTTGGATATTCGTAGGTTGGACAGAAACCTAACACTACTTGAGAGGTGGGCTCACTCAGGGTTCATCGTTGAGCAGATTTGCATCATTTTAAACAGGTTTTGGAGGAGATTTTTCAGCTAGGGCGATTGTGGAGCAGGAGCTTCTCCATTTTTGGACAGCAATCATTTTTCATATTGCAGTGATTATTTTTGGGCTTGGTTGATCTTGATTCATCCTTGCATGTTGGTATTGGCGCACCTCTACAGCAGCAACTTCACATTGCATAGGTCTATTTTCTTCCATGTCAATCAATCTTCTTCCCTATGCTACAAATGATCATATCTCACATGGCTTTGATGATATTGGAGTGGAATCATGTGGGTATGTTGCATGTAAATTTTATGCATGTTCTAGAACTGTAACAACAGTATATTTGATGTTAATAGCCATGCATGTTTTATATCAGAATCATTTTCAATAGATTTGTCTTTGAAATCGCTTATTTCCTTGGAAATCTATATCGTTTCCTTTTGCATGTTATTTTGTAATGAAATGAAGCAAAACATGTCAAGAATCAAAAACCCAAATCAGATATGAGACAATATCCTACTTCAGGATATTTTAAATCAGCTTCTTGCATTCCTAGTTTCAGACAAACATCATTTGAAGCTGTGAATCAGCCTACGAAGGAAAAGTTCCCCAAATGTATTATTCCAAGCTTCAAGCAAGGCAAGCCTCCTGAATCCTCAATTTAACCTATTGAATTTGACATTTCAAGTTTTAGGAGTTTTCACCCTTTGCAATAGCCCATACTTGAGGAAAATCAGTCCATTCTTCAAGAGCAACCTTTTCAATTACAAAGTCGGCCCCCTCCTCAAGAACAGTTTGTTCAAGACATTTTCCATTTCAAGAAATTGTCCAAGCTTCTCAAACTCAGCTCCCAACAAAGCCTTCTTGTCCTAGCATCATTCGTCTTAATCCATGTGGGCCTATTGTATATCAAGAAGGATGGTTTGATGAGAAAAACAATGATTTTTCTGAGGTAAAAGAGCAACTACTTTTGGCTGATAACCCTTATTATGATGAGAAAATTGAAATATCAGACCTGCTTCAAGGAGATGGAGAGGTTGATCAATTGGGGCAGCAGTTTGAAAAGCAAGTTAGAGGTGTTGAACATCAAATTTTTACTGATTTGTTTGACTAACTTCTATGTTTTGTTGAAGATGAAGAAAAGTTATCAATGCCTATATCGTGATATTGCTATTAGGATTCAACTGTGTAGTTTTTGAGTCAAACTCATTGACCCATGTTTTAGGAGTAGTGGTTTACCCGAACCCATTTCTCATCAGAATGAATGGAACACCTAGCACTCATTGCATCTAGGTGATGTTCACAGAGGTGAAGCACCCGGACTTTCTAGGAGGTCACCCATCCTAGTACTACTCCAGCTTGAGCGTGCTTAACTATGGAGTTTCCTCCATGGTTAAAACTGCTACGCTTGCAACCCCATTTGCAAAACCTTCAACAAGTGTCGTGCCTTATGAACCGTTCATTAGAAAGCCCTTAAGCTCATCAATTGGTAAGTAGGAGATATTTTCCACAAGTCAAATTGTGATATTGCTATCAGGATTCAACTGTGTAGTTTTTGAGTCAAACTCATTGACCCATGTTTCATGAGCAGTGGTTCACACGAACCCATCTCTCATGAGAATGAATGGAACACTTAGCACTCATTGCATTCATTCTAGCAGTTCCATCAGACATGAGGTCTTCAAACTTTTTCTGGGATAGTCTCATCACTACTGTAACCTGCGAACACACATTATGAAAGATGAGTCTCCTCAGAGACTCCGTAAGTGATCTGCTACTATCATTAAACAAACTATCAGTCCTATTTTCCATATTGTCCAAAGAATTTCAATTGAAAGAAAAGACCAAAAGAGATTATAATCTTTCTTGGGGTTATCAACATAGCCAAATAGGACATCAAAAGCATAAATATTGCAGAAAATAGAGAAACCAAAGAGGGCCCACACTTTTTTAGCAAAAAGACAGTCAAGAAATATGTGATTAACAGTCTTCAGGAGCCTACAAAAGAAGCAAACTTTAAAATCTCCATCTGGCTTCTTCACAGGTAACCTAAGAAAAAGGAGACGCCATATGAAAAATTTCTTCTTAGGCTCAAAGGGTCTAGACCAAAGGAGTTCACAGACTTTCTGCCATGATACCGGGTTAAGGACACAGTTCCAATTGGACTCAAGATGGTTAAGAATATCATCATTCTCTACTAGGGAGCAGTAAATGGTTTTGGCTTTCAAAGAGTGAAGAACTAAGCCATCAATCCATCTAAAATCAGACTCACTGAAACAGTTCACAACACATAAGAGGAGGTGAGGCAGAGAAGCACTAGCCTTCTTCAACATGGAGTATGTTCTGAATTGGGATACTGGCACCTGATATTAACAACTGATCTCTTGCCAAGACAATAATTTATCATCATTTATGATATCATCAAACACATGCAAACCTTTTGTTGACCAAGCTTTTGCTGAGCATCCCTGTAATAGGGCCAACGACTTATCCTTATAGGTCAAATTCCACCATATTGATCTGTGTCCCCATATCTTCTTCTCCTTATTAACAACCCCATTATTAGTAATAAACTGTCTAACATTGTCCCAAGCCTTCTGTATTGACTTGAACACCACAAAACCAACACGCGTTACTGCAAATTGCCTAACAACTAGATCACAAAATGGAAGTCCTTTCCAGGAGGGATCTCTGTTTGGGACTGACTTTGATATGTTGTGTCTGACCAACACGTTTCAGGGTTCCTCTCCTTGAAGGGCTTTGAAAATCCATTTAGCAACTAATGTAATCCCTTGAAGTCTCAGATCATTCAGACCTAAACCCCCTTTGTGTTTACTCATAGAACACCATCTCCATCTGACTACACGTCTCTTTTTGCCTCCTTTACCATCAGACTAGAAAAATCCCTGATTAACCTCTGAATGAAAGAGAACTGATAGTTATTAAAAAGCCATGCTGAGGTATAATAAATATTGTAAGAAGACAAAATCTTCTAGAAAACTTGAAATCTCCCCGCCAATGACAAATAATGTCTGTTCCATTTCCTGAGTTTTTTTTTATCAATTTTGGACTTGACCCACTCCCATGTGTCCTTCAAACTGGGACTAATGGAGAAAGGTATGCCCAAGTACCTGGTTAGGTGCACCCCACACCTAAGTTACCAATTCAGGTGCGGATACGGATGCGGGTGCGAGAATCGGATGCGCGATTTTTTTTTGGGGGGGTTCAGATGCGTTTGGATGTGTTTATATATATATATATATATATATATGCAAAGAAATGTACAAAATTAAATCATTTGATAGTATGATACTTATCCATTGATCAAGATATTTCATATTTGATAGTTCACAAATATTCAAATTGAAATAAGTTCAATAACTAATAAGCCATATCATATACGTCTATGTTCACGATTCCAATGCAATTCGAATTACAAAATCAAAATTTAGTTCATGATTCAATGTTCATCAATCAAGATTTAGCATCATAAGGATTCTCAAGAAAATCCACATCCTCATCATCTCCAACTGCTGCAAGTTCAGTATCATTTGAACCCAAAATGGTTCCACTTGCGCTAGATGCACCATGTGTCATGATGTTATCATCATCACCGTCTATGATTGTAGTAAAATTCTGAAATGTTGCATCCAAGTTGGCACACTCAGGGGCTACATCCCAAAGCTTGACTGCCCGTTCCTTGTAGTGATCCTCCTTACGTGACAAAAGACGCAAGTTGGTATGAATGTAAACCAAGTCCTCAACGTTTTTTGAGCCCAACTGGTTACGCTTCACTGAGTGGATAAAAGAGTATGTACTCCAATTCTGTTCAGCAGCAGAAGAACTTGCAACCTGGACAATGTTCACAAAATTAAACATACAATTGAAAAGCAAATTAAAGAATGTTAAACACTAAATTGTAGAATACAAGAGGTAAACAAAAAACAAAAAGAAACTTACTTGTTAGAGGATCTTGATTGCAAGAGGTTGTAGATGTTTAAATGGTTGACCATAGAGGTACCACCATGTAATAGCTCCCATTTTGGTGTCATTTTGGTCCTTTATTGCAATTGAACTAATTTTTGCTCCCGAAGCAAATAAGCCAAATTCTAGCCTAACTTTTTTGTGCTCTTCATCATCTTGGAAGAGTCTTGCAAAAGCTTTGTAGCACCCATTAGCAACTTCTTCATCCGCATATGGTGCTACTCTATTTGCCTCTGGCATAGAAAGTATTTCCTCGCTATAGTACCTCAGAGATAGGGCATATGCAAGTAGGTGCAATGGGGTAGTCATCTTTTCCCAACGATGATGAATGATTGTTTCCACCTTATTGCATAAGGCTTCACATTCTGTGGGGTCATTCTCATGTGTTTGTATGACAAGTTTTACCTTCTCCACCATTGTGTCCATACCATCATAGACATCCCCTAAACAAGGTTGATTTGTATCAGCAAAGCGGTGCATAGTCATGATAGGCTCGGTGAAATCCAATACAAATTGCACACGAGCCCACCATCTGTCATCCAAGACCAATGCCTTGACCTTTTGGGCCCTCTCTGAATTCGAAGCCTTCCATATACCCCACTGGTTAGAAATAACCATTTGGTTCAATGCCTCTTGCACCTTGACAAGTCGTCTCATAGCAATAGTATGAGATGCAAATCGCGTCTCAGCAACCTAAGCAAGTTAATAACAATGTCACTAAATATTAAGCAAAGTTATATACAATTTGATAATTGAACATGACATAAGGTTATTCAAATTAAAATAAATAAATTAAATTTAGTAATTACAATTTACCTTCAACAACTCCAATTGGGAGAATGATCCGAATATCGATTGTGACATGTGATGCTTCGTCACAAACATTTGTATCTCCTCCCCCTCTTGGTATATTTGCTTCACCCAATCTATTTGAGTGCCAATTTGTTGCATGACCAAGTTGAGGGAGTGTACAGTGCATGGTGTCCAAAACATTTGGTCATACCGGCCCTCAACCAAAGCACCTGCACCCCTACAATTTTTGGCATGTCTGTAATCACCTGGATCACATTCTCACTACCAACCATCTCTATGGCCTCAATGAGAATTCTGGAAATGAACTGTGAATCTTTCACTTCCCCTTCACAATCGACTGCCTTCAAAAACATTGCCCCTTTGGGGGACATTGCAATCACATTAATCAATGGCTGGTTTCTTGTATCTTTCCATCCATCAGAAACAATGGAAACACCCGAAGTTTTCCAAGAAATTCTAATTGGTTGAAGAGCTCTCTCTGTAGAAGTCTTCTCTTTTTGCAATAGAGTGGTACGCACCTTTTCATACCCGAGATTTGTGTAATCAGCCGGTGCTTTATTAATGGCTGCCACCATTTCCTTCCAATATGGTGATCTCACCAAGTTGAAAGGAAGACCATTGGCATAGAGGCAACGTGCAATGGCTTGATCACCAAGCTCTCTTGCATCCATTTTAAATGCAGTGTCCAATGGACCTCTTTTGCCAGCGGTAATTTCTGCTTCTTCCTCTTCCTCTCTTAGGTACAGGTACTTGCAAGAATGGATGTTTGGAGAATAGAATTGGTTCAGTAGATAATTGCATTTTTTCTTCCTGGATGGAGGTTGATAAGAGCTTTGTTTGATCTTTTAACCAATTTATCAGCAGCTTCTTGTTCTTTTATAAATGAAGCTATTTTTGCATTAGACATCCCCTTCATATCTTTGCCTTTGCACATTCCCATTCCTTGGCCAGCAGGGCCCATCAAATGAAGTTTGACTCGGGAATATGAGCTATTGAATGGTTTGCCTTTGCTACTTGAACAATAATTACATTTCCAAAGATATGAGCCACCTCCTGAAACCTATGATATTCTTGTGGTATGTCTCCATAAAGGAGATCCTACATCAATATTGAAACTATCGGCTCCTTGCCCTCCCACTGAACTTTGACTACCGGTGGCGGCCATTCTTGCACAATACAATCGAATTTCTTGCTATAATAAGAAATTAAATAAATTTAAATTAGAAAAAAACTATGAACATCAAGCATACAAGTGCAAAAAAGTGATACAAAAATAGATAGCTATACTTGTTTCTTTAGTTCTTTAAAAAAAATGAAAAAAACTTGAAATAATTCTCTTCCCAAACTTGAAAAAATTCATCAAAATTTCAAAAAATTTCATTAAAGGACTCAAGAATGGGATCAAATGCTTACCTTAGATGCTTAAAACTCCTTTGTGGAAGCTATCTCTCACCCCACGAACGATTCTCTTACAAAATAATCACCTTGCCTTCAAAATGCCAAAATGGAGACCTAATGAGAAGAGAGCCTAGCTGGAAACAAAATGAGATGAAAAATGATTGAATGACCTCTTTTAGGGCCGTTTTAGGGTTTAGGAGCAAAAAAAGGGATGAAATGTGTTATTTAGCACATGTTTATATGTGCTTTAAGTCGGTTTTGGCAAAAAAAAATGGTTTTTTTGGGGTTGGGCTCGCGGATGCTCATGGAGGCGCTTGGATGCCCTGTGGATGCCACCAGGAAGCGCATCTTGGGCGCCTAGATGTGCTGTGGGCACATCCACAGCGCATCCAGGTGCCCAGGATGCGCTTCCTGGAGGCATCCACAAGGCATCCAGACCAGCATCTGCATCCGCCCGCATCTGCATTCGCTTCTGTGCTGGCAGGGAGCACATTGGTATTTAGTCCCCACACAAGAGGGAATCTTTTGAACCATCCAGGAGGGTTTCTCTCCTAGCCCAACATAATGGATTTTGGCAACGAAACCTTCCTGCCAGAGGTGTCACATAATATATCCAGCTTGCCCATTAAAGCATTGAAGTTAGATTGCTCTAGTTCAACCATTATAGTTGTGTCATCCACAAATTGGATGCTTATCAGTTCTTCTCCATTGGGTAGATCAATGCCTTGCAGCTTGGTAGACAAGGTGTTGTCTCTTACCGAGTAAAACAGTGCATCAACAACAATAACAAATACGGTCGGGCTAAGGGGCATGCTTGCCTGATGGATTGGGATAGCTGAAAGCTTTCTGACCTGAGGCCGTTATTTTCAACACAAGCCATGGCATCATTCGTTTTAACCATCTGGCAGAAGAGTATAGGAAGACCTAGACTCTCCAGCATCATAAGATTAAAGTTTCACTCAATCCTAACATAAGCTTTTTCAAAATCGAGGAACATAGAAACTCTCATATATACCTCTTGAGCCCAAGTCATAGCTTCCCAGTAGGTAATTAAGTTCTCTAGGATATATCTACCTTTAGCAAAACTAGTTTGGGTACTATTCACTACCTTTGGAAGGATCCTCTCCAGGATTTAGCATTGGGCGAGAAAATATGAAAAACCCTGAAATGGGCTCGAGTTCCCATGAAACCAATGCCTCGGGTATAGGTCGACCTCGACCTGTATCCCAAGTACAAGTCGACTTCGACCTGTACCTTAGGAGGCACAATCCACGAAAAAAGCCTCAAGATCTCGGGGGTGCAAAAGAAACAGACAAAAAACGAGGAAAAAGCGACAAGTCAAGCATAAATGCATCCATGTTCTAAGAGATCACTAAAATGGGGTCTAAAAAGGGGTCTTTGAGCTTCCAAATTAATGGGTGCTAACTTTAAGACTACAATCTCCCTTTAGCAAAACCAATTTGGGTACTATTCACCACCTTTGGAAGGATCCCCTCCAGCCTTTTAGCCAGGATTTTTGCCAAGATTTTGTATGAGACATTCAACAAAGTGATGGGTCTCCATGTAATGTCCCGGTTTTGTTTTGTATTTACATTAATCATATTAATTATTTAAATATTGGTAATTAAATACTAATATTAAATAATTAATAAATATTTAAAATTTAGTTCCGCAGACGTTACATAACCGAAATCCTCTCCCTTATAATGGGATTATTGGGAGAAAGATAGGAGGCTTGGATATTTTACAGACTTGTTTTCGAAGGAAAGACAATTTATATTCCTTTCGTCGGGACATCGTCCGGCCTAGTGGAATCTAACTGGGAAGAATTAAGGAGAATTGAGAAGAGAACAAATGCCAGGTGTTGGTTGCCGATGTCAATAGGGAAGACGTGTTGTGAAGTAAATCTGCTCTAACCTCATTCTACCGCACTCGACATGACCTGACAGAACTTGGGTGCTCTGTGCAAAACGACAAGGAGTGTCGTAATATCAAACTCGAACGGGCCTATGCAAACGACAAGAAAATGTCACATTTGGAGTACTCGGATTGGCACGTTAGACTGTGTTACTGGTATCCGGGTTAGCACATGAACAAGGAGTGTCGTATATGCCTGGACGTGTTAGCAGGAAAATGCCAAAAGATAGCAGAATATACAATATTTAACACAGTACGCGGTTTGAGTACTACGGGCCAGCGTGACAGATGGTAGAGCATCCGTGGGAGACATTCAACTGTCAACACGCCATACACAAACACAGGTACCAATGATTGTTCATAGCCCGATATTTTCATACGTAATATTCAAATATCTCAGATGTGTATTCAATGTATATGGTTAGCAAGTCGTCAATATTCTATGGTGGATGTAACTCTTCATTACCAATAGAAGAATCTTTGTTCATGCATTTACTTATTGACGTTCACACTTCCATACATGAACACATAGAACAGTGAGATTGTGGAAATTGCACCAGTATTTAGGGAACTTCACAGTGGAAGAATGATTGTTCATGCACATATGTATCATTTGCATTTGTGCCACCATATTAAATTAAACTTCTGGAAATATTTATTCAATTGGAAAGACTTTCAGATTCATGTATAGTTGTGTTTGCAAATTCAGTAGTATTCTTTGGTATAGGATAGACTGGGATTTTACATGGTATCAGAGCTTTAGTCCTACCAGCTTGTGTGGTCAGAAAAATATAAAAACCAGTTATGGGGTCAGAAGAAAACAATTGTTTGGTTAATGCTCTATTAGAGCCCATTGACAAGCTTCGCACTCATCAACCCAGGAAAATTATTTACAACATCTTGACTAAACTGGAAGGCAGTTTGTGTCTAGTGGAACGATCACATTCACCACTTGTGCATTTTTCTTTCACTTCAGTAAAATTTGCTTTGAATCAAAATTGGTTGGTGATGCATTCTGATGCAGACATCAGATTGATAATGGCTTCATGTTTTTGTGAAATTCTGAGAATTACGACTCCATATCTGCCCTACGATGTTATTACAATGAAGAAAATTGTCCTTAATAATTGATAACTTTCAAGATTTAGATGATCTTCATACTTCAAGAAGGTTTTGCATGCTGAAACTATTTGCAGAAGCCAGAGCTAGTAACATCTTGTTGGATTTAGGCTTGCATGATTTGATTTATGATATGTTTCATCATTTCCTGGTTAATAGAGGGACACACAGAAAAGTGGTTATGACAGATATGCAGGATATTATGATTCAAACGATTAGTGGGAGTAAAACAATTTCCCAATCTCTTTTATCATTATTATGGACTATTCTAAAACAGGATTGCGCTATCTCCTCATCTGCGTACTTACTGGTTTGCAATGTAGTCAGGTGTTGCGAGGGAAAGCTCAAGTTCCTTGTGCAGGAAGAAGAGCAACCAAGGGGTGGTCTCACTCATGATGAATGTGGAAAACAGTTTCAGGGAGTCTGCAAAGAGATACCAGGCAAAAGGGTTATATATGATTACACGCAAGAGGAAGTTGAATCATCATGCGTGACGGAACAACAACAAAATGAAACGTCTCAGGATGAATGTGAAAGTGAATTTCAAGAAGCTTGTACAGAATCACAAGAGAAAGAAATAGTCTATGAGGACACAGGACGAAGTTGAATCTTTTTGTGTTACAAATCAGTACCATGACGCAACTATATAGTCTGATGAAACTAAAGAAGTGAGCTCAAGTTTCTATGTGGGTGAATTTGAAATCAGTATGGAACGATCACGCTCTCGAGATTGAAGAATCTTTAGTAACTCCAAGTGCGTCAACTATTCTTGTTGTGGAGAGCATCACTGTTGATGTAAACGAAACCAAAGATTCATTAGGTGATACAGGCACTAGTTACCGTGATAACTGTGAATCTTCGCCAAAGCAAGATTTGAAGGATCACCTGGTGGTGACAGAGGAAAGGATTGTGCAAGTACTATCAAGAACTGACACTACTCATAAACAAATTGAAAATCTTATATGGAGTTTTCAGCAGAAGGAAAAGAAGAATGGAGTTACAAATGGAATTCCCAGTGCACAGTTACAAGCGATCAAGGAAGAATTAGAAACGACAAAATCTGAATACTTGCTATTACTCAGGGACAGGGACATCGCTATCAGGTTTTCTGAAGATAAGGACAAAGATTAGTGATTTGTGTTTACAATTGAGTATGGCTTATGAACATGTCATCCCTTCAAAGATTGGGGAAGTGAACAAGTAGAGGGCATTAATGGCATCAGCCAGGAAGATTTGTTGTCACAGGATTCAGGGTTACCACATTCAGTACAGGACTCAAAACATCAAAGTGAACAGATTGAAGGATTTAGTGAGGAATCAGTGACTAAAGGTATTGAGCCCGAGGAATTGATGGTTGGGCGTAAACGTGTAGAAAGGACCCTTTTGCAGTGTAATGAGTGGTTGGGAAAAGCCAAACACGCAAAACTAATAGCTGCTCAAGCAAGAGAGAATTTGCAAAGAATTAAGGAACGGTATAGGAACAGGGAATTACATACAAATTCAGAACTGACTATTCCAGTGAATACTTTTGAGGATGAACAATCAAACTTACAGTTAGAGTTTCAAACAGTGTTGGTGATCTGGGTAGATGATGCACCACAGGTATTGAACCCTTATGAGTTTCTTGGTTCTTTTGTTCAGAAGGATATAATGATTCATAACAATGATATGAAATCAGTTTCACCACTGCTATACTTGTTGAGTACTGTTGGTTGCACGAGTCATA
>MU225099.1:1383355-1406061 GCA_018584345.1 Thuja plicata
TATATTTGTATTTATATATAGAATCTATAATGAATAGTTGTGACTATTCATTATAGAGAGATGTGGCTGTTGATACTAAATGAAGTGACTGTTCATTATACATATCATTTATTAATAACTAATATATTTATATATATGAGTTCGTTCTAATATATATTTATCAGAGAAATATATATATTAACAATTATTATTAATATTATATATATATATATATATATATATATGCATAGTTAAACACGAACGAACAATATGTTAACATTAGCAACCAATGGGGTATCTGGAAGCAATCAAATTCAGTGAGGGCCCAAAAGGTGAAGGCATTGATATTGGATGATGATTGGTGGGCTTGTGTGGATTATGTATTGGAATTCACCGAACCTATCATGTCTATGTTTCGGTTTGCTGACATAGATGAACCATGCTTGGGGGATGTCTATGATAGCATGGACACAATGTTGGAGAAAATAAAATTGGTAAGTTATAATACATTCCTCTATCCTTGTTTATTGAGAGATATCTAAATTGACATAACTTACATAAACATCATTTGATATCCCAGGTAATACAAAGGAGAGAGACTGATCTTGAAGACACCTTTTACAAAAGGGTGGAAGCAATTGTTCTTCATCATTGGAACAAGATGACCATACCATTGCACATCTTAGCATATGCTCTATCTCCTAGGCACTATAGCGGAAAAGTACTTGCTATTCTAGGTAGAGTGCCACCATATAGAGATTCTGAAGTTGCGAATGGGTACAAGAAGTCATTTAGTAGAATCTTCAGTGATCCAGAGGTGGGGGCAAGTGTTAGGAATGAATTTGGATTGTTTATCTCAGGAAAAGATCTTTTCCCTTATGCTATCAATGACCAAAGCAGAATGGATGCTCTTAGATGGTGGTACCTCCATGGTCAAGATTTTATGTACCTCTAACCTGTTGCAATTAAGATCCTCTCACAGGTAAGTTTTAAATTATTTTTTCTTTTTTCTTTTGGCCTCTTGCATTGTAGAATTTAACACTTAACATTATTGAATTTTATGTACCTCCAACCTGTTGCAATTAAGATCCTTTCACAAGTAAGTTTTACATTTTTTTTTCTTTTTTCTTTTGGCCACTTGCATTGTAGAATTTAACACTTAACATTCTTGAATTTATCTTGTATTTTTAATTTTGTTGGTTTTCTCTCTAAGTTGCAAGCTCTTCTACCTCTAAGTGGAATTGGAGTACATACTCCTTTATCCACTCAGTGAAGCATAACCGGTTGGCTGCAAAAAAGCTAAGGACTTGGTGTTTATTCATACCAATTTGCGCCTCTAGGCACGTAAGGATTCAAAATACAAGAATTGGGCAAAGAAACTTTGGGATGTAGCACCTGAGTTTGCCGACTTGGATGCAACCATTCAGGATCTTGCTAGAGCCACTATGGTTGATGTGGATGATGATGATGACATAGCACCTGGTGCATCTAGTGCTAGTGGAGCCGGTTTGGGTTCTAATGATGATGCTGATCTACTTGCAGCTGCTGAAAATCCCATAGATGATTATTTTGATAATCCCTATGATGATTGATGAACATTGAACATTGAATCATGTTTCAAACTTTCATGAACTACATTTTCATTTTGTAATTCAGTAATTCAATGTAATGATTTTCATTAGAATTGTGAACATAGATCAATGATCAAGTATTTGAATTTTTAATGTTTATCTTTGACATTTGGCATTGATCAATGATCAAGCATCATACTATGAAATGATTTAGTTTTACAATCTGTATATTTCTCTTATATATATAAACACACACACGTACCCATACGTATCCAAATGTAAAAAAAAAATCACGTACCCACGTACTGGGTTCTCGTATCCGAACCCGTCCCCGAACCCGAACCCGAACCCGAACCCGAACTGGTAACTTAGCTTATTCCCGATAAATATAAAACTCACACGAGAATGTCAACGCTACCCCCAAAGGTTGTCCCCACACACAGAAATCGATGGAGGTTAAGGACGTATCGAGAATAGGAGCTGTCTCTGTCGCATGATGATAATCACAGCTCTCTGTAATTAGGATTGCCGACTTGTATAAAAATTGCTGACTTATTTTGAGTCTATCGGACATTACATATTATCCGGGCCATAATAATAATGGGAAATGATTAATTCTTTCGGTTTGATACTGCTGAAAAGTGTGGAGTCTTAATTAATAAGACAGTTTTCTGGTATATTAAATATCTTGTTTAACTATCATGGCGAGGGCATGACAATATCTGATACCGTATCCGTATTTGTATTGTATCCATGTCAATGCAACTTTGGTTGAATGAAAAGAATCTTAGATTAACCCATTTGGGTCAAATTTCACTTCAGAACTCTTTGATCAGGCTCAACTTCAAACCTCCTTGACTGTTGTGGCTAGTTTTGTCTTGTTGATCTGCTGTTTGTTTTTGCTGGGGCCTTTCTAGTTTTTAGGTCAGTTCCATTGTGTTTACTTGTTTTGTGTTGTTGTAGCCCTTAGAGTTCACTGTCGGCTTTCAGTTTTTCTTTAACAGTGATTTATATAGAAGGATTTGGGTGCCCTTCAAAACTTGTTTTACCTTTAATAAATAACAGTTGTACAATTCAATAATTTCAGATTTCACTAAAACAACATCAAATGGAAGGGAGAATAGGATGGTATTTTACTTTGGAAAGTAAAGAAAGGCCTTGCTAATGTAACAACAAAAACTTAAGAATCAAGAGATCAGAATTTATATCAAAGTGGTTTTGAATGATAGGTGGAGAAAGCCATTGCTAGTGCAATAGGGAATGTAAATACTTAATAGGGGGAAAAAGTAAATGCAAACACCATCACTTGCATCATACAAGATTTAATCAGAAGTACAGTTCCATTTCAAAAGTCTTGATATTTTTCTTACAAATGTTTAAGATATGTGTTTG
This sequence comes from Thuja plicata, assembly GCA_018584345.1. NCBI lineage: Eukaryota > Viridiplantae > Streptophyta > Pinopsida > Cupressales > Cupressaceae > Thuja > Thuja plicata. The sequence continues at coordinate 1,386,298 of MU225099.1, forward strand.
ATTTTGACATGTCAATTGCCAGTTACCTATCGTATTCCCATTTTCATTGTTTCATCGCATCCTAGCAGGACCCCTTCCACCACCGTTTAAAACTTTATACTAAACATCACTGTGCTCGTAAACAATATATTATAAATGAGAATTGGTGGCTTTGTTAGAGACAACAGACAACACACCATTCAATCTTATGTCATAAAAATCGACTAATATTTTCGTCACTTATGGAGAAGTGCTTGCACGACGAAGTCATTTATATTAAATGAATAATATTGAAGATTTGGTGTTTTTTGTGAAAAGTGCAAATGGTTATATTTCTGCGTAGTGCTCCTTGTAAAATCATGTGACTAGATTTTTGATGCATTTATCACTAAAATTGTTAAAGAACCCTTGAGGTGCCTAGGGTGTAGAAATAGTCTTTGGGCTTAAATGTCCTCGCTCTATCTTTCTGCATAGTATTGTCTCGGGGATTTTATCATGTAATCAGTGGAATTTATCTTGTGAAGAAGTGATTCTAACCATTCCAATTGGTTTTACCAGGGATATTACAACATCATTTCCAAGCTTTGTGTTTTATTCTCAAGTCGAAGATGGAGTTGTCCACGAATAGCAACCATGTGCAAAATCCTTACGGCAAAGTTAAAAGAGGCAGCATTAAATGCAAATACCTATCTGAACTCAAAGTTCAGGTTCAAGTTGTATGAAACTACTTAAATATAGATGATGTTCATCCAGTTTAACATGACCAACATTACCTCCGTTCTCATTATATTTCTGTTCTAGTACAGATTTATCCATTTTTCTTCGATTTTTTAATTGTTTCCCCTCCGTCTATAAGCAGACTGTATTCAGTAGTTTACACTGTACCATGTATTGAAGGATGCTCATCGCTGATTTTACATTGAATCTCTGTGCAATGTGATCTATGAAGAAAAGGTAATCATGTGTAGGAAGCTAGTATGGGTTCTGTTCCAACGCATATGCTATATTTTTGTGTTACAGTTTTATTCTTTTCTGATGAATGTTTACATTCTCAAAAGTGTTTTGAAATATAAGGTTCAAACTGTTGCCTTAACTGCATCTTTTTTTTCATAATTTCAGCTTTAAAAAACGTAAAATGCAGAGCTTAATACACCATGTCATTTAATTATTATTTTTTGTCGAAGGATGGTGAAAGGTGCACTTACGAATCTCATTAATTAGGAGCACTCTAATTGAGAAGTCCAAAGTCTTAAATGAAAGATAAGAAAGGAAATAATCACCAATCGACAAAATGATTCAAATTCCATTTTAAGAGTAACAATGTGAACAAAATTCATGTATTGTTAACTTCATCATCATATTCTTGCAAAACCAAAGTACAGTTTGGGTTTCACCAAATTTCTTCCTCCTAGAGTAAGTTTTGTTTCACTGGAGACTTATAATACCACCATAACTTGGTCACTCTCTACAATTAAATGCCACAAACTTGTCACATTTCATCTTCATGATATTTTGACTTGCTTCACAAGTGGAAAGCCACATCTTCAAGGAGACAAATGCATATACATAATTGAGAGAATCCTTACTAACTTGTTTTCCTTGGTTTGTTGTCTGAGTAGCAATATTACTTGCATGGAAAAAAGTGAGTCCCCTTTCCACTTATCTTGATCATAGCACTTCACTCTTCCCTTTGGCATTTCTCTTCCTTTATCAATAAGTTCAACAATAACTGATATATCACACCATCATGGAATGATATATCAGTCCAATTTAAGCAATTACAACATAACTACATTTTTTTTTTGCTTTTAATCAGGGTAAGCAGGGATTTTGGAATGACCCAGACCCTTGTACGAAAGCAAGAAACTCAAGTGGGAAATGAGGCTCTTGAAACTATACAAAAGATGCCAAAAGACTGGATGAAACAGGTCCAAACAAGCCATAAACAACAAAGAAATGGTACAAACAAGAGAAAGATGAACAGTTTCAGCCAAGTTGCCAAACAAGACAGCACACAAAAAAGAAAGAGCAAGGATCACTGATGCCCCACTTAGACAAACCTAGGTCAAGAAGGAGTTGACCTTTCATCCACAACATGAGTACGAGTTTAGGAGACTACGAACAACAATCCAATGAATACTATCATACAAATGCTCATTAGAAGAAGCGTGAGAACCCCCACAAAGGGCCCATCAACACACAAAAATGAAGCATTCATATACACAAATTAATGTGAATTAGGGGGTAATTCCCCTATAGAAAATCCAACAAAAGAAGAGTGAGGAGGGTCTGAAGTTGAGGGCAGGCCAGTCTGCAGGAGTAGGGCACAAGATTCCACAATAGAGTCCAAGGGTGTTAGAGCCGCACCAAAAGAAAGAGACACACTATCATCTTGGGAGGGGTCATTCGACGAACAATCAAGAGCATGGATAGTTTAGTCGTCATTATTAGCATTCTGCCTTTATGCAGTAGAGCCCTTGCAATGTGAGAGAGGACAATTTGTAGCCAAGTGACTAATGGAGAAGTATTGATAACCTTTGAAGGGGAGGCCCTCATAACCAAGAGGTTGATTACAAAGCTTATCCCCAACCATTAAAACAACTCCATGAAGGGGTGTGGAGATACCAATTTCCACAAGAATGCACACAAATGTGAAGTGCCCCATAAATGAAGTAGAATCGTTGACTTTCAAGAAGCGACTAATTGTTGCCAATAGCTTCATGTGGAGGCTTTTAAATGTATAGAGGGAGTTTTAGAAGTCTAACTTGCAAAGGATGCACATTTAGTGGCTCAATAGGAAGATTAAAGTCAACCAAGGCTTACTTGAGAGAGAATGCTCTCCCAAGTTCACAACTTGCCTAACACTGAACTTGTATCCTCTGAGGAGGAAAATGGAAAAACTTTTAGCACTGGGAAACGAGCTCAATCTTGCCCGCCACAAGAGGCCTCATGAATCTAGCACTTATTTGTGAAGATTAAGAAAAGAAAGCCACAAATTGGAGAATCTACACACAAAAACTCTACATTGGTAGAAGTCCTCCTTGTTGCCACATCTTGGACACAAATCACCATTGAGGATGATTTGGCACAAAGAAGAGGATGGGATTTATTCCTCTAAAAGCGAGCAACACCGGTACTAGCAGGTTGAGAAAAATAATGTCCACTACAATATAAGTCAACAAAAGAGGGGAGTTACTAGCAAAATTTGGACACCACTAGTTGCAGGAGTAAAAGTTGCAACAACAATAGTAGCATATTGCACACTATCAACAAAGATAGAACCACACTTGGCTGCACTAGAAACAAGAAGCACACTCTTGACGTATGAAACAACAGTACCAAAGACATTAATAGGTAGCATAGCCACGAAGGACAAAACTCTAGTAACATATGAAACAAAGACAAACAATGCATCAACAACAAATGTAGAGGAACCATGAATCCCTATGACAGACAACAAATAAATAGGAGTGGGAGAGCTCATTTCTTTTGTTGTTTTGCACTCTCCAATAGTAGTGACTTTTGGTGGACTAAATTTTTTATTAGGATTACAAGATCTATATCCCTTCTTATTAACTCAAATACATTAACTTAGAATTACTAAAGAAACAATAGAAAATATACAATTCCTTGTAATTACCATTAACTTATAATTTCAATAAGAAGATCCAAATAAATGTACATTCTAAAGCTTTTCACAAACACTTTATTTTTTTTCTGGAATTACCAATTCATATATCTTTTAAGAATTTATGTTATATTTAAATGGAAGATTATACAAATTTTCAACTTTCACCAAACAAACAATTTTTGAACTTAAAATATTAATATATAATTTATGAAAAAATGACATCTTCTCTTATTATTATACAATAATGTGTCCTCATTAGCTTTAAGAAAGATCGAACATTTTTTTATCAACACAAGGGTACAAGTTTTTCGTCCTTGGCTGATTAAGGGTCTCTCTTTTCAAAGAGGAAGCTTAATTTAACGAATATTCTCTAACAATAATTGTCTCTCATTTCATTGCAGATGTCCATTTTCTAAGGTCATTTATCTAGCTATCAAATTGAGAAGGTTAAACATTTTAGAGTGGGAAATCATTAGGAGCAAGTGAACTATTAACAACTTCAACACTAGACACACAAATTGGACTCGCCTCAAGTTGGAGCATTATACTGGCAAGTATTTGTAGCATTAATTTATTAAATTCATTTTCATTCAAAAATCCCCCTGCATCTGCTTTCACCATTTTAAAAACTTCTGAAATGACTTCATCCATCTGCATACATTCACAACAAAATTTCTCATTAGTAAATTTTTTGAAATTGTTGTGTTATTTATTAAAATGTTAAATGTGTCTTTTAGATATATTTTTGTAAAAAAATACTAAAAATATAATTCATCCAAACATATCTTCAGTAGAGGTAATATTTCCAATCCATGAGATTGTAAAATTGCTTTGATAGAAAATCATGTATGATTACTTTTTTTCAACGTTTTGTATCACTCTATATTACAAAGATTTTTAAAGAATTTTTTACCAAAAAACAATTCTACTAATGCTTATATTGCATTTTCAATTTTAAAACAAAAATATAAATTTGAAAATATATTCTTTTGTGTTTTCTAGATGATTGCATTAAAGTTATGAATTGCTTTTTTTTAGTTTTAAATTCACAATCTATTAAATTGTAGGATTGTTTTAATAATTTTTTTAATGTATAATTAGTTTTTGTCAGTTCCAGATCACACTCTATGATCCATTATTAGAAGAAGCATCAAAGAATTCTACACAGTATTTTATAAAAATAAATATACTAATACATTGTACATACATTTTCAATTTTAAAATAAAAAAACAAACATTAACATTTTTAAATTTATTTTCTATCTTATGTTCCTATTATTACATATAAGTTTTGAATTTTTTTTCTAATTCTCAAATTAAGAGAAAAGTAGAAAATAAATGGTCTAATTTCTCAAATAATATTATACAGTTACAAATATTGAATCATTTATTGAATCGCATATTTAAATTAGGTGTTCCCTTTGCTAAATATTAAAGACTTCAATTTTTTCTTGGTAGGCAATTAAGAGGCTCTCAACCTCAAATATAATATCTTTTTGGTAATTATGATAAATACTATATTTTTATAGTCATGCAGTTTCCATTGTCTATGAAGATAAGCAATAGATTTCTAGAATACACTGTAAATGTTTTCCTAATGTTTTAGATCATATTACATATCCATCATCGGGATGAAAATAAAGAGCAGAATGTTAATATAAGCAACATACATAGAAGAATACTCTACTCATCCTGATAATAGATCATTTATGAAAAAAAAATTACACAAAATATTCCTGTAATCTATTGTTTATCACAATATATTTTTTCTGCTTTCTCAAAATGAATATCCAATTTGTCCAAAAAGATATCCATATACTCTACTCTTTGACTCCCAACTTGAACATAAAAAAGAATAGATAAAAAGTATGTAGGAAATAAGATAAAGATTGCGACCATATATCCCAACCAACCTATATTTTCTTTAAAATAAGCCTATAGAAATGTTAGGAAACCAAAAGTATCCCTATGTATTCACTATAAGAAAATTTTATTATATATGATCATAATACCTAAAAACTCTTCATGTTTATTCCTATTAAAAGTTCTAACTTGGGCTTTTTCTCGAAACATCTCTGTGAATTTCTTGAGCCCTACTCTCTACGACTACTTTAGTTTTTGTATCACTATGGATGGAGACCGTGTACATGTTGAGCTCGACAAGTGGGATGAATGGAAAAGTGATGGGACGGTTTGGCATATTTGCATGGAAGGTGACATTTCACAGTTCAAGGAGTTCATGAATGGCCATGATGAGAGTCTCTCTAAACAATTTGTCATTTCTTGGGAGACCAGAAGGGTTTCTATAGGCAAAATCTCTTTTGAGGTCAATGAAGACGTGATTGCGCAAGCCACGGGCCTCTCTACTGAAGGTCGCAAGTGGAAGAAGACTAACAAGGTTTCTGACACTGCTAGTCTTAACTAGTTCTTCCGTGATGTTGAACAAGTTGTTAAGCTAAGGGGTGGTTAAGATCGTGATCAGTTGCCGGAGCCGTGGGATCGTGTCTGCTTGGTTGTGATGAAGTATCTCACGATAGAGGAAAGGTTTGGTGTTTACTACTATTACCACCTACCTTTTTTAAATCACTTTAGAAATCACATTGCTATTCCATTCCTCTTTACCTTCTGCATTTGATTGAAAGAAATCTTTATGATGTGAATGAGGACAAGAAACATGATAAAAACTTCACCATTTTACACCAGGGCCTTTCATTTCGTCTCCATCACTTCCATTTGGCTCTCTGTCCTCCTTGTCAAATTATTGTTCAAGATGTGCCTACTTTTCCCACCCCCTTCTGCTAGTCTCATGGACATTCCTGACCCTAGCAGCAAGAAATGCCTTAAAATGCTAGTCTTAAAATCAAACACGATACATCCCCTGTTGCACACAAGGGTAAGCAGGAAAAAAGCAAAAAGAGAGCTGCCCCACCTCCTAAATCCAAGGCCAAAGCCTGCAAAATGCCAAATTCCTTATCAATTCTGATGTTGAAATCATTGAGGAGACCAACACCCCCCGTAGGTCCACCCGACTTGTAGTTAAACCTGAAAAGGAGATTACTTTCAAAGAGGCAGCAGATTCAGATGATGGAAATGATAGTGAAAAAAGTCATTGAGAAAAATGGTGATGAAGATGAGACCCTTTCTGCTTCTGATAGTAGTTCATCTCATGTCTCGGAAAGCATTAATTCATATTCTGGGGAGCCCACTCGTGTGCAAGTTAAAGAGAAAATGACAATTCATGTGGCAGTTGACAAAGACAAGGCCCTACTAGATAGTGGTTGTAGCAAGAAAGACCCGGTTTGGGAGGAGGTTGAAAATTTGGAAAAAAAAAGGTTGGCGGAGGTGGATGAAAGGCTTTATAGTGTTTTCCACTTTTCTTTGAAGGTTATGCACAGCTCTGCTACTACGTTGTGTATGCCCCGGTCTGCCAATAACAAAGGTACCAAGGAAGCAGGAGACCAAAAGGAGCTCTTCAAGTTCCTGACAAAGGATTGGTCGACAATGATGCTCACCAGCGAATGAAAAAGGAAAAAGAACTAGGGCGGAACCCTCTCTCTAGTTTCTTTATTTTGGCTAGCCACGACCTTAATGGCCTTGTTATGTTATGTTTATGTTTATCTGGTTTCGTCTGGACTAGTGCTTTCTCTTTTTCTAGTTATGACCCTAAGTGGTATTGGTTAAAAACTTTTATCTTTACTATGTTGGACTCTGTTGGGTTTTTTTTTTTTTTTTTTATCTCTTTTAGTATGGTTTACAATATCAATTTGGTTATTATGCATAACACCAATGATAGTTTAGTTTTTTCTAGTTTCAAAGGTTCAACTCTCTTCCTTTTTGTTTTTGATAGTGATGCTAGGGTGGCTAGTTTTGATTCTCTCTGGGTGGTTAATGTACTGATTATATAATTGCTAATGATGTTATTGTGTTGATAACGTTCGTTTGTTGTTGTTGTGGTTTATGCTACTAGTTGCCCTCTAGACTGGTTTGTAAAGGGATAACACCCTTGTTTTGTTGCATTATTTTTATAAAAAAAAGTGGTACAAGATGAACGTTTAGAGGACTGCTTTGTTATTCTACATCACATAAACAAACATAATAAGCCTAGCATAATAATAGTAGACCACTTATTTCCAATCATTGATTAAGGTATCACCATTTATGACACTATAATTATCAATCTTCTATTTATTTCTTCATTGAGAATGCAACCCCGTGTTCATTTATCCATTGAGATACCACCATTTAAGTATAATCCCTATCTTTATTATCTTCACTGAAAATACGATCCTATGTTCGTGTGATGGAAATTTTTTTATACATGTTGTGTAGCTCTTTTCTGCTATATTTTGTTAATGTATTTTTTAATTCTTATATATATATATATATATATATATATATATATTAGAAAGCAATGATTAAGAAAAAGTGGTGGAATTATAATATTATCTCTACAATTTAAACTTTTTGAAATATTTGTAGCAACCTCATATACTCCCCTGATAATGGGGTCTCTAATGCTAATTAAAGGGAGTTGCTCTTGTTGAATTTTCTCGTTTGCTCGATTATCCACGGGCAATAACTCTTATTGCCCTCCCAACCATAGACGATACATTCATCTCCCTCGAGCACTCTGATATATATTGATCTGCATATATTATTCAATATTATGTGGCTCATCTCATTATATGTGTGAGAGGTGTCTTTACATCAAGGGTTACCACTCTTCACGTGTGACCCCATTATTTAATAATTATATTATTAATATTATTATATCACAATAATATTATATTATCACAACCTTTATGATAATTATGTCGGCTTGTGGATTCCAACCACGGCTACAATAAAATCAACACTCCCTCTTAGCTAAGGAGGAATCCTACTTGATATATGAGTTATAGAGTAATGTCCACCATGGCTACTCCCAAAGGGTGCCTCCATCATGGCTGCTCCCATGAATGGAAATACAAACAAACACAAGTGTTCATCACGGAATCACTCACGTGACGTCGTCATCTCATGATGACGCTCACCATAGCTACTCCTAGAGGGTGACTTGACGGAAGTGTTTAGTCATGGAGTCACTCACATGACCTCCACCCTGGCTACTCCTAGAGGGTGGGTCCATCATGGCTACTGATCCCATGAATGGAAATATAAATGAGCACAAGTGCCCATTATGGAATCACTCACGTGATGTCGTCATCTCACGATGACGTTCACCATAGCTACTCCTAGAGGGTGAATAAGCACTAGTGCTAGGTCATGGATTTTCTCAAATGACATCCACCATAGCTACTCCTAGAGGGTGGATCCACCATGGCTACTCCCAGAGGGTGGAACAAGGGCTAATACCTCAAACTTCTCTCTCTCAGAGAAAAATGCTATGAGGGATGATACCTCAAACTTCTCTCATAGAGAAGAATGCTACAAGGGTTGATACCTCAAACTTCTCTCACATAGAAGGATGCTACAAGGGATGATACCTCAAACTTCTCTCATAGATAAGAATACATTAAAGTACATCTCAAGAAATTACTGATGCTGAGACTCCCTCTTAGCAAGGGCTTCATTCACCACAACTCCAAGCTTGTCTCGAAACATGCACAAACTTCACTTTGACAAGGGGCTTGGTGAGAATATCGACTGTCTGAGCATCAATGTTGATGTACCTCAACTGAATAGCTTATTTTTGCACCATATCTCTAATATAGTGATAATTTGATCTCTGCATGCTTTGAACTGTCAAGAAATACAAGGTTGGAGTCTGCATCACTCTTGGTGAATCCCAAGCTCACCAAGTATTCATCTATCCGAGAATATCAAGACCTAGGTGTCCACTTAAAGGCCTTCCGATCTACATACTTGGGACTCTATCCCATGAATCATACTCCTCTGACTGATCACTAGAGAAACCATCTCGACATGGTCCACTTCCTCTAAATCAATATGATCAAGATCCTCAAATGTCAACTGAAGCAGATTCCCTAGTTGTTCCCTTTGTCACGAAAGCATGCCTTTCTCACATAGTCCCAATCATGGAAGATATCATGGTATGATCCACATATGACTGAAAGTGCTAGATCCAAGACCACCTTGGACCTACTGTGATAAGATCAAGCCCTAAATCAAACAGGAATATGACCATCTTGAGATTAGAACAAAATTCCCTCGTTACAAATTTGCTTTTGTGTTTTGCAGGAATACACAAAATTGCAAGGATATGATCCATACATATCTTAACATAAGAAGTGACAAAGCAATCACGGAGAAAATGAGTGACTCTAGGTAGCAATGATGTAATACTGCACTGTACAAGCATGTCCTTGTGCACATGATATTTGAAAATAATATATGCGACTTCCTTGTACCTTGACATCATAAACTCTCTTGTATTCCTTAAAAGTTCGTCCAGTGCAAGAAGTGACCCATGTATACTACGGACATGAGCATTCTTTCCAAGCACATCATGTGTTGCCTCAAACATATGATAGTACCACTGTACACGCTAACGTGTCATGCGCTTCTCAATAATATAAAGACAAGCATACAAGGCCTCTATAGCCCATTCACAAACAACTAATGATAGATCTTGAAGTACAACCCACACATCATCCACAAATTCAAGCACATGTACAATGATTAGTTGTCGACCCCATCATTGTCCTGTTGTGCAGCTGTAGAAGGCAAAAGGTGGTGTCTGCATTGCACATTACCCTATATCCAAATTTAGCAACGTTTTGTATTCCTCTTTCTAACTTAGAGAACTTGTCCAACATTTGGACAACCCTATTGTTAGTGATATGTGTATTCCTCTCCAAATACAAAACCTTCTTTGAATAAAGGTCGAGCTTGTTGTTCAAGGCATCAATTATGATCGAGAGTTCTAGACATTCAAAGCAACCCTTAAAGGAGGAACAATCATCATCTATCTCAATCTTATTCTCAGGGTCCGATTTCAAGTTGTCAGAGACATCAGAATCATTGTGAGTGTTGTCAGACTCCTTCCAGAATTTGTTCATCCATGTCACCACCTTTGACTTGGTTTTGACAACAACATTGTCAGCAACCTCTGCTGCAGAACCATCACTTATTTGACTAGGACCTTGTTTCCTTGACATGGGACCACCATATCTTTGTTCCTTCCGCCATCTATAACTGCGAATTATTTTCCACAATTGTTGCTCTTAAATACCTAGATTTGAAACAAAAACTTTGTTCAGATATTATAGAATTTCAGAGAATATTAACAATTCCAAGAGGTGTAATGGCAACACTCAATCTTGTCCAATCGTCTTAGAGAGACACCAGTGCCTGTTACTACTTCCCAAAAGGAATGATGTTTCTGTCCAAAATATCTGGATCTTGGCACAAACTAACCCTAATAGGTTATCGTATTCTCTGTGGTTTCCAAATAGTGTTACATCAACTATTGACCCTTTGAAGAAGACAACTTCATTGAATGCCTGACCCCCACACTAAATATATCGCTTCTCATCAATGGCCAAATAAAAATATTTGATATAGCTGTTAACCTTCAGTCAACAACAGTTATATTAATTGGTACGATGTCTCCAATGTTCGCTATATATTCAATATGCCAATAATAAAAAATATCACCGCTAAAGCCCTCAAGTATTATTGCTGCTCAACTGACCGCCTCCGTCTAGATTGATGATAATATAAAATCTTCCACTTGAATTTGTCGGAAGGTGACATGACAATAATCTCTGTTCTATGGCCAGCTTGCTCAATGAGTTGTCACTAAATACTCTACAAGTTTGCACACAAGGGAAAACATTCACACCACAGCTACAATAAAATCAATAGCTCCACCTATTAACTAAGATAAACTAAACTTTGACAGTACTTTTAAAGGTAGTCCTCTCAAATTAAGAGTTGGTTGCATGGTCATAAAGCTCAGATAGGGCTTTGGTTTGCAGTAATAATAAAGAAGCAAAACTACAGGTTCTCATTTTTTGTTTGTAGATTTGTAAGAAGTTTGGTATCAATAAAATCAAAATAGTGGAGAACAATGTATGAAAAGATAACAATTTATGCTAACTTTTCCCCCAACTGGAAATCAAACAACTTGCTTGCATGGGCAATTACCCTGTTACATTCGTTGGAAGTCTACAGAATAAACCATGTGTTCTGAGAGAAAGATGTGAAGGGGTTTTTTCTCAGCAATCTGACAACCAACAGCATTGATGATTTGATGGTGGACATGAGGGCAGAGATGTGGCCAACGCTGAAAAGACAATTTTCCTGAAGAAAAAGTTATTATTCTTTAAAATTTGGTAAGTTCAAATCATAATGGCAGTGGATCCTCATTAATCATTTGATTTGAATGTTTCGAAGAAAACAATTTGAATGAGATCTTTGGGGGAAGTAAACAATTTGAATGAGATCTTTGGGGAGATAAGGTTTGCATAACATCACAGTTTCTTAATCAAGATTTAAGATAGAAAGGTCGACATTAAAAGAAATCCGAAAGTGATTTAATTCTCTTGATTCCTTAGACGGTCTAATCATATAGACATAATTATAATTCATTCATCTATTAAAGTTCACTTTATGAATGTGTTAATTGAACCAATGGAATATAATTCTCTCTTTCAACCTTGGCAATGATGTTGGCATTTAATTCTTCCAATTTTGAAGGTGATGGATCCTCATCTTGGTTATTGCTGGTTCAGTAGTATGGACACTGTTAGATTGGTCTGTGGACTGTAATTACATGTCTTTTTTGGGTAAGTTTTTGAGCATAAGTTGATTTTAGATGAGCTCATAGAGGGCTATCATAGATATAGAGTTCCTTGTTTGTGGCTGCTTTACTCAACATTGGGGGAATTCAAAAAAAAAAAATCAAGATTCTGGCCTCTTCTCTAGTTTGTGGGCATTTCCTTGGTAGTTTGGAGAGAAATCAGAAAGTGGGCTTCAAAGGGGTCATATTTTCTAAAGCAGGCGATGAGGATAGTTGCCACTAATGATGTTGCTGGGCTCAACTATCTCATTTCAGATAGCTTAAAGAAGGATGAAGACAATTAAGACCTTAAAAATTTGTTGTTTTTCCTCCCAAGTTAAAGTTATCTCTTTAAGACTGTTATAGTGATTCTCTATTATAAGATGTATATGCTTTTCTGGGGCTTTTGTATATGTAACCTGGTTTTAGTGGCCTGATTGTTATGGTTTGATCATGTTGCAACATTTTCTTCATTATTAATAAAAATGACAGCAAACCCTCATGGTTGTACTTAACCTATACAAAAAATCTTATAGATTTATAAAACTATTCATTTTTCTAATGAATTTTGATGTGCAATTGAAATTTATTATTCTAATTTACAATCTAGAGTTTTAATTTAGAATGATGATAATTACACTGCAATTCATATTCTCTACAATATTATAATATTTCAAGTTATATTTCAAGTCGTATTAGATAGCTTTACTCTAACAACATATTATCAAACATTTGAAAAGATCAATTACCTTACATTAATTTAAAACTGTCATTGATGTCTTCTCTACTTTTTTCTTGCATTTATTGTAAATTCTATTTTAAAATTCAACTTAAGCTTGTTTCATTAAAGTTATCAAGTTCTATTTCATAAAAACAATCAAAAGTATATAAATTTAATAGATATTATTATGATGATTATGATGTTTTATCAAGATTTAACTACATAAATTTTCAATTAAACATATTGATCTATATTTTACTACTGATAAAATATGAATCAATGAATTATTCAAATAACTATATAGTTGAATCTTCAAAAAAAAATATCAGAATTTTAATACATGGCAGAAAATAGCTCTTGCTTCCTAATCAACCTATTCACATCATTTAAAAAAAAAAATCAACTGGTAAAAATAAGATATTGATATTATTAATATATAATCAAGGTAGAAAAATAGAGGAAAGAAGTTATATCAAAATACCTGTTTAACGGCTCCTAAAGGGGGCAAGGAAACTGAAGGGGCCAAAATATCAAGGCCCACTCGAAGATATTCCCTTGGAAGAACTCCATGACGATCTTTTGGTAGTGATTTCCAAGTCATCTGGAGCGCCTGCCATGGCCCCCCAAAAAATCCACAAAATGCCAACATTGCTCTATTTCATTGTTCTGAATAACCATTAATAAACTTTATTTTCACTCCTTAATTTTTAGATGTTGGATTTCATTACCTTTTCCAATTCAGGTTTTTGATGCAAAATTCGTGAGACAGCTTTTCCATCATAAATCTTCTCAGTACGTGCCACAGTGATTGGTGTAGCTTTCAATTGCAATGCAGCATCTTCCACCACCTTCTTGAAAATCTCTACAAACCCCAACTGGTTCAACTCTCCACTTGGCCTCTGCAAATCTATATATGTGGCTTGAGATTTGATCGCTGGTTTCACTATATTTTTCATCACCTGCAACAAATAGAGAGGATTCAAAAAGGATTCGATTCAATATAAAAGATTGTTTTCTAATTAGGTAAAAACAGGTTTTGAAGGGGCCTCGAAACTTTGTACAAAGAATAAACTTAAGATAATGCTTTAAGAGTTCCCAACACACAACAAATCAACCAGACCAAAGATTGTTTTTATGAGGTTATTCAAGATATCTTCTCTATTGAAATAGCTGTTATGGTTTGCCTTCTCATATCTAAATTTTTTATCGCAATGATTGAAATAATCAAAGTTTTAAATGAATGAAAAAAAAAAGAAAAGCAAAAGTGTTTTTAGAGTCTATCAGATTGAGCAATTTTTTTTGGTCTACAAATGATTTATTGTAATATGAGACTACTTCATATTTCTTACATAGACACCTAGTTGTACTAGAAATGAGACATACATACCTTACTCCTACAAGATTTGAACTTGTGACCTCTCTTTCAAGAACTTAAGAAGTGGATTTTAGATATATTATTTATTTATACAGTTACTATGGTTTGTCTAATGATATCTTAAAAAATTAAGCAATGAAAAATGATAGACGACTTAAAGTTGTAAGGAAATAAGACTATGATAAAAGAAAGGAAAAAAAAGAAATGGATAAACAAATAAAATATCCTATTGAATGTGTACCTATATTATATAGACATAAAAAATATTTGTTTTGGATAAATCTCATATGACTGTGTAGGTAAAGTTATAAAGGGATATTATCTTGATAGAAAAGAACAAATAGTTCAATTGAGTGTTATTTCACATCATCTTCAATGTGAAACAAAGAAATGGAAAAATCAAACAAAGAATAAAAAGAAAAAACAATGGATAAATTAACTCTACACATAATTATAAAAAAACAGTCTACATATTAGATTATTAGGAACAAAGATGTTCATATCATTCAATTGAAACAAAGAAATGGAAAAAAACAAACAAATAATGAAAAGAGAAGATAATGTGTCTTTTCACTATAAAACAAACAGGTGAAAGAGAAAAAGAAGAATGAAGGACAAGGCATATCTTTTCACAGCCATAACAATAGAACTAAAGGAATGTTTTATTTAAAATGTAGTACTTATAATGACAGCCAACAATATTGGATCACTTATCCCATGATCTACCTTTGACCTTACACACATTAAAAACTTTTAAAACTTTTTTTTGCCAATTAGTGATATGTAGTTTTGACAATTCATAATAATTGTTGTTAACCTTTTTAATTCAATGTTTTCGAAAACTATTTCATATTCCATCATCAAGGTGAGATATCTAGAGAGCAAGAATGTCACCATAACCATAGATCACAGATATAATCCAAAATAAAGATGATGAAAAAGATTAAGCACAGCTAAATCAAAAAACTTGACAACAAACTTACAAACACATAATTTAAACTTACAAACACATAATTTGCCCTCTCAAATTACATTATTACTGAATAATTATTTAAAACAATCTTTTACAATTCCTGTCTTAAAAAAAATATACAAATTGTAAAAAAAGAAAAAAAAAAATCTTTCTTACATTTTCATCTGATACAGGAGGCATGCCCTTATCCACAGGAATACTCTCCAAAGCTTGGATCAAAAATGTCTCTACGGTTTTGTCTCCTTGATCTGTTGACAACTGAGAATAAATAGCCACTGCAAATGCCTCAAACTCAGCACTGTTGACATAGCATTGCAATTCTTTACCAGTGATGGTTTGAAGAGAAATTGGATCCCTTTCCAACCCATCCGCCATGCCCAAAAGAAAATCAGCCAGAACAGAGCTAAATTCTTCCTTGCTTATACGCTCCTTTCCAAGTAAAAATTCTTTTGTCACCTGAATTCAGGAAAAAAAATATCTAAGATCAGAATTTCAAAAATCAACAGTAACTGTAAAAAGATTTAAGATTGGAAACTTTTTTTTCTAAGGAGGAGCGAAAATTTATTTAATCAGAAAGAAGTACAAAGTACAGACATCAAACAGCTCTATCAAGATTCACTAATGATCCAACAGCACTATCAAGATCTACTAAGTTCCACTAAGTGATCAAACTATTGAGACAAGTGTAGAGGTAATTGATCCCTATCCAAATATTCTAATTTTACATGTGATCCGAAACCCATTTCCAAGAATCAAATTTAAAAAACCAAAAAGAAAATTGTAAAAACATTCAAAGATCTGAATTCTAGAAAAGTTCTGAATTCTAGAAACAGAGGAATTGTAACTTGTATATAAATCTAAACATGTTCAGAAAATACTATTTATTGTTTTGAATTCAATTGCTTTTCAAGATTTTTCATCAATATTTCAGATCATATTCTATGATTTATAATTTATATTCCTCCAACTCTTTCAGATACAAAAAAATCTTGAACACAATTAAATCCAAAAACAAAACAGCATTCTCTTCAAGATTGCATACCTCTTCATAAATGTGATCAGAGTCCGGTGAAGAGCCCCTGGATGGCAAGCCCAGGGCTTTGCCAATATTTGAGACAATAGGCTGAAGCTCCTCTACACTCAAATTCCCACTTTTATCTTTATCCAACTCACAGAATTTCTCGTCCACTAATCTCTGGAAGGTCTGTTTATTCTCCACCAGCTGCCTGATCTGAGATCCATCAACTACAGTACCTGTACTAGCACTGTTTTCCATGTTTTTCTTGCAAAAAAACTCTGTTCAGTTTCTTGAATTGCTATGAAAATGCCCTGAGAGTAGCCATTGAAACATTTATACTTTTTCCTTTCAGTCCACTACAAAGCATGTTCTGCCGACTGAAAAAGTTTGAATCTTTTACACGCGTCGCACATTTTTGAAAAATCTAAACTTTGTCAGATGCTTCGAGAAAGAGGGGAAACTTACCATTCCAGGCGGGTGTTTACCATTTTTGGGCTTCCATTGATTTGTTGCCACGACAGGAATGGAATGTGTTATCTCACCCGGGCTTTCTACCCGACATTCAAATTGTTGACCAACAAAGGCATTTGTCATCAGAAGATCTTTTACGTTTGTGTGGATTTCAATCGCATTGACGCGTGGAGATTTTGAGCGTTTTTAAACTGGTTTGGAAACCATGCCACCGACACCGGATGGTTCATGTTGCCAATCATGCCACGTTTTAATTATGCTGCCTAATTCCAAGTAGAAATGAAGACTTTTAAACTTTTAATTTTTATTAGGTTAGGAATAATCTATATATTACTTAATTTTAATTTTTAAATAGAGTGCAAGTCTTTTATTTTAAGGAAAATGGAAAACTTTTTATTTTTAAAAAGTTATTAATAATCTATATAAGTAGAATGGAAGTCTTTTAATTTGAGGAAAGTAGAGAACTTTCGATTTCTATAAGATTAAGAATAATCTATATACTATCTAATTTCAAATAGAATAGAAGTCTTTAAATTTGAGTAGAAAAGAACTTTTCATTTCTTTATTGTTCAAAATAATATATATACTACCTAATTTCATGTAGAATGGAAGTCTTTTGATTTGAGTAGAACATAAAATTTTTAATTTTGTGAGGCTAGAAAGTATCTATATACTACCTAATTTCAAGTAGAATAAAAGTTAATTAATTTGAGCAAAATAGATAACTTTTTATCTATATGTGAGGTTAGGAAGAATCTATATACTAACTAATTTCAAGTAGAATGGAAATCTTTTTAAGGGAGGGGGGCTAATATATGCAGACCCTAATTTTGGAAGGTCACATGGAGTGCTACGTGGACTTCTAAATTATTTTTTGGCTTGGTCGTGCGACATGCCACAACTCTATTGGGATTAGGTGCCTCAACCTTAGGAATCCCAAATGGATTTAATTTAATTATTTTTTAATTGGTCCCATGTTGTTTCTAATGAATTAATATTATATAATAAGTTTCCAAAGTGCATAGCTTAATTGCATGGTCCAATGGGAGTTGGGTGCAATTAGCATTGAGGAGAAAGAAAGGTTGTCACTCTTGTTGCAAGGAGGGATGTTTAAAGAAAAAAATTGCTAAGGAGTTCCTAAAAGTTCCCTCTAAGTGACAATTGGCAGCATAATTTTGCTTCTTTCTTATACATGAATTTGGAAAGATTTTTAGTGAGATCAAATCTTCCACCCGGATAGGCTTGGAGTAGAAAATAGAAATGAATATTTATGCAAGAGTTATGCAAAAATACGTTTTTAATTATATGTTGTAGATGAATCAAATGTGGACGCATTTGAGAAGATGTTTCTTTTTGCATTGTAAGCTCTATAAATAAAAATGGTGCTAAAGGAGATGTATGAGAGAGAAGTTCATTTCAAAGGGTTATGTTGTTGGATTTTCTCCAGGATGGAGCATGATGTAAATCTACATGTTAAGGCATAGTACTTAAAGATTGTATTGTAACTATATTTTGTTATTGAATAATACAATGGTTCTATGGTTTTGGAGTGTGGGGATTTTCATCTGAAATCATTTTCCCTACGTAAATTTTATGTTCTATCTTATGTCTTATTCTTTTTGTTTAATGATTTTTTATTGTTGAATCTTAATGTATGTATGTTGTTGAAACAATTCGATTAGGCAAGATCTAAAATTGCAAGTACATTTTTCTAAGGTTTGAGTCATGGGAAATAAACTACCCGATTCCCCTTTATGACATAGTAGTACGTGTTTGTATCAACATATTGTCATATGTCTGTGAAGAAACAATAGGTACTAGATGGACATACTGATCTTAGATTTATTTTTTGGGATGCCCAATTTTCCTTCATTTTGGTATCATAGCTTTGTTCTGGGATTTGCAGGTAACTTGTATGCATTTTTTGTGAGTTGCATGTACTTGCATGGACTCACATGTTGCTTGCATGTGTTTGCATGTCAATACATGTAATATTTATTTTTGTTTCAAGTTCTGGGTATTCATTTAGTGAAGATTTCTTAGCTTGGAAAGCTTGTGGGAATTTGAAAGAATCTACTGAAGAGGATTAATCCTTTGATGAGTGGAAGTCTTGCATTTGTTTACATTTCAGGTGACAACACACAATGTGAAGGATGGTGAAGAAAGAGAAAACAGAGTTGGTCATATTGAAATGATATTGATCTAGAGCTCCTGGTTGACAACATAATAATTCTTGATGTATGTGGTGTGTTTTTTATGCTTTGTGGTTTCATGCAAAAAAGTTTTCATATTGGATGTTTGTGACAGGTTCCCTGGTAATATGGAGAATCTTGCGTTGTTTTAATCTATGGAGTGATGTGCTTATGTTGGGTGCTCATTTTTTCCTAGTACTGGAAGGATTTGATTTTTGTTACTCCAAATGCATGAAGGCTATGGAGTTGATCATTAGATCCAGAAGATTCTAGAAGAACCTGTCTCCCTTGAATGCATGTGTTGATGGTAGTTATGGAGTTGGTCTACGAGTGGGTCTGGAGTTGTGGTACTGCTTTTTCCTCTTGGATGATTGCGCTTGCATGGATTAGATTCATGTTATTTAGATTTGATGGGTTTACATATTTTCCTTAAAATATCTATGGTGATGCTCATATATGATAATCCATTATTCTGGGTTAACCTATTTAGTGTTTTTTAGACTTTTGAGTCTTCCATATGGGCCCGTTTGTTTGTTGGAAGATGGCTGGAATTTGAAAATGGGAAGATGTATTTTTGTACGGCTAAATTCCCATTTTGGTCCATAATGAGAATTTGGCAAATTCCACCTTTTTTGTGGAATTTGCCAAATTCTCATTT
>MU225099.1:1423077-1443093 GCA_018584345.1 Thuja plicata
GTGAATCAGTGGCCTCAAAAATTAATCCTTAAATCAACCCTTAAAATTTATTATCACTTTTAAGATTCGAGTTATACTTAGTCCTACAAGATAAATGCCGTGAAATACTTATACCAATTTACTACTTGTTAGAATGATTTATAAATCCTTCTTTTGTATGTTTACCAATAAGCAGTCTTATATTTACCAAAACACAATAAATAGCTAGAGTATACCGATCAATCCAGAATTGCATATGTGAAATGTAAAATAGTAAAGTAATGAAACATAAACACATAACACATGGATTTTTAAAGTGGAAACCATGTTAAGGGAAAAAACCATTGGGACCAGTACCCCAAAGTTTCACTCTTCTGAAGTGAGCTCGGTTAAGAGCCAACCCTATTAAAGGTTACAAACACACTGTTAGGTGTGACCTTGTTAGAGGATTTAAAAGATAGTTTGTCACCTAGTATCTGGCATCTAATGCTACCATCCTTGATCAAACACTCACTTGGCCTGTTAATAGGTATCAGGCATATCCAATGCTAATTTCTATGATCAAAATTTTTGATACTCCTTGGGATGTATCTCAATTACAAAAGACTTTTAAGTCCTGCTTAGTTAAGAGACTTGATGCTTCAATGGTTAAACTGAAACATTAAATGATCTGTTCACACATACAACTTGAATTACAGGTTTTAAGATCTATTGTAAGTGCATTACCTCTCTGATCAATATAATCAATTCAATACCTTTTCTCTACACTATTCTTCTTTGTGATGTTGTTTCACTATTCGTCGGTGTCTGCAGAATCTAGCTCTTTCCTCAGTTTGTTGATCAGGACTAAAATATGACTTTCTTCTCCTTCAAAATTTCTTTAGCATCTTTCCTCTTTTCTTATCTTCTCCTGACACTTCGTAATGAACTGGGTTTGTCTCTTTATAGACATGATTCACCGTTTCTTGGCTTTCTTGATTCTTGGTGTGATCCATAATTCTCACCAATTATATTTAAAGAAAAACTCTAGTTTTATCTCGTAGAGATCTTCTTGCCAACTGGACAAAGCAACTTTAAATCCTTTACTTATCCTCAGATTTATCTGGTCAATTAAAAAAATGATAAGTATCAGTTAAGTCTATTTATAGCTCTTGATAGCTAAGAATTTTGTCATTTCTGAAATCTCTATTCTGTCAGTCAACACTTCAGTTAGTCATCGATGATAACTGACTATTCTGTTGGTGTGACTTCAGTTGTCATTAGGATCTTTGTCCTTGTTTTTTCATTGGGCAACACTGTAATTCTATCCGTCGGGTTACACTATACTTTTCTCATTGGGAAACACTGTTACTTTTCTCATCATTAATGCTGTGCATTTTCTCATCGGGTAGCACTGTGACTTTGCTCTTTTACTCTAACCGTCGGTGTGCACTCCGTTGGGTTATGCATTCACTTTGTGAATACTTGACTTATATGCATTACTGAAAGCATAGCCTTTGATTCATTGGTTCTTTGAAGTCTTTGGCAGTATGTCCATGACCATACAGATTATATCAAGTTGACATCAATGAAAATATAACATATTAACTGATTTAATGCCTTGCATGATCATCAACTTCACATCTTCAAACATTCAATCAGTTATAGTTCATCGATATCATTTTATTTTTATTTTTTCAAGATCAATAAGTATGTACAAAGGATGCCCCCAGACAGAATTGGCATCATGGATAGAACTTCTTCAAGTGCAAGACATTGGTAGGATCAGGGAGCTGCTCTCCCTCTACCATGGACAGTAAATAAGCACCTGACCCAAAAGCTGTTGTAATGATGTAAGGTCCAAGCCAATTAGGTTCAAATTTTCCCTTTTGATTTCTATGTTGTTGATTCTTAGGATTTTAACATAGGACAAGATCTCCCACTTGGAATTCTCTAGCGTGAACCTTTTTGCTGAAGGCTTTGGACATGCACTTTTGATAAACCCTCATATGGTTAAATGATGCTTGACATTTCTCATCTAGAAGTTCTAACTCTTGAAGTCTCATGGCGTGGTAGTCTTCATCTGTAACTAGGCTTTTGAGGGAAACTCTACATGAAGGAATCTAAACCTCCAAAGGTAACACTTCTTTAGCGCCATATGCAAGAGAAAAAGGAGTAGCCCCAGTAGGAGTATGAATACTCATTCTATAGGCCCACAAATTCGGATTTATCTGTAAGTGCCAATCTCTACCATTCTTCTAGACTGTTCTATGTAAGATTTTAAGAATGGTTTTTTTTGATGCCTCTACTTGACCATTTCCTTGCGGGAAGTAAATGGAGGACCAATTTTGTTTAATATTGAATTTATTGCAGAGTTGTTTAAGGTCCTTATTTTTGAACTGGCCTCCATTATTAGTGATAATCTCGGAAGGCACTCCATATCGATAGATGATATGGTTCAAAATGAATAGAGAGTCTATCTTGCCTGAGGCAACAGAAAGTGGGACAAATTCTACCCATTTAGTAAAGCAATCATTAGTAGTGATAATAAACTTGCATCCGCCTGATGAGTTGGGATGAATCTACCCAACAAGATCAAAGGCCAAGTGCTGAAATGGCCAATGAGATATAGAAGGAATGAGCTCCCTGCCTGGAGCATGTATCAGGTTACCATGTTTTTGACACTTTCACATGACTTTGCAAAAGCTACTACGTCAATCTACATCGTAGGCCAATAGTACCCCACCTTAAGCAACCTTCGAGCCATGGAAAGACCATTGGAATGTCCCCCACATATGACCTCGTGGATGTCAACTAACACTTGGTTGGATTCTTCCTTTTCTAAGCATCTAAGAAGTGTTCCATCTAGACCTCTCCTATACAAATCACCAACGATAAGGGAATGGTGAGAGGTGTTTTGGGTGAGGTTTTTGCGTTCATATCAGTTAAAGGTTTCAGGTATAATGCCATCATGAAGGTATGAGTAAATGGCACCATAACGGGATGACTCATGACCAACAAGGGTACATACTACATGGATTTCTCGGGAGTCATAGATAGGGTGATGTATCTCTACCACCAAGAATTCAAATATGGATTCATGTTGCTCTATTTGAAGGAGTGAAGCAAGTGTAGCCATAACATCAATTTCTTTGTTCTCTACTCTAGGGATTTGCTGAAACATGATGAATGTGAAGTATCGTTTTAAGGAATCAACCATTTTCTTGTAAGGTACCAATTTCTCATTTTTTGTTTGATATTCATTATTAACTTGGTTGATTATTAGTTGTGAATCCCCATAGATGTGTAACTCTGTGAGTCTCCATTCTATGGCCATCTTAAGTCCATTTGTTAAAGCTTGATACTCAACAATGTTGTTTATACATGGGAATAATAACTTGTAAGACTTAGGAATCGTGTACCCATGAGGAGAAACAAACAACACACTTGGTTCAATAAGCACTGAAGATCTATCTTGAAAGTAGCTAGGAAGATAGTCAAGTACCTCATCCTTAGGCACCTCAGAGAGGTTTTCACCCTTGGATACGCCATTTATTTTTACTTTTTTTGGTTCTCACACCGCCACATAGTGGTTTTCGCCGTCAAAACTCCTATTCTTTTGATTTTGTTTTCTTTTTATTTTGTGAGTAAGGTACTTGATGTCTGGCTCTATCATGCTGGCAGTCAGTTCGCTAGTGGAAGAGACTACGGGTTCAAGGGCATTCAAGTAACAAGCTATCTCATAATCATTTTGAAATGTTAAGAGCTCAGGCTCTTGATAGCGTTGGGACCAATCAATGAGGTCAGGATGAACAAGAGGAAAGTCAACGACTGGTTCAAGGTTATAAATGTGAATGATATTATCGTAGGTGACCAAAGAGTCAGAGTCTGTCAAGTATCCTTCTAAACTACCTAAATTAGGATTCGTCCTAACAAGTGAAGAATCATCCACTAAGGCAACGCATGGGTTCAAATCCTATAATCCTACACGTGACTCGTTAGCTACCTCAGGTTGAGAACTATAAGTGTGGATGAAATCAACATCCATG
Organism: Thuja plicata; assembly: GCA_018584345.1. Classification (NCBI taxonomy): domain Eukaryota; kingdom Viridiplantae; phylum Streptophyta; class Pinopsida; order Cupressales; family Cupressaceae; genus Thuja; species Thuja plicata. The sequence continues at coordinate 1,427,085 of MU225099.1, forward strand.
TCAACTGTGGAAGGCTCTGAGAAGGAGTCCCATTCATACTCATGAACTTGTGTCTGAACTGTGACTAGGATTCTTACACCATGAAGGTTTGGGACATCGTGATGTGGAAGGTCTAGCATCATCAAGAGTAGCACCTTCTCTTCCCATTAAATGAACAAGATTCTTTCGTTGACGTTCTCTGAAAGGATCTTCTACATTTGATTCTTGTTCTAAAGTTGCAACTGACGCATGAGTGACCGAAATATCTGAATCTCCCTAGAGGAGATTAGTGGAAGGGACCCAATATTCACATGTCTTGCTGATTTGTCAAACTAGGTATATATTCTGGTTCATCTTCACTATCTGACTTATCAAGGATAGGATTAGTGTGCTTGTTGTGATTCGCAAAGCCTAGGCCAACCGACTTGTTATACTTGCATCCAAAAAGAGCATGATCAAGAGGTTCAGCTCTAGCATCCAATCTATGATTAAGAGGGCCATGTCTAGGATAGCCCATCCATCTGATGAAAGTATACCCTCATCCGTAAGCCTTAGGAGAGGGAGAGAAGTTCTCATTGTGCATATATTTCTCTTCTCTATAGATCTAGTCTCTAACAAATGTCTCTTCTTTCTCATCTTGAATAGGCACTGAGGACTCCACAAACATGCCAAATAAATTCATAGCTGAAGAGGAAGGTTTCTTTTCCTATGAAGGTTTTCCTTAAGACTGAGGTGAAATTGGTAATGTTGTGAGGGAGTTGAGTTGATACCCCCCCACATTCCAAGGTCTACCGCTTTAAGCTTTTCTTTACATTTAGCTAAGGTTGCATCAAAGTCTTCTGCTTCTCTATTGAGGGGAACATGAGTTCTTGCTAAAATTGAGTTAACAGATAAAGTGTTATCCCTAGGTATACAAATCTCTATTCCATTGTAGGGAAACTTAACACACTGATGATAGGTTGATGACATCGCTTGCATATCATGAATTCACAATCTACCAAGTAAGATATTATACACAAGCGGACCAACATCAACTATTTGAAATAAAATGTCTTTTTCAACAGGGCCAATCCTAACAGGAAGGACAAACAACCCCTTGGAACTTCTTTCCGCCTCATCATAGGTTTTGATAGTGATCTTTTTCCTGGTATCTATGACTTTTTCTGAATAACCCAACTCTTTCAAAAGACTAAAGGAACAAATATTAAGCCCATCACCCCCATCTATCAACACACACCTAAGATGGGTTATGTGGATCATGACCTCAATATGAAGATCAAGATTGTGTGGGTGGCTCAAAGATTTATCATCATCCTCCAAAAAGGTAAGGTAATGAGGGCTAGCAATGTGGTTAACCATGTTTTGGAATTGATCAACGTCTAAGTTTTTGGGGAAGTTTTCCATGTGCAAAGCATCCTCAAGGACTTTCTTATGTCTCGGGGATAACTCTAAGAGATCAAAGGTTGAAATTTGAGCTGGGGTTCTTTGCAACTGATCAACAAGATTATAGCTCAACTTAGGGTTGGTTGCTGGTTTTGAGGTGACATTCTTGGATGCCACTTTCCTAGGTTTACTTGGTTGACTTGAATTGGGTCCTCTAATGAGAACGGGACCTTGACTTTGTGTGAAAACATTGAGAGCTTCCGATGACACTCTAGAGTTAGGACCTCTTAGCACCATGACAAGTTCTTCATCAAAGATAGGAGGAGAGTCCACATCTAGATCATAACCATAGGGATCTTTACCCCTCATCATATTGATATTTTCCTCTACAAATTCAAGCATGTTGATAGTATTATCCGCATCTATGTAATTTTAATTGATCTCAACCTTGCCATTCTTAGCTTTAGAGGTTTCCCCCTTCTCATACTTGGGCAACGGTTCCTTGAATGACTTATGATTGGCATTGGTGTTCAATCCATCTATCTTAAGTTTTCCATTCTCAATGAGATCTTGAATAAGATGCTTGAGTTTGTAGTAGTTTTCAATGTCATGTCTAATACCATTGTGAAACTTGAAAAAGGCTTTCCCATCGCACCAATGTGGCTTAACATCAGGTATATAATGTTTCACGGGATCTTGAGGATGTGCAAGGTTGTTGGCAATGAGTGTTTTCAAGACATTCTCATATGAGTCACCAAGTTTTGAAAATTGATGTCTTTCTTTCTTAGGCCTATCTTGGTATCTTGGCTTTCTCTCTTGTTGATTAGATGTATTGAGTTTCATGGCTTGAATAACACTAGACAAGTGGAGCACAGTTTGATCTTTGGGTTGAGAGGAGTCCACAAATCCATCATTGACCACTTGTTTGTTCCTATTCCAGTGTGATTTCTTTCCTTTATCCTTGTTAGAGTTGTTGTTGTTTTGACCATTTTTGTTGTTGTTGTTTCCATGTTCACTCAAAATTCCTTGTTCTTTCAAAACATCCTCAATCCTACATCCGGTTTCAACCTTGGTGTGAAAGGAATAAAAAACCATCTTCCAAACTTCATACCGCATTTCGGGAACCAAGTTTCTAACAAGGATGTCAATCTTTTCATTTTCAGGAATGGTTCTAGAGTAGCAAGAGCATTGTCATCTCCACCTTTGCAAGAAAGTGACAAAGGATTCCCCTTGATTTTGCTTCAAGTTGCATAAGTCCAACATGGTGATTAATCTTGAAAGGTTGTATGCAAAGTGTTGAACAAATATGTGGACAAGCTCTTTGAAAGTCTTAACAGGATGAGTTATGTTGGTGAACCATTCCATTGCTTGACCCTTAAGACTCCTTGGGAACAACCTCATAAGGTATGAGTCATCTTGATGGAACTCAAAACTTGTGGTATAAAATTGGCGCATGTGATCATGTGGATATCCATTCCCATCATACTTGTCATATTGAGGGATTTCAACCTTTCTAGGGAAGTCTTTCATGTTAACACTTTTGTCAAAAGGATTAGGAAAAATTGAATCAAGTGAGAATGAATTCTTGGGTGCTAACATATTTTCCATCATTCTCTTAAGTTGTTTGATCTCCTCTTCTTGAGATGGACCTTGCTTCTTAATCCTTTTGTCCACATCAAAGTTGTAGGGGACTCTAGCACCCTTGTTGATTAAGCTCTCTAGGAAATTGTCTTTGTTTTTCTCTAAATATTTATCCACATACTGCTGGAAGAGTGGTTCTTTTTGCATTTTCATGAATTCTTGGGAGGTGAGGTCAAAACTCAAGCTACTACCCCCATATTGTGAACCATGATGAGCATGTTGTGAAGGTTTTTTTGAGTTCCTAGGATGTGTTCGTCTCCTATAATGATCATGTCTTGAAACCCTTCTTCCTCTAGGGCTAGGAGATCGTGATGGCATCATTGAACGTCTTCCACTTTGTGGAGTCTCCGGATGAGTGGATGGATGAGAGTTATTTCCACCACTAACACACATGTTATTAAATTGGTCATTAAGTCACTGAGCCAAGAGTCTATCTTGCTCCTCTTGGAGGGATTTCTTTTCTATTTCCAACAAGGTTTGTCTCTCCAACTCTCAGAGTCTAAATTTCTCTTCCTTTTCATCTTGTTCATCTAGGAAGGCTTTCTTTTCATGCTCGATTCTCTTAAGTCTTTCACTCGTGTATCTTGAAGATGTTTTGAGTGGTGAACTTGGTCTTGAATGTCAAAACAAAGTATTGGTGTATGCTACATTTATGCGAGTGTCATAAAGTTCATCATCTTGGTTTTCATGTTGTGATTTCTCATCTTGATAGGCTTGCCTCTTACCCCTCTCAGCCCTTTGGTGTACATCTAGATATCTAGTTGAGATAAGGGGTGAAGCTAGTTGACTGTCACAAGAGGAACCGCCAAACAAAATGGTATCTCTATGTTTTGCAAATATGTCATCAAGGCATTTATCCATGTCTTCCCTCTCTCATCGAGTCATTATGTAACTCATATCCATATCCAAGCAAGAAGATGCTAAGGGTGTACCCAACTCACTAAGGTGACTCTTGGAATCAAACCAAACTTCTGAGTTGTTCCTGGGTGATTGATCAAATACGGGTTCTTTTCCCTTACATTTTTGGCAATTTTGAACTAAGGGTAATTGGTTAAAGACTACTTGAGGTCACTTTCCTTGATCTAATTGATATCTTGTTGTAACTGGCATGAAAGAAAAGGTACTAGCTGATAGGATGACCCTAAGAAACATTGGTACCAAAATAGGATAGTAAAGGCATTAACTTGTCCAAAAGAGAGGTGATAAGATAGAATTTTGCAAGGGGTGTAAACCAACACTGCCAAAGAGGTGCCCAATGAACGGGTGAATACCCTAACACATATGGATCAGAAGAATGATTTACCCAAGTTATATTGATTGAAATTCAATTTTTATGAAAGTTAATGGACAAGAGATTACCAAAACTCTCCAAGTGTGTTATCAAAGGATCTTAAAGATTTATCTTCTCAACAAGGATGGTTTCTAGCTTAGCAACTCCAAGCAAGGTCACTTGTGAAATCAAATATTGCTAGTTCAAGGGGTCAAAAAACAAGAATCCAAAGTTTAAACAAACTTCTAAAAGTGGGGTAAGTGACCTAATCTGATCTGGATCAACCAAGGAAGACTGAAAATGACAAGATAGCAAATTGGGCAAGTTGACAGTTTGACACTTAAGAATGCGGATTTGATGTCCATAGTCTAGGCAACCATTTTAAGGTGCATACAACATGGAATTCCCATACTCTATGAGTGCAGTATTCACATCAGGTGTATTCCATGTGTAGGAATTGTCTTAAGGAGGATATCTAATTTCCTTATTAAAGGAAATACAAATATGTGACATGTCCTTGGTTTATCCTTTAATTACATAGTTTACCAATGAAAGATTAATTTCTAACATTCCCCTTTAATCTTTACTTGGGGATATGAGATCAATGGGTATCACACCCAGATGTTTACAATGATTTTGAGATGTTTCTTTTGAAATAGTCTTCAGTAGAATTTTGACATCTTGATCATCATGCATTTCTTCAACTGGTACTATGGAGCTTGAATGGTACATAAGAATTGTTTCTAAATGGATCGCACTTTGAGAATACAAAGGTGTAGATGCTTGTTGAGGGGGACCAAATATTCAAGAAACCATTGAGATTCTTGAGATGCATTTGTACATTCGGTATATAATAATTTCCAGTAGAAAATATAGGTGGAGCTTGATAAACACCTGAGCCTGCAATAAGGCAATAACCACTAGTATAGCTCCCATCATTGGGATCTCCTAGTGTTGAATCTGTAACACTTTGGAAAGTAAAATTATATTGTGAATCATCAGTCATAGAATTTGAAATTCAATCTTCAATTGCATAAAGCAAATCTGTAATGTATTCATCATAATATGAAGAATCAAAAGGAGTAGATATAGTATAAGCATCACCATTATTATGATTATCCTCCACAACAATCATAGGATTAGTACTATCATCATGAATTTCATCTTGAGTAATAAGCATATCTTTATTAGGATAGTCAAAAGAAGGCAAAGTAACATTAAGAAAGGTAGAGATAATTTCCTCTTATTGTTCTAAAATATCATCAAAATGAGAGAAAGAATCATCAAATTTCATTGTATCATAAGGAGAGTATATAGATTCATTTTGAATTAAAGTTGTTTGAGTAGGAAGATAGTAATCAAGAGGGTTATTCCAAGAATAGTCATCATCATATGGTTCATCCCAAATAGTAGTATCATCATAGTGAGAATTAGACATCCCATAACGAATAGCAATTAAAGCTCCACGAGTGTTATTATTATGAGATTTTTGATTATTAGGAGTAGATGACTTCTCATGTTTGAGTTTCTTAAAAAAATTATTGATCACATTACCAACTTTCCCACAATAATTGCAATGGGGTCAATTATTATTATTATTATTATAACCATTATTATGATTATTATAACTTCATCTATTATTATGTGATCTAGACATGAAAGCATGTTAATTAGTTTTAAGTGTGCCAAATTGAATTAACTTAGCCTCTTCTTGACGTAAAAGAGTTTGAAAGATAACATAAGTTAATTGAAATGCTAAAAAAGGAAGATTTAATTGAGAATGAATATTAGTGATAAATTGTTGAAATTGTATAGAAAGGCATTTTTAAAAAATGATATGAATTAACCTAATCTCAGATAAAGTTAGTCCTAAACCAGTTAATTGACTTCAAAATGAATGAAACTTAAGTAAAAATTCATCCATGGTTTTGAAATCCATATACCTAAGGTCCTCCAATTGGTCTTGGAGTTGAATCTTTCGAGATTCATTTGCACTGTCAAAAGTGTTTTTCAAAATCGTCCATGTTGTATGTGCTTCAATACAATGGGAAATTAAGACATATAAATATGGATGTAATAAAATTCCTATAAGGCATAAAGCCTCATCATTTTTCTCATTCCAATCATCAATATCTTCCTTAGAAGTAGTAGTAGCGGGAACAAAAGTTGAACTAATCGCAATATCAAGAATATGACGAAAACGAATGATAAACATAATATGAGTCTTCCAAGCATGGTAATTGGAAGTGTTTAATTTGATTTCTGGAATTAATGATGACATGATGAGTTAAAATAAACTAAAATATAGGTTGAAGTATACAATAATGAATCTAAAAAAATAGTTTAACGCGAATAGTAAATGAGATATGACAAGAATTTTAAATATTAAAAAAATTAAATTTATAGTTAAACTGATGAAACAAAGTTTAATTACAAATAAATAATGAATTAGTAGTTGAAATAACTTTATAATGATAAATTGGAAATGGGTTCCAGACGAAATTGAAAAAAAAATTAAGAGGAACAAAATGTATAACAGTTTAAATTTTTTGTTAAAGAAATTAAAATTAATTGTAAAGATTAAACTTAAATTGTTAAAAAAAATTAGATAATTAAAATATCAAACAAACAAATATGATAGATAAGCAAGGAATCTACAGATAAAATCTGCCAAATCCTGCAATAAAACATAAAAAAGTTAATAATAGCTTGCAATGATAGAAAAAATGTAATATTAAGGAATCTAATAATTAAAATGAAGAACCCTGCAGAAAAAAGAATAATTCGCAAAGAACCGTTGATTGAGAAAAATAAAAATATACCAATCTTATGTTAAAAACTGACAGATACAAAACAAATGTTACATTACAGAGTAAGAGTGCTGCAAGGCAATGTGAGACGCGCCAAGAGTAAGAGTAAATGCGCCAAGTATCAAGGGGTTAGACCATGCGAAAAGAACATCAACCCAAGTTGACGATCTTGCACTGGACATGCATTTGTAGCAGCCAAAAAGGTGATGGAAATGAGTGGAGCAGAAAAGGGGTATAGGCTGGGCAAGAAAGGAGGGAGAAAAAAATATGCTAAATGCTAATATGATAGTTAAAACACATTTTGTTTCTTAAAACTTTTTCTTTTAAATAATATATACAAAGCTGTACAAGGGGGGCAGCCAAGAATGCTGCATGAGAAGAAGATGAAGGAGAGGTTGCACAGATGGAAGAGGGGTGCACACAACAGAAGGGGAGGGAGAGGAGAGTGCAGCTAAGGATGCACAACAAGCTAAGGATGAGAAAAAGCTACGCTTGGAGAAGTGAAGGGGTCTTAAACCTAGTAAGAAGATGGTAGGGGCTACGCAATGTGAAGACAAAGGCTTATGCAATGAAGGGAAAGAGCTATGAAAGGAAGGAGAGGAGGAGAAATAGTGCTGAATTCTCCTCACCAAGGGAGTAACACGTGCAGATAAGGAGTGGGCGCCAAGATAAGAATGCTAAAGTTGAGATTAAAAAAACAAGATAGAAATGATAAAATAGATATATTAAATCATAGAATAGAATATTTGAAAAGAAAACATTGATAAACTATATTAAATGCTGAAGAAGGATTGCAGAGAGAAAGATAAACAACAACCAGAGATTATAAATATAAAAAAAAAAAAACCCTACACGATAGAGTTATCAATTGAATCCTACATTAACAATGTTAAAAAAAACTTGCATACAAGAAGATTAGCGATAAAAAAGGTAGATAAAGAGAGATATAAACAATGACATAGATATGTAAACCTGCAGAGGGTTAACAAAATAATGAAAATAGGAACTAATAAAGGAGTTTTGATTAGATATGAAATAGATTTAGATATCAATATAAGGATGAAATACAACATATATGCAAACTATAAATCCCTTACCGTTTCCCGATAGAGGGTAGAAAGAAAACTATAAACGAGATGGATAATAAAAATTGGATAAACAATGAATATTAACTAGGTTTGGCTGAGAACCGGACAAACCCAAAAAAAATTCCAAATCCTACAACAAGTGTTGGAATAATTTTTTGTTGCACCAAAATCCAAACTATCAATGCTCAATATAAATTTTGGATGTAATCTGATCCACAAGAGGCGGTTAAGCCATATCAAGAATCTACAAGGAGGTGTTGACCACCAAGTCAACAATCTCCCCCTCAGCACCAAGTGAGCCTTCAACACCCACTGAAGGGAGACTGAAACCCATGACCCAAGGATCTAATACCAATTATTGGAACCATTTGTTGTTGCACCAAAATATCGAACTATCAATGCCTCATACAAATGCTAGATTTAACCCAAGCCACAGGAGGTAGTTAAGCCATGTCACAAATCTCCAAGGAGGTGCTGACCACCAAGTCAACAAAGAGGTAGAGGAGGAAAGTTGTAGAGAGACCGGTATAATAATAATACTGGAGGAGGAAGATCTTCTACAAATCAGGGAAAAAGTGACTCAAAAACTACAGATAATTGTCACTATAGGAGGAATGATAGGAGTTCCTATTGCAATTAAGGAAAAAGTAGTGGTGATAGAAGGAAGTTTAGTGGCACTTATTTCAAATGTGGAAAAGCAGGACACCAAGACTTTGAATGCAAACAAGGAAACTTTGAGAAGAAGTTAGAAGGCAGTAGGTGAATAAAATTTGCAGATGAGGAGTCCACTATATTAGTAAAAAACAATCAAGAAGAGGATGGAGAAACCTTGATAACTTGGAGGACCCTATATCACTAAGATAAAAATATGGAACCTTTACAGAGGAAGAATTTGTTCTAAACTAGATGCAAGGTACAAGACATGGTGTGCAATATTTTCATAGATAGTGTGAGTTTTGATTATCTTGGCTTGGAGGAGTTGGTTGACAAACTAAAGTTGTAGAGGTTGAAGCATCTGAAACCCCATTATATAGCATGGATACAAGATGAACACAAAGTAATGGTAAGGTAATAGTTCCTAGTTAAATTCAAGATTGGAAAGTATTATGATGAGGTTTTGTGTGATATTATTCCTATGGATGTGTGTCATATCTTGTTGGGTAGACCATGGAAGCATAATAGGAAAGTTATACATGATGGTAGGAAGTATGTGTACACCTTTGTTGCTAATGGAATGATGAAAAATGTGTTACCTTAAGAGGAACCCCTTAAGAGTGAAGTGTGTACTAGTGCAAGGATTTGTTTAGTAGATGGCATGAGACATGATAATGTGTGTTTTTGTTTAGTACCCAAGAATTCTAAGGAGATTGTATCAGGAGAAGAACACCCAAAATAAATCAATGGATTGTTGAATGAGTATGCAGAATGCATATCAGATAATGTCCCTAATGGATTAACACCTGTGAGGAGTATTAGCTATTATATGGATTTGATATCGAGTGCTGGTTTGCCTAACAAAGTAGCATATAGGATGACACCGATAGAGAATGAAGAGCTCAATAGGAAAGTGCAAGATTTGTTGCAATGAGAATTGATCAAAGAAAGTCTAAGTCCATGTGTAGTGCCTGCAGTGTTAGATCCTAAGAAAGATGGAAAATGGAGGATGTGTACTAATTCTAGAGCCATCAACCTGGTCACAATCAAGTATCGGTTTCCTTTGCCAAGGATTGATGATTTGATGGATTGGTTGAGTGGAGTCATATATTTCACCAAGCTAGATTTGAAGAGTGGAAACCATTAGATTAGAATCAGAGAAGGTGATGACTATAAGATTGCATTCAAGACAAATGAAGGATTATATGAGTGGTTGATAATTCCTTTTAGATTTTCTAATGCACCTAGTACTTTCATGAGGTTAATGAATGAAGTTCTGAAGAAATTCTTAGGTAAGTTTGTCATTGTGTATTTGGATGATATCGTGATTTTTAGTAAGAGAACAGAGGAGAATTTGATGCATGTTAGACAAGTATTGTATAAGTTAAGGGAGAAGAAGTTGCTAATCAACCTCAAAAAGTATACTTTCATGAAAGAGGAATTAAAGTATTTGGGATTTGTAATATCTGCTAAAGGGTTGAAGATGGATCCTAAGAAAGTGAAATCCATTGTTGAGTGGCTTGCACTGAAGAATGCTAGAGAGATAAGGGGTATGTGCAGGATCATGGTATGCCAAAAATTGGTGATGTCAAAAAAGGATATTTTCACTCGTCCAAAAGCCCACCCAAAAGTTTGTTGACTTTCTAGTAGGCCTAGGTGTCAATACACCTGGCCAAGCCAAAAGCCATTTAAGCAAAAGCATTATCAGATATCTAATTTTTATCAGTAAAATATATTTGTAGCCCGTGGCTACGTTCAACATTTTCATTGTGAAAATGTTGAACATGGCCAAACAATTTCATATATCCGAAGACAATCATATATCCGATTTTCTATACAGAACAATTTTCCTCCAAATTGAACAGGTAAGTTAAATTTCTAAGTTTTTATTGTTGTTTTTGGTTTTTAAATTGAAATTTGTAGTTTTTTTAATTTATAAAAACTAGGGTTGAAATGATATTCTTTATTGTTTTTTAAAATTGATTAAAATTATCTATTTTGGTTTTCATTTTAATTAGACATGGATTCAAACCAATCAGAAAACCCTCCCAATGAGTCTGCAAACAGTCCCCCGCCTTCAGAAGACCAGCCAGTCCCAAACCCTCGACCATTAGAGGATCTCATAAGAGACAATCTAATTTAGCTTAGAGGATATCAGACCACATATGCCAATATCCCCACACTGTGCCCCATGTTTTCCACATTGAACTCCATTATTGAAAGCATGGAGAAACTCACAGAGCAACATAATGTTGCACTTCTTTGGTGCGATTCCATGCACGCCCAATTTGACGATGGGCTTGACTATGATGAAGTTATGGACCTAAATATAACAAAACTTGACATATGTAACCTTTATGTGGATCCCAAAACCGGTTTAAAAGTGGACCCTAAAAAGACCAAGTTGTCAATTAAATGGTGCTCAAATGATGCAATACATGACAGCTTTTGGGATTGCTGGTGGATGGTTTTTGATAGACCGCCCCATAGCAATTTGGATGTCCCATTCTATTTCAGAAGAAAATTGTATGCTGAATTTGTGCTCAGTCACAAGGTAAATTATTGGAGCATGAGACCGAACCAGGGCATATGCTTAGGTGCTCCTCAGGATAGGCCATGGGCACAGCGGGTGAAATCCCACACATATGTCTCCCCACAAAATGTTTCAACACCTCCTACAATGCAACATCCTAATATTATTGCTAAGGCTAACTCACAAACTATTTGAGCCATTCACACCTTGAGTGTTCTACTGGTTAGGAAGAGTGTGACATTGTTTCCTCCTTATGTTGAGGCTTCTGGCCCTTCCACATCCTCCATGAGCTCACATTTTTGTGTGCCCCATACTTGCATTATGTGCAAGAATATGTGCCTGGGTCCCTTGAATGATAGCGATGCATATAACTATGTCTTCAAGGTGGAGGATACTACACATCACACTACATGCACTGAAGCACCCCATGGAGATGTGCACCAGGGTCATACAGAGCCATGGACTCCTACTGTTACGGTAAGAGTAAACAATTAACTTGTTTCATTGTATTTAATTTTAAATGTTCATATTTTTAATAGAATTTTATTATAGTTTGATGGCCCACTTATGTTTTTTTGTGTTCCATTTATGTTCAGTTGATGACAGAGGATTAGGAGATGGCACAGGTGGAGGGGTCCACTCTTTTGGCCATTTTATTTGGCCTTGACACTTCCACGGTACATACGTTTTAATGTAGTCATTGTTAGAATGAATTTAGAATAACTGAGAGAGGGTGAATCAGTTATCCTCAGGTCCAGATGTGCCCATATAAAACTTTATACCACTTCAACAACTTAGATCTGCTCGGCAGCAATAAACAACAAAAGTGTGTAGTTTACTGTACTAATGAAATAAGCTTATAGAAACTTAACATTAAACACATCATAAACATTCACACATTTTGACACCATGATTTAACGTGGAAACCCAATATGGGAAAAAGCACCGGTAACATGCTACCAAAATTTCACACTTCTGAAGTGAGCTCTGTTAGGAGCCAACCCTGTTAAAGGTTACAAAACACATTGTCAAATGTGATCTGGTTAAAGGATATAATCACCCTGTCAGGAGTGGCCTTGTTAGAGGACTTAGAACATTCCAATCTGAATGTCACCTTGTTCAAAGGATTTATACAATGAGTGTTAGGTCAACTTGGTTAAAGGATTTGAATTGATACAATGGTTAGAAAGTAATCAGCAGGTGTGATCTAATACATACAACTTACTTTGCAAATCCATATCCAATTTCATCTCTAATGCTAATTCACTGAGTTGCCTCCATTTTCATCTCAAACTTGAGATCTGCTTGGAAATTCATCAAGCAATCTCTCTTTGCTTCTCTGCTTAGCCTTCTTTTCTAGGCCTTGCCAATCAGTTAATTAACCATGCAATACTCTTGCATACAACTTCTCCTTACACTTGGATACCATGAAAATAACCTCTGTAGGTTATATTATACCTCTTCATCTAGGTCAGATAGATATTTTTCTACTTAATCAAGATCGTAGATCTTAGGTTAGGTCAGATCCAACGGATCCTTCCATCATTATATTTTATTTACTTCTCCAATACAATCATTAATTAAACATTTAATCCATGTGCTAATAACAATTTCCCATGCATTAAATCAGTGTGGACCAATCTTAATTAACAATACATATCCCAATAAAATCAACTATGTCGGCTAGAGATATCAAATCTCATCAATTACTAAATACTGTTGCTCGGCTTTCTCTGTCTCCCTCGGCATTTCACTGGCGCTCGACATCATCTTTTCTTTGCTCGACATCACCTTTCGCTTTGCTCGACATCCACTTTGCTTTGCTTGGCATCGAATTTCCAGTGAACTGCCAGTGAAAGATAAACAACATATCACTTTGCCAAAGTGCCAAATGATCAAGTACCCTAGTGTATACTCATAACTCAACCTTTTCCTCGGTCTTCTTGTTATCCTATTTTTCAAATCTTCATCAATCAATAGATATGGTACTCAAACATATAGAAATAGTCTCACTAGTTAAGGTTTGACATCAATGACAAAATAATAATTGTCTACATTGTAGCAATCTTTCCAACAATCTCCCTCTTTGGCATTGATGGAAACACTAAACTGTAAAACAATAATTTCCAACCAAAGTTACCATACAATCCAAAAAGTGCGTGTGTTCCTTGATATCAACAAATATTCATTAATGTATTTAGCTTCATTCTAACTCCCTTTGTGTCTATAATCACACTAAAATGTTTTCTATTGCTTGTTCAACTCCCTCTTTCAGTAATGTCTCCCTCATATCTGTTGTTTTTATCAATAATTTGTTTTAGCAATAATATCCCTCTTTGACAACAATGCCAAAGATGTTGACATCTTTATTATGCAGATTCATCTTGCTCTAATATTTGTATCATTTTTTTCCTATCATCTTTGTTTATGAGTGATCTTCTTTTCTGTTCTTGTCTTCTACTTCACAATTTTTAGGCAGCATCCTAAAAATGTGACTCACTATGCATCAATGTGTCAAGTGTTCTGATTAAAACATTTGATGCAACAACACCATTCAGAACTAGTTAGCCTCTGCTAGGGGAAGCACCCCCAATTCACCTCTTAGATACTCATGAGCATCCTTGGGTAATGCTTTTGTAAATATGTCTGCCAACTGCTCCTTAGTATGTACATATTCCAGTCTCACTTCCTTGTCTTGAACTAGCTCCCTCAAGTAATGATACTTGATAGCTATATGTTTTTCCTTAGAGTGTATTACATGATTTTTAGAAATATTAATGGCACTTGTGTTATCACAATATATGAAAACTGGTTATTTGATCTCCTCCTTCATACCTTTCAGTAGTATCTTCAACCACACAATGTTTAAACAATTAACTGCTACTGCCACATACTCAGCTTCAGCTCTAGATTGTGAGGTGCAATTCTGTTTCTTGCTTGTCTGGGAAACTAATCTTTTCCCCAAAATAAATGATCCTCCTGTGGTGCTTTTTCTATCATCCACATTACCAGCCCAGTCAGAATCAGTATAGACTCTGAGTTCAAACTTGTCATTCCTTTTGTAATATAGGCCATAATCTTCTGTACCTTTCAAATATCTCAGAATTCTTTTTACTGCCATTATATGTGTCTCTTTTGGATTAGCAGAAAATCTAGCAACAATTCCAACTGCTAATGCAATATTAGGTCTACTATGTACAACATATTTCATCTTACCAATCATTGATCTGTATAGTGTTTGATTTACCTCTTTTGTATCATCATTCTTTGTCAACTTCTGTCTAGTAGCCATGGGTGTACTCACTGGTTTTGAATCTTCCATACCAAAAGTTTTCAGTATCTCCTTGACATATTTTGATTGAGTAATATAGATACCATTCTTCATTTGATGTATTTGTAAACCAACAAAGAATTTTATCTCACCAAACATAGACATTTCAAATTCTATTTGCATCTCTTTTGAAAATACTTTGCATATCATATCTTGTCCACTGAATATGATGTCATCAACTAATGACATATAACTGATTGGATTTTTGATAATGATAAGTTGAAGATGATGCAAGACATTAAATCAGTTAATGGCTTGTATTGTCATTGATGTCAACTTGATATCATCTGTATGGTCATGCCAAAGACTTCAGAGAATCAATAGAATAGAGGTTATGCTTTCAAAAATGCATAAAAGTCAAGTATTCACTAAGTGACAGACTACACCGGTGGAGTGCACACCATCGGTGAAGATAGAGTCACAGTGATGCCCGACGAGTAGAAGACAATATTGCCAGATGAAGCAGAATCAGAGGATGCACGACAAGCTAGAAATAGTGTTTCCCGATGAGCAAGATCCAATGATGCCCGACGAACGGAGATCCTAAAGCTAACTGAAGCTACACTGATGGAACTTGCATTTGCCACCAGCGACGAACTACAGAATTGACCGACAGAACAAAGAGATCAGAAAATGGAAAAATATCTAGCTGGAAGAGCTAAAAGATAGAATTAAGTGGTTGTTTTATTTTCTTTATTCAACCGCAGTTAAGCAATTGATTTTTACAATTGGCAAGAAGATAACTATGAGATAAATCAGGAGTTAAAGCCATAAATCAATTTGGCTGGATTGTTTTTCATGCCAAGAATCAAAAATCAAGAACCTAGAATTAAGGAATATCATGTCTATTTAAGAGACAAGCATAATTCATTCCTGCATGCAATCAAATACATAGGGGAGTGAACTGAGAGAAGATGCTGAAGAGAAACTGATGAAGGATAAACTTCATGCAGTCCTGATCAATCAAGCTAAGGGAGAGCTAAAGAATTCTGTAGAGACCGACACACAGTGAAGCACAGCATCACATAGTAGAAAATAGTTAAGTATAAAGGAATTGAATTGATACATTGATCAGAAAGATATTGTAAGTAAATAGATCTAAAAATCTGCAATTTAGTTGCATTAGAAATAGGTCATTTTGTTTCAGTTTAACCATTAAAGAATTAAGCCTCTTAACAGAGTAGGACTTAATTGTCTTTTGTAATTGAGGTATATCCTAACAGATTACCAGAAGGTTGACTCATGATAGTAGCATCGGTCTTACCTAAAGCCTATTGACAGTCTAAGAAGAAGGCTGATTCAAGGATGGTAGTAAGATTA
>MU225099.1:1456016-1466169 GCA_018584345.1 Thuja plicata
TAATCTTGTCAGTCAGTTGAATTGATCCTTTCCCTTTAACTCTACAAGGTGTATCATTACCAAACTTAACATATCCACCTTTACATTGATCTAAGGTTTCAAATTTGTCCTTATCACTAGTCATGTGTTGTGAAAAACCACGGTCAATAATCCAACGATCACCTTTACTCATATAAGAAATTAGTGCAATTTTCTCATCATCATCAGAATCATCTTTCATTGCAACATACACAACTTCTATATAATTTTCATCAGATTTATCAGATTCACTGTCAGAGGCTTCTTCAGCTATATAACAAGATTTCTTACCTTTGTCTTTGTAATCCTTGTACTTTTTGTAGTCTCAGTCATCCTTTCTATCTTTGTACTTGCTGTCTCTTCTTTCATCTTTCTCATTCTTATCAGGACATCTATTAGCAATATGACCAACTTTGTTACAAGAAAAAAAAATAATAGGAAGTTTACCTCTGAATTTTCCTTTTCCTCTAGCTAGTCTCCTTGCCATAAGTACCTCAAGCTCTTCTAGATAATCATTGAAGTGTCACTATCATTGCTCACACATTTCTTTTCTTTCCTTGATTTTCTGATGACCATTTGTGACTTGAATGCAGATACAATAGTTTGTGGAGTATAGTTATCAAAATATGACATCTCAAAAGCAGTAAGTCTGCCTACCAAACTTTCCAGAGTCAAATTGTTGTTAGGAGTACATCTGAGTTCTTGAATTGTAGATACTCTTATAGAATAAATTGGAAGAAGTGTTCTCAGTACCTTTCTCATGATAGTGTCATCATCAATGGTTCCCTTAGCTCCTCTAATAGCATTTACAACTTCCTTCATCCTATCATAATATTGCACTATATTTTCTCCTTCTTGCATTTTTAAATTATCAAACTTACCTCTCAAGATTTCAGATTTGGCTCTTAGTACATTCGTATAACCTCCATAAATGGTTTCAAGGGCATCCCACATCTACTTTGCACTTGTACAGTCCTTGATGTCCTCAAATTCATGATAGTTTAGGGATGATGCAAGTTCCAACATTGCTTGATTATGTTCATGATTTTCTCTTAATTGTGCAACATTCAGAACTCCATTAGGGGCTACATATTCTTGTTAAATATGTCATTTAGCAGAATCACCAATACCAGATAAGTGAAGTTTCATCAAAATTTGCCATGCAGGAAAGTTGTCCTTGTTAATCTTTGGTCCATCCCTTTTATACATCTTGATCTTTATCTCCAAGTACCTTCAAACTATTTCAAGAGAATAAAGCTCTGATACCAATTGTTAGAATGAATTTAGAATAAAGGAGAGAGGGGGGGGGTGAATTAGTTATCCTTAGGTCTAGATGTGCCCATATAAAACTTTATACCACTTCAAAAACTCAGATCTGCTTGGTAGCAATAAACAAAAAAAGTATGCAGTTTACTGTACTAATGAAATAAGCTTACAGAAACTTAATAGTAAACACAACATAAACATTCACACATTTTGACACCATGATTTAACGTGGAAACCCAATATGAGAAAAACCACCAGTAACATGCTACCAAAATTTCACTCTTTTGAAGTGAGCTCTGTTAGGAGCCAACCCTATAAAAGGTTACAAAACACATTGTCAAATGTGACCTGGTTAAAGGATTTAATCACCCTATCAGGAGTGGCTTTGTTAGAGGACTTAGAACATTCTAATATGAATGTCACCTTGTTCAAATGATTTATACAATGACTGTTAGGTCAACCTGGTTAAAGGATTTGAACTGATATAATGGTTAGAAAGTAATCAGCAGGTGTGATATGATACATACAACTTACTTTGAAAATCCAGATCCAATTTTAGCTCTAATGCTAATTCACTGAGTTGCCTCCATTTTCATCTCAAACTTCAGATCTACTTAGAAATCCGTCAAGCAATCTCTCTCTGCTTCTTTGCTCAACCTTCTTTGCTAGCTCTTTCCAATCAAATCAATTAACCATGCAATACTCTTGCATACTACTTCTCCTTACACTTGGATACCATGAAAATAACCTCTGTAGGTTATATTATACCTCTTCATCTAGGTCAGATAGATCTTTTGTCACTTAATCAAGATCGTAGATCTTAGGTTAGGTCAGATCCAATGGATCCTTCCATCATTACATTTTATTTACTTCTCCAATACAATCATTAATTAAAAATTGAATCCATGTGCTAATAATGGTTTCCCATGCATTAAATGAGTGTGGACCAATCTTAATTAGCAATACATATCCCAATAAAATCAACTATGTTGGCCAAAGATCTCAAATCTCATTAATTACTAAAATACTGTTGCTCAACTTTCTCTATCTCCCTCGACATTTCACTGGCGCTCGACATCATCTTTGCTTTTCTTGGAATCACCTTTCGCTTTGCTCGACATCAACTTTTCTTTTCTCGGCATCGACTTTCCAGTGAACTATCAGTGAAAGATAAACACCATATCACTTTTCCAAAGTGCCAAATGATCAATTACCCTAGTGTATACTCATAACTCAACCTTTTCCTTTGTCTTCTTGTTATCCTATTCTTCAAATCTTCATCAATCAATAGATATGGTACTCAAACATATAACAATAGTCTCACTAGTTAAGGTTTGACATCAATGACAAAATAACAATTGTCTACATTGTAGCAATCTTTCCAACACTCATTGGTTTCCTTTTATTATAACAATATATACATGAATTTTCTAATTTTTACGATCATTTTATTACATAATGATACAAGTTTCACCAGTTGCCACTAGGGGAAAATGTGAGGGGATTCAAGCGTCTGGTGTTGACAAGGGGAAGGTAATTAAGTATTTTAGATTATTTATGCATACATGTATACCTGTCACTTGTGCGTACTCATTTTTATGGTTTATTTGATAGAGGGTGGTGTTTGATGATGTCGTGAGACCGGTTCACCACGATAGAGTCACAAACATATCAATTCATAGTGATAGCCCCATAGTATGTATATTTATAAATTTATTTGTGTATTTTACTATCAAGTATATAAAATATGATCAATTCATGATTGTATGAAGTATCTGTTTGAATTTTGTAGGTCACCCCTAGTTTGAGGGGGGTACAATGCCAAGGATTTGTATCGCTGATGACCCAACCGACATTTCTTGAAGAAATTTTAACAGAGGAAATTTTTAATGCTAATTCGGTTATTTTTTAAACACATATTTGCTACCAAGGATTTAACATTAAATAGTATAATTCATAGATCAATCTCATGTTCGCAAATATATACAGATCATAGTCAACATTGGTGGCATTGTCCCTTTGCTATCAATGACATATATTAGGTCTCCTGACCGCATGAGGAGATAGAGAGGCGAGGTACATGAGAGTTAATGTTTTTTTAAAAATATTTATTATTGTTGACTATGATTTTGAATTTTTATTTATTATTTTAGAAACCATATAAATTAAGTAATCTAGCTCGGGGTTTCACTTTTGTGTTTGAATGCAGGATCCATCAGAGCCAAAGAGTACTTCGAAGAGACTTCACTTTTATGATCCACCAGTAGAATAGGATGTCCCAGAAAAAATCGTAGTTGAACTTCTTATTTTCAGATTCCATATGGCACATTTTGAGATGGCGTATGCCACATTGTATATAGATATGTTGATTTTGTAAATTTTTTGAGATGTCATGTGCCACATTTTGTACAAAACTATTTCATATTTATACATACCTACATGGTCATTTCTGATTAATTTATCTTTGTCATGTTTTCTAGGTATGTATCATTTCCATATTATATCTTTGGCATGCGTTGTATGTATGCTCTTTTCCATCTTATATCTTTATCATGTGTTGTCATGTGTAATATACCTAATCTTTTCCAAAGAAACTACCTTGAAAATCTTTTGTTGAACCAAAGTAATAGGCATAATCTACAATTAAATTTATGGTGTTACGTGTTATGCTTTTTGGATGTTTGAATTGTTTTACTTCTATTGCATTGTTACACTTACATGTTTAATAGCATGGAATTTATTTAAAAGCATTATTCGAGTATTGGTTGAATTGGTTCATTACTTGTTTACACTGATTCAACTCTCGCTCCCCCCATTGCCTCTATATACTAATAATTGGTATCAGAGCCTAGTTCCGTTGAAGAAACCTAACAACTTAGGAGAGGTCCTTAAGGAATACATGGAGTTTTATAGAAGGAAACTTGTAGAGGCTGAAGATATGATTGAGAAAATCAAGGAGTAGTTGAATATTTCTAGGGCTAAGAGACAAGATATGGTTGAACAATTGAGTGAGAGTTAGTTCATTTGTTACAATGCATTCTATGAGCTAAGAAGAGCACTTGTGAGTGATTCTACATTGATTAGAAGTAATTGACGATTTGAAGTTGTGATTTTGTGCTAGAATTTCAAGAAGTGTTAGAAGAATCCATATCGACCAACAAAGGGGTATTTATTTGTTACAAAGGTTGTTTTATATGTTTCATGAAGAAAATCATCATGGACACTCCTGTATTGATTAAAGTTACTAACAACCAGAGGCCATTATTCAAATTGCATCTGTTCAAGGTCTGAGATATGGCTCTCCAAAAATCGCTGCACAATTTGGCTTAGTGCACCTTGGGAACACTTCAGTCTGACATGCGTCGGAACATTCCTTATGCTTCAAAAGTGAAAAAAGGTCTCCCCTAGTGTTACACAACCAACTAGAGCTGATGGAGTTGATGATTTGATCCCACAACGAACGGTTTGAAAGATGCACCATTGAGAAACTTTCAACTGAGCAACAATGCAACTTTTGCACCAACTGAGATCGGGTCGCCAAATGGAATCTCCTAGAACTAATATACATGCTTTTAAGCCTTCCCAAGATGGTCCTTATGCACTTCAAATATCTCTAATATCTCTCACGAGGTCTGGGATATGACTCTCCAAAAATTGCTGCCCAATCTGGCTTAGTGCACCTTGGGAACACTTCAGTTTGAATTGTGCCAAAAAAATTATTGATGCTTTGAAAGAAAATAAAGGTCTCCCCTAGTGTTTAACCTAACAACTATAGCTAATGGAGCTAATGGTTTGATCCCATGATGAACAGTTTGAAAGATGCACCATTGAGAAACTACAATGCAACTTTTTGCACCAACCGAGATCAGGTCGCCAAATGGAATCTGAGCGGAATCTCCCAAAACTAAGATATGTAATTTTAGGCCTTCCCAAGATGGTCCTTGTGCACTTCAAATATCTTTTATATCTCTCACGAGGTTCGAGATATGGCTCTCCAAAAATTGTTACCCAATTTGGCTTAGTGCACCTTGGGAACACTTCGATCCGACATGCACTGGAATGTTCTTGATACCTCGCAAATGAAAAAAGGTCTCCCCTAGTTTTTACCTAACCAAATGGAGCTGATGGAGCTGATGCTTTGGTCCCACAACAAATGGTTTGAAAGATGCACCATTGAGCAACTTTTAACTGAGCTACAATGCAACTTTTTGCACTAGCCGAGATCGGGTTGCCAAATGGAGTCTGAGTGAAATCTCCTAGAACTGAGATACATTATTGTAGGCCTTCCCAAGATAGTAATTTTTCACTTCATGGATCTATGATATCTCTCACAGGGTCTGAGATATGTCTCTCCAAAAATTGTTTCCCAATTCGGCTTAGTGCACCTTGGGAACACTTCGGTCTGACTTGTGCTGGAACATTCTTGATGCTTCACAAGAAAAAATAGGTCTCACCTAGAATTTAACCAACCAAATAGAGATAATGGAGCTGACGGTTTGATCCCACAACAAGCGGTTTGAAAGATGCACCATTGAGCAAATTTCAACTGAGCAATAATGCAACCTTTTGCACCAACCGAGATCGGGTCACCAAATGGAATCCGAGTGGAATCTCCCAGAATTGAGCTGCGTTCTTGTAGGCCTTCCTAGAACCAATAATAGGGAAAATTGGGAAAGTTTCCTTACAAATCCTGAATTGTTGACCCAACAATTGAAACCTATGACTATGCCTTGCATACTTGTAAAAAATATTACTCCTGAAATCTGAAATAAAATCAGCTACATTGCATTCTTTTGTAACCAACTCACATCTAGATCCTTCACCTCCACTTTTCAATGTATATTTAATGGTTTCATATACTTTTTTTGGACAATTGTATTTCCAAAATCATGTTTGTATCCCTCATGAAAACATGAAACAAACTTCACTAGCCCACCACACTCTGAGCACTTGTCATTTAAGCAATCTTCTCTATAAAAGAAACATCCATCATCTCTAGAACATAAAAATATGTGAATATGTGATCCTTTTGGATATGTGAACATGTCATCATATGTCATCAGTTGTGCAAGTTTCTTCTTTCCTCATACACAACGTGCTAACTAGTAATCCAATCTCTCATCATTCCCCTGTGGTGCAACCAATGCAAAAAAATGTTATGGTTGTAGAAGCTATGAAAGATGGTCATAGTTAAGTGAACAATCCATGTCATCATTTATTATAGAGAGTGTGACAGATAAAGGATTTAGACAATGTGGAACCCATGTATCGACCCACTCACTTGACGCACACTGATCCTAATCACACTAAAGACACCTTAGACAAAAACAAGTGAACTCTCATGTCCAAATGGTCCATGTACTAGCATCTAAGCTTTGAAATGAATACATTTTTGAAGAATCTTTCACGGTTTGACAAGCCGATCTATCTCCAATTGTGTCAAACTCAACCAACCAAAAAAATTTGTGCACCGCTGAATCAAGAGTCTCCCCTGTGACAATGCTGAAGTACATGAATCAACAATAGAATGAGCATCAAGGAGATATACACCTAAAATCCTCAATTTCTCCTTAACTAGATCTCTCTTTACACATGCACCTGCTCCATCATGCTACCCTTTTCCATTATTGGCCTAAACAAAACTCCAAATATGAGGTACACGTCTCTCTACATGTAATCTACATAACCAATAAAATATATGAGCATTTTTGAATTGACATGTGCAATTATCTGACCAAATGAGATGTCTATCCATAGAAATATCATTTTCCCGCACCCACTCAAATAATTCTCAACACAATGTTGGACATACTCGTGAGAGTGAGATCTATCATCACTCATATAAAAATGGTATTCTCTGATTATCTCCTAGTTATCTTTTGTACTATTAGGGGAATGTCTATATATTATGTACATGAAATAGAAACCTGAATAGAATTGTAATATTGAGCTTGCAACTCATTTTTGGGCTGCAATGTATATAGTTTTCTGCAAATTTAACGACCAATATAATTGTGCCAATCAGGAAAGTGTCCTTACAAATCTTAAATTTTTGATCCAACCACTGAGACCTGTGACTATGCCTTGCATACTTGTAAAAAAGATCCTCCTTGAAATCTGAAATAAAATAAGCTACATTACATTCTTTTGTAACCAACTCACATCTAGAGCCTTCACCGTCACTTTTCAATGTATATTTAACGGTTTCATATACCTTTTTTTGGATGATTGTCTTTCCAAAATCATGTTTGTATCCCTCATGAAAACATGAAACAAAATTCACTAGCCCACCACACTCTAAGCACTTGTCATTTAAGCATTATTGTCTATAAAAGAAACATCCATCATCTCTAGGACATAAAAAATGATCTAGCAAGTCTCTTGATGATTTTGGAAGAGCACTTGTACCACACTCCTTCAACATTTCACTAGTATGCAAAGTAAAATGAATGGATCATAACAATTCATGGTGCATTGAAAACTCCACATGATATTTGCAACAACAAGTATTTTGAATGTTAAAAGGGACACACAAAAAAAGGCTTGAATGCTTCAAAAGCTCCTTGTGATATTTGCAATGGTGGATGTGTCTCACAAAAAATTTTGAACAACATTGTTTGACTCACCTCCAAATATGTTTTGGATGCGGGGTGCGGTCTCGAATGCCAATTCTCAACTTCAAGACATCCTTCACATTTGGTGACAAGCTTGAGTTAGATTGCCAAAATAATTGAATTTGATCCTTCACACCATCGATAAACTTCTTATCACAAAGTTAAAGTCTCCCACCATAAGCCCATGTATCATTTTGAAGAGGATCATCAAGCCTTTCTCTTCTTGCAAATGCTCTATCCAAATTTTTATGATTTTGGTTCAAGTCAACACAAGTTTGTCTCATCAAACGAGCCTTTCTCAAATGATGACTTACTAAGGATGTTGTAATAACCCTCCTAGAGGCTCTCTTGTCTTTTTCCTTGGTAGTCTTCCTAATGGAATTGAGAGCACTATAAATATTTCTCACAATAATAGCACTCCTCTCCTTTTTCTTGTTCACACTAATCTTCAATTTGACTAGAATAGGTCTCATATTCTGCATCTTTAACAACTGCACAAATATTTGGCATTGCTCAACCAATGTCTTGTGGCTAAAAAATTGATCAAAAAGTTTTGAAACCCACAACCGAACGGTTCTTTATGATATCTTTCCATCAAAATAGCTCATCATGTTCTAATCAATTTCAAGTAACCATTTTTTTGTTCTTGAAGGTCTTAAATTTAAAGTTTGTCTTTCTTCCTCACAAGGGACTTCATTTCTCATATAATTTGGAGATGTGTAATGTTGATTTGGTTCTTGTACACCATTATCATTCTCAATTCCTTCATATTTGATTAGTGGATTGTCATTATCAATGTCCACACTTCCATTGTCCACATCTACATGTTCATTTTCAAAACCTATATTTTCATCATCAATCCCTTCACTCTCATTTGTAATATTATTGTCATAAATCATTTCAAATTCATGTTCTTCTTCACTTGAAACCGCATTTAAGGGTGGGCCTATGCCCACATCTTCATTAATATTTATCATACCTTGTCTCTTGTTCTAATGGGCAATTCTATCAATTTCTCTATACACTTCAATCTCTTCATTTGTGAGCTTCCTCTTCCGTTTATGCTTTTGATGACTACTACTCCACATGGTGAGACCAAAAAGGTGATGCAAAAACCTTTGATAATAGAAAAATTCCAACAAAAAGGGTGAAAAAAGTTTTTTTTTGTCTTCCACAACTGCAATCCCGTGATATTCTCTACAAAAATGTGGTTATCAGACTGAGGGACCCAGAGAATCAATTTTTTCTTTTGGATGCCAATAAAACAAA
The DNA here is from genome assembly GCA_018584345.1 of Thuja plicata. NCBI lineage: Eukaryota > Viridiplantae > Streptophyta > Pinopsida > Cupressales > Cupressaceae > Thuja > Thuja plicata. The sequence goes on from MU225099.1 coordinate 1,465,184, forward strand.
TTGGATATTAGAAAATATCAGATGTCTGATATTATCCAATTTTTGATATTATCGGATATCCGATATGTCCTGCTCAAATTTGGCCTCAAATTTTTCATTTTCATCCTATTTTGAATATTTATTTTACTTTTTCTTTTTATTACTATTATAAATTTTATTTTTATAATATTAATATTATATTTTCATACTATTAATATTATATTTTTAAAATATTAATATTATATTTTAACAATATTATTATTTGTATAGTTGGAAAATGGAAGCACTTCCATAGGAGACTAGTTTAGAATTTCGATTGAGTATTTTGGGGTCATGAAAAGCACCTCTGAATGGGTTCCTTGTCTTGACATGGCTTCCCCCCTGTTCTGCCTTTCTGTCCACCATTTTCTGACCTGATTTCTGCATTCTGGGATACAGACCTGTGTTTTTGGGATCCAGGGACAGGGTCAACCTCCTAGGACAGGGTCGACCTCAACCCTGACCTAGGACAGGGTCAACCTCGACCCTGTCCTAGGATAGTGCTGACCTTGACCCTGTCCCAGGGTCCAAATCCTGGGAACTTTTGGTTTCCAGGATGTCGATCTTCACAAAAAGTTTTCTCTCGCTTCCGGGTCGGATGTTTCGGGTTCCAAATTGGTTGATTCCTAAATTATATTTAATATAGGTCCTCTCCTAGGGGTAAAGGCTTAATTGATGATTTAATTATCCTATGTAGGCCTCCTTAGAATATTGTGCCCTAATTTCATATAAAAGGGAGCCTTCTCGTCTCATTTTCTCTAAGCATGAAAAACCATGATCTAGCAATTAAAGTCTTCCAATCAAGCATCAAGCATCCTTATGAAGCGAAGTCCAAGCAAGCAATTAAGAAAGATTTGAAGCAAGCATCCATCATTCTCAAGTATCCATTTTCATGAAGGAGATCCATTGGAGGCCATTGAAGGATTCAAGCCAAAAAGTGCCCTTTTGGTGATCTCTCCATCCATCTT
>MU225099.1:1481520-1497454 GCA_018584345.1 Thuja plicata
AAGAATAATTTCTATTAACAACAATATTGAATACAAAACTCTGTGAATAAAACTAAGCGGTGATTCCTTATAAAGGATACCGAAGCCCTAAAAAGGAAACTCTCAGAAAATAGAAAGTTGCCTAAGTCTAACTTAAGCACTAAAGAGTAATTACTAAAGATTACTCTAATAGAAAATTGATATAAGTATTTCAAGGAATTCATCTTGTAGGACAGAAGATAACTAGAGACATAAATTTGTGGTTATAAGTTTTAAGGGTTGATTTAAGGATTAATTTTTGAGGCCACTGATTCACCCCGCCTCTCAGTTATTACTAACAATTGGTATCAAAGCTTGTGTGCTTAAAGGAAGTTTTGAAGACCTAAGCTAAAGATCACAAGATGAATAGATGAGATGTGCCCAAGTTGAACAAAGACAATTTTTCTTCATGGCAGAGCAGAATAAGACTCCACTTATCAGGTATTGGAAATGATGTTACTCAATACTTAAATATTGACTATATTTTTCCCACAGGAGAACCCATAGTTGAACAACTGAGAGAGAAGCATGAGAACAATTGCATGATGATAGATATTTATTCCTCACTCTCTGATGCTGAATTTAAAGATGTCAAAACCTGCAAGACTACAAAGAAGATGTGGGATAAATTGATGCTTGTACATGGTGGTGAAAAAAATGTTTTGAGAGACCAAGGCAGAAAGCCTTAGAGGAAATTTTGATGATCTCAAAATGAAAGAAGGTGAAAACATCACACAGTATAGCACAAGAATCAAAGAGGTAGTCAATGCTATCCGAGGAGTTGGAGGTGTACTAAAAGAAGATACAGTGGTAAGTAAAATTCTAAGAACCTTACTGCCTACTTATGCTATTAGAGTATCTGCCATTCAAGAAATGAGAGCAGTAGAAAATAGAAATGTTATTCTAGACAATTTAATTGGAAGACTGATTTCATTTGAGATAAATAAATTTGATAATAGTGTCTTACCAAACATAGAGTCTGCTTTCAAAACTTCTATGAGAATAAGTAAATCAAGTAATAAACACACTATGAGAAAAGATAGTGATAGTGAAAGTTAAGAAGAAGTTCTTGACGAAATTGAAGCACTTATGGAAAGAAGAATGCAAAGAGGCAATGGTAAATACAAAGGTAAATTACCACTTGTTTGTTTTAATTGTAAAGAGATTGGACACTTTTCTGCAAGATGTCCTAACAGAACAAAAGATGACAAAAGTAATGACAAATCATTTGAAAAGAAGTCTGACAGAGGTGATTACAGAAGCTACCGATAATAAAAAAGAAGAGATACCCAAGACTACAAGGACAAAGGAAAGAAGGCCAGTAACCTAGCTAAATGAAAAGATGATGACACTGACACCAAATTTGAGGAAGACATCGAGATGATGTTTGTGGCAATAAAAGATGATTCGGATGATGATGAAGAAAGCTATGTAGAAATTGCACTCATATCTAAAGTTAGTAAAAATGATGTCTAGATCATAGATAGTGGCTACACTCACCATATGATCAGTGATAAGAAAAATTGAGACTTTTGAATACTATAAAGGTGGTTCAGTAAGAATGGGTAATGACACACCCTGTCTAGTTGAAGGTAGAGGAACCATAATTTTGAATAACCAAATAAAATTTGAAAATGCTTATTGGGTAAATGGATTGAATTATAATCTATTGAGTGTTTCTCAGTTGAATAATTTAGGTCACAGAGTAGCATTTGAAAATAAGAAGGCAACGATTTTCAATAAATTAGGAAAACGGATTGGCACCGGTGAGTAGAGAAAAGGTACCTTATTCTATCTGAATGATACTGACACCACTTGCTTAGTAGCTAGAAATGAAGACATATGGTTGTGGCAAAAAATAGTGTCATGTGAACTTTGACAACATGATAAAGATTAGCAAAAAGAGAAATGTAAGAGGCTTACCGATGATGACCAAGCCCGACAACATCATGTGTGATAATTGTCAAAAAGGTAAGATGACAAAGTCTTGTTTCAAAAGAAAAACCCATACATCTGATGCCATTCTAGAATTTTCCCATACTGACCTGTGTGGACCAATGAGGATAAAGAGTTATTATGGAGATAAATATTTTATTCTCTTTGTTGATGATTACTCTAGAATGATGTCAGTCATGTTTCTAAAAGATAAATCCGAAGCATTTAAGATGTTTAAATTGTATAAGGAAATGGTTGAGAAACAAAGTGGTAAAAAATTGAAATGCTTAAGATCAGATAGAGGAGGGGAATTTATTTCAGATGAATTCACTAAAATTTGTAATGAGCATGGAATCAAAAGATAGGTCTTTGCACCAAGAACACCACAACAAAATAGAATTATTGAAAGAAGGAACAAATCCATAGTTGATTGTGCAAGGACATTGATGATAGAGAAAGGCATCACCCAAATATTCTAGAGAGAAGTTGTCAGTACTATTGTTTACACATTAAACAGAGTATAATTGAAGAAACAAACCAAGAAGACACCTTATGAGCTTTGGTATGGATACACACCCAATGTAAGTTATTTCAAAAATTTTGGTAGTCAATGTTATATCTTAAAACATGATATAAATGGAAAACTTGACTCCAAGAGTGATGAAGAAATCTTTCTAGGGTATTCGACCAAGAGCAAGGCTTATAAATGTCTAAATAAAGCCTCTAACAAAATTGTTGAAAGTGTAAATGTAAAGATAGATGAATTTGCAGAGAAAAATGAAAAGGAAAGCACTAAATAACCAGAGGACTACAATAGGTTTGTTTACAATGAAGAACCTGACACTCTACCCAACCAATAATGTAGAGCTCCTGAACAATAGATCATTACACCTAAGCATCAGGCTACAAATACCAACAATCAGAATATTGCTCAAGATGATGCACAAAGTGATGGAGAACAGAATGAAGGACAAAATGATGATCAAGTTGATAGAAAAAGAGATAAACCTGTACTTGCAAGATATGTCAAAAGGAACCATCCATAGAACTAGATCATTGGAGACAAGAAGGCTGGAATGAGAACCAGAAGTAAGTCTCTAAATACACAATGTCTTATTTGTGATTATGAGCCAAAATCTGTCAATGTTGCACTTGATAATGATGAATGGATAAGTACTATGATTGAAGAGATTGAGAAGATAGAGAAAAACAAGATATGGACACTTGTATCGAGACCAGATGAAAAGAATGTCATTGGTACAAAATGGATATTCAGGAATAAACTGAATGAGAATGGAGAAGTAACCATAAATAAAGCAAGACTAGTATGCAAGGGGTATGCACAAGAAGAAGGGATTGACTATGGAGAGACCTTTTCACCTATTTCTAGGCTAGAAGGAGTAAGAATATTACTCGCTTATGCTGCATGTAAAGGATTCAAGGTATATCAAATGGATGTCAAGTCTGCATTCCTAAATGGAATACTTGAAGAAGAGGTATACATTGAACAACCATAAGGGTTTGTTGATCCAGACAAGAGGGACATGGTATGTAGACTACAAAAAGCCTTGTATGGATTGAAACAAGCACCACGAGCCTGGTATGAAAGAATTCATTCCTATCTTATAAGTATTGGATTAGTAAGAACTAGTGAAAACAATAATCTTTATTTGAAGGAAGATACTAATGCTAAAATTTTGATTGCTGAGATATTTGTTGATGAAATCATATTTGGAGGCAATGACATGCTATGAAAATCATTTGCAAATGAAATGAGCAAAGAGTTTGAGATGTCTATGTTTGGAGAGATCAAGTTCTTTCTTGGTTTATAGATCATGCAACAAGATGAAGGTATTTTCATTACACAATCTAAATACATCAAAGAAGTACTAAAAATATTCAAGATGGAAGAGTCCAAACTAGTTGGAACACCGATGGAAATTGGATGTAAGTTGACAAAGGAGGAAAAGTCATCAAAGGTAAATCAAACTTTGTACAGATCAATGATTGGAAAACTCATGTATGTTGTACATAGTAGACCAAATATTGCACATGCAGTAGGAATAGTTGCTATATTTTCTACTAATCCCAGGGAATCACATATGAATACTATGAAAATAATTTTAAGATTTCTAAAGAATACCGAGGAATATGTCTTATGGTATAGAAGAGAAGGCAAATTTGAAATTAAGGTCTCAACCGACGCTGATTAAGCTGGAAATATTGATGAACGGAAGAGAGAAACTGGAGGAGCATTCTTTACATGGGTTACAGACTTGTCACATGGATCAGCAAGAAGCAAGGATGCATCTCTCAGTCTACTGCAGAATCATAGTATGTTGTTGCTGCTGCAAACTGCTTAAATATTGCATGGATCAAACAGTTACTAGAAGGTATGCATATGAAAATTGTTGAACCAGTAATTATCTACTGTGATAATACAAGTGCAATAAACATTTCCAAGAATCTAGTCATGCATGCTAAAACAAATCATATTTCCACCAAGTATCATTATTTGAGAGAAAAAGTTCAAGAAAATGAAGCGATACTTGAGTATGTGCAATCAAAGGAACAATTGGTGGATATCTTCACCAAGCCACTGCCAAAGGATGCATTTGAATAATTGAGAAAGAGACTAGGTGTCAGAACCTTGTCTACTGGTCAATAAGATGACTAGAACGCTGCATCAACCTACATATTATCAGAATATCATTCATGTTGATGCAAGCATAGAGATGGAATTCAAAGATACATCTATACACATCAAGGTATTTATCTACTCCAAGCACCAGAGTTATTATCGATGGATTGGGAAATTCAAGGAATATATTATGGATAGAAAAGATGCGTTTGGAAAAGATGTTTGTTTGGCATTGCTGTCAAAGGGAAAGAGATATCTCATTATCATACTGATAAAGGGAGAGATTATATCCATTATCATCTCAGGGAGAGATTATATCCATCGAAGTATCCAAAGGGAGAGATGTAACAAGAATGGGAGAGTACATACAAAGGAAAAATAATTGCTTACAAGAGACATCAAAAGATAGGAGAATAGTCAAAGGGAGAGAGTTTGACACAGGAGAAGAACACATCACATCAAAGAAAGAAAGATTCTACATCTATCTAGTGAAGGGATTGAAGACAAAAAGAAAGCAGCAAGAATCAAATCAAAGCTATTTGAGCTTACCGAAAGCCAGACATTTGTAATAGCTACATTAGGAAAGCTTGATGAAACTGTATATTTCATATTGTATTAGTAATAGTATAGTATGATAATGTAGTATGTTGCCATCAATTTTAAAGGGAGAGATTGATGACATGTAACTGATTGAATTTTTTAGGATGTTAAGTTGATTATCATACAAGGCATTAAATCAGTTAATGTATTGTATTGTCATTGATGTAAAATTGATATAATTTGCATGGTCATGGAAATACTGCCAAAGACTTCAAAGAACCAATGAATCAAAGGCTATGCTATCAGTAATGCATAGAATTCAAATATTCACTAAGTGATTATAGACACTGACGGAGTGCACGTCGACGGTCAGAGTTAAAGAAAAAAGTCATAGTGTTACCCGATGAGCAAATGCACAACATTACCGATGAGAAAAGTCACTGTGTTGCCCGACGAGCAAAGAACAGAGTAACCCAATGGAAAGAATTACAGTGTTTCCTAATGGAAAATACAAATGAAGGAGATCCTGATGAAAATTTAAGTCACACCGATGAAATAGTCAGTTATCACCGATGACTAACTGAAGTGTTGACTGACAAAATAGAGAGTTCAGAAATGAAAAAATGCTTAGTTGTCAAGAAGCTAAAGATAGGCTTAACAGATACTTATCATTGTTTTAATCATCTAGATAAAGTCAGAGATAAGTAATTGATTTAAAGATGATTTTTCCAGTTGGCAAGAAGATCTCTTTGGGATAAAATTGGAGTTTTCTTTAAATCTAATTGGCAAGAATTTTGGGTCATGAAAAGAATCAAGAAAGCCAAGAAAAGGTAAATCATGTCTATAAAGAGACAAACCCAATTCATTACAAATTGAGTGTGGGGTGAAAAGAGAAGAGGAAAGATGCTAAAGAAAATCAGAAGGAGAAGAAATTCTTCATTCAGACCTGATCAATCAAGCTAAGGAAAGAGCTAGATTCTGTAGACACTAATGAATAGTGAGAAAACATCACAAAGAAGAATAGTGTGGAAAAATGTATATAATTGATTATATTGATCAGAGAGGTAATGCACTTACAATAGATTTGAAAATCTACAATTAAGTTGTATGTATGAAAATATCATTAATGTTTCACTTTAACCATTGAAGCATCAAGTCTCTTAACCAAGCAGGACTTAAAAGTCTTCTACAATTGAGATACATCGCAAGGAGTATCAAAAATTTTGATCATAGAAAGTAGTATTGGATATGCCCGATACCTATTGAAAGGCCAAGTGAGTGTTTGATCAAGGATGGTAGCATTAGATGCCAGATACTAGGTGACAAAGTATCTTTTAAATCCTCTAACAAGGTCACACCTAACAGTGTGTTTGTAACCTTTAACAGGGTTGGCTCCTAACATAGCTCACTTCAGAAAAGTTAAAATTTGGGGTATCGGTCCCAGTGTTTTTTCTCCCTAACAGGGTTTCCAAGTTAAAAATCCATGTGTTATGTGTTTATGTTTCATTACTTTACTAGTTTACATTTCACATATGCAAATCTAGATTTATCGGTATACTCTACATATTTACTGTGTTTCGGTAAATAGTTGACCACTTATCGGTAAACATACAGAAGAAGGTTTTACAAAGCAATCCGACAATTAGAAAATTGATATAAGTATTTCAAGGTATTCATCTTGTAGGACAGAAGATAACTAAAGACATAAATTTGTGGTTATAAGTTTTAAGGGTTTAGTTAAGGATTAATTTTTGAGGCCACTGATTCACCCCCCTCTTTGTTATTACTAAGAGGGAGATTATTAGGATTAAGGTTCCTCAACCTTAGGAGTCCCAAGTGTATTTAATTTAATAATTTTTAATTGGTCCCATGTTGCTATTTTTATTGAATTAATGGTATATTATAAGTTTCCAAAGTTCATAGTTTAATTGTGGGGCCTAATGGGAGCTGGGTACAATTATCATTGAGGAGAAAGAGAGGTTGTGAAACTTGTTTCAAGGAGGGATCTTTTAAGAAATGAATTACTAAGGAGGTTCTAAAATTTTCCTCTAAGAAAAAGGTGGTAGCACAATTTTGCTTCTTTCTTATGCGTGATTTTGAAAAGATATTCAACAAGACCAAATCTTCCACCCATATGGGCTTGGAGTAGAAAATTTAAATTAATATTAATGAAAAAGATATGAAAAAAGAAGTTTCTAATTATATGTTTTAGATACATTGAATGTGGATGCATTTAAGAAGATTTTTTTTATTGCATTGCAAGCTCTATAAATACAAGTGTTGCTAGAGGAGTTGTATCAGAGAGTTCATTTCACAAAGGTTATGTTGTTGCATTTTATCCAGTATGTAAATCTCCATGTTAAGGCTTAGATGCTAAAGATTGTATTGTAACTGTATTTTTTTGTTGAATAATACAATGCCTCTCTGGTTTTGGAGTGTGGGAATGTTTACTCGAAAGGGTTTTTCCAACGTAACTTTTGTCTTCTTCTATCTTTTATCTTGTTCTTTCTATTTAATTGTATCATCTTAAAATGGAAGCACTTACATCTTAAGAATGTTTATCCCTCCTTAGGGGGTGTTTTTGACCATCATCATATTGTCCTCTCATTTCTCTACCCTCTCCTGCTTCTGTGCCTATTTAGGACCCTAATTGGGCCTCTCTAGACACTATTTATCCCACATGGCACATTTTCCAGGGGTTCTGACTCCTTGGGTTAAGGTCGACCTCAACCTTAACCTAGGTCAAGGTCAAACTCAATTTTGACCCTAGTCCCCCTTTCCAATTGGAAAGTTTGTCGGCTGCCAGGGGTCATTCAAAAGTTCATTTCCCGCTTCCGGGTCAGCTGTTTCGGGTTCTGAAGTAATGAATATTGAAATTATATTTAATATAGGTCCTCTTTTAGGGGTATAGGTCTAATTAGAATTTAATTCTCCTATGTAGGCCTCTCTAAAATATTGTGCCGTAGATTTGTATTTGAGGAATTTTTCTCCTCTCATTTTCTCTAAGCATAATCACAAACCATAAATCATCAACCAAGAAAGAAATTTAAGTGTGAAGGACAAGATAAGAAGAAATAATCTAATCTCAAGCATCCAAGAATTCAAGCACCTCCAAGAATTCAATTCATCAAGGAGATCCATTGGTATCCTTTGAAGGATTCAAGCTCTATGTAGCCCTCTTGTTGAAGATTTCTCCATCCACATTCCTCCAAGCCTCTTCCTATTCACAGATCCATTCAAGATTGGTGTTGAAGATCTACACGAAATTGATTTGAGATATCCTACATCCAACATTATACATTCTACATCCATTTGGTGCATACATACTTGTGGATCCACAGATTCAAATCTGCCACAAGGGTTTCTATACAAGTAAGGTGAATTTGTCCGTTTACTTTGTTTATCTATGCAATTTTAATTCAATTATAAGGTTAATTCCAAAACTAGGGTTTGACCAAGGAAAACCCCTCCCTCCCAAAAAATAAACCATTTTTCTTGAAGGGAAAGGTTCAGAACAACAAATTGGAGTGCAGATTTAGATACCCTTTTTGGAAAACTGTCAAGATCTAGAAATAGATTTTTTGTCAGACTATGCAGGTCAGAATCAACTTTCTGGGTCAGAATCATAAATTTTGGGTCAAAGGTGACATTATTTTTGGGTCAAAATCAGACCTGAGCCATATTCAAAAAATATTTCTGGGTTTTCTTCATCTCTGTGTTTTTGTTTGAGATCCAATTGTAGAATTCCCAGAAACTCAGTACAGACACCCGAAAACATCATTCTTCAGATCTGTTGCATTTTGAGGTTAGTACTTATCTCCTAATTCATTTCAATTAAATTTTTTATCAATTCAAATATATTACACACTCTCTTCTATAAAATGGAACTTAGGGTTTTGTTCTTTATCTCTATCCTTAATAGGCTAATTCATTTATGCATTGATCCTCTCTTTGGGGTTAATCAATTTGGATCTTCCGTTTCTAAAATTTGGGATTAAGAGGACAATCTTACCTACCCCAAATCATTATTTAATCTTACATTCTAATAAAAACTCCCACACATTTTTATCTTTACATTTTGGTGAACCCGCAATACACAACTCTTTCTTTTTGGTGTTAGATGCTTTGCCTTTTTTCCTTAGAGACTAGCTTTTGCATACATATTAAATTATTTCTCTTTTGTGCTCTTTCATTTTAAAATACAAAATAAAAAAAATCTATGTACTCATAAAAATACAATTTTTTTTCTTGCATTTCACTCACTATGAAGATCTTTAAGATGCTTTGGTGTGTGGTTATTTTCCTCATTATTCTTCTTTTACCATCTCTTTATATTAATTATGATGTTTATGAGACTATCATCCATTTCATTACATTTTTCACTCTTCATGTTTCACTTGCTTATGCAATTGTGAGATTGACTAATACTAGCCTTCCTACTTTCAAAAATTTCATTAAGAATTTGTGTAATGAACTTATTGCTCTTTTGGATTATGTGAATAATTTGGTAGATGATACCCCATTTCCTAATCTTCCTAATCCTAATCCTATCATTTCTAATCTTATTCCTAATCTTCCTAATCCTAAACCTATCCTTCCTAATCTAATTCCTAATATTCCCACTCCTATTTCTCCATCTTCTATCCCTAGTTCTTCCCACACTTTTGTTGGGGCTCAAACTAGGGTTCATGATGCAGATGTGAAAGAATTCATTCATTTACCTTCCCCTTCTTATCTGATCCATGATACTATTAAAGGGAAGAACAAAGAAAATTCTTCTAAACCTATCATTCTTCCTTACACAACATTTTCTCATGACCACCATAACCAATCATCTCCTGTAGAAGCTTTACAAGATATGTACACTACAAGATACAATATGGTGGATAAACAAGGATTTAAGGGTTTAGGGCTTGGTGTTAATGAACATGGCATTAAAAACCCGATTCATTTATCCCCTAAACAAGATATGCATGGTATAGGCTTCCCGCCTTTGAAATCATGGTGGTTGATTTTAACCATCGCCCTCCTCTTCATATTCTTCTTCCAACACCTTCCTTAGATCACCCTGATACTCCTCAAGATGTGGCTAAGAAAGTATATGTCCAGTTAATGAATTCTAAAAAAAAATCTTTAAACCTATGCCGAAAAATGCTCTCTCTAAATAAAAAATGTCCTTTTCAGTACAGTAATACAAATTTACTTTCTGATTGTGTGCATTTCAAGCTATATGTTAGAGAAAGAGCTTCTTTAGGAATTATATCTCATTCCCATGCAATTTTACAATTTCTTCATAACTTTGATATAGGGAATTCCCCTCATTCTTCTATAAATTAGGTCATTTTTCTCCTCTTGTCTCTTAAAATGGGGGGAAAGAGGTATTTTCTTCCATTCTTCTATGATCCATTATGTTCTTGGCATGTATTTTGTTTTGAGCTTAATTGGTTATTCTTTCTATATTTTATCCTTATGATTTTGTATAATGGTACATACTGCCTTCGCTCATAATCATTCATGATATCTTTTCTAGGATATTTTTTTTGTAAAGATATCTCGTTTCTACAACATCTCTTGATAAAATTGGTATATCCCTTTCTTTCATTCCTGGGGGGCAAGATTTTCCTTCTTTCTCTATCTAAGGATCTACCTTCCTTAGCTTAGTGGCATTTGTTTATTCTACAACATTATTTCCTTATAAAGACTTATGTTTTGGCTATGGATACCCTCTTATATGAAAGGTGATTGTCCTAGGTCATCACCTCTTCTTTTTTTTGAAAATTATTTTCTTTATAAAATATTTCTCTTGCTTTGGGTTAGAGTTGGCTTCCTTCATTCCAAGATTCCTCTTCCTCTTGATCACAGGGGGCTTGATGATCGAATCTTTGGTCCTTTTCTTTTCTTTGGGAGATGACATTTTATCCTAAGCACTCCTCTATGGTGAGGGTCTTGCTGATAAGATCTATTCCTCTTTTAGGATCCTTTTTCCATATGTGACATATCCATTTCACGATTATCTATGCTCTTAGATGTAAGGGTCAATACTCTTCGTAAAGGATATAGTATATACTGTTGTTAAACATGATATCTCCTTACTTTGTGAAGTAGGTATCCTCTTTCTCTTCCTTATCCTGCCTAGTAGGTGGCCATGATAAGGAGGGGGTGCATATATAGGGTCTCCCTTATACTATAGTTTACATTTTTTTCAACATGCTAAATCCTTGGAAGGTAATGCACATAAGTTGCTAAATCCTGAAGAGACATGCATCCTTATTTTTTATTTTTACTAAATCCTCGGAAGGTAATGCACATAAGTTTCTAAATCCTAAAGAGATACACATTTTTCAAATTCAAATATGATAAATGCCTGGAAGGTAATGCACATAAATTGCTAAATCTTGAAAAGACACACATGTTATATTCCATAGTGATACAAGAATGTGGATCTATGGATATTCTGAAAGCCGTCAGAAGACACATTACAATTACAAAGCACAGTTCATGGGTGAACCTATTGGGATCTCCCTCCTTTGTGATTCATGGTAAGGTGGGAATATTACTAGGCAAGGTAATCACTTTCTCTTTTTCTCTCTTTCACTTTCATGCTAGTATTATTAGATCATGAAGCTATGTTATTTATAGTGTTTCTCTTGTCTTTCTTATGTAGTCATGTATGCTTTCTATAATTAATTTCTCTTTGCTTTCATATCTTTGTGCATGTATGTTGAGTTAGAATTCTTGGTCTGGGGGATCATGTCCTTGACTAATTGATGTTCTACCTCGTTGTGATTCACTGGAGTCTTTCTTCTAACTTTATCGCGAGTATGTTAAATTTCCATACTCCTGCTAAAGTGGGGGCTTAATGTATCATCTTAAAATGGAAGCACTTCCATGTTAATAAAATTTATCCATCATTAGGGGGTGTTTTTGACCATCATCATATTGTCCTCTCATTTCTCCACCCTCTCCTACTTTTGTGCCTGATTAGGACCCTGATTGGGCCTCTCCGGACACTATTTATCCCAACTAGCACATTTTCCATGGGTTCTAAATCCCTCAGTCAAGGTCAACCTCAACCTTGACCCAAGTCAAGGTTGACCTCAATTTTAACCCAGGTTCCCCTTTCCAATTGGAAAGTTTGTCGGCTGTCGGAGGTCATTCAAAAGTTCATTTCCTGCTTTCAGGTCGACTGTTTTGGGTTTCAAAGTAAAGAATCTTGAAATTATATTTAATATAGGTCCTCTTCTAGGGGTATAGGTATAATTGGAATTTAATTCTCCTATGTAGGCCTCTCTAGAAGGTTGTGCCCTAGATTTTTATATAAGGAAGTTTTCTCCTCTCATTTTCTCTAAGCATAATCGTAAACCATAAATCATCAACTAAGAAAGAAATAAAAGTATGAGGAAGGACAAGATAAGAAGAAAGCATCTACTCTCAAGAATCCAAGAATTCAAGAACCTCCAAGCATTCAATTCATCAAGGAGATCCATTGGTATACTTTGTAGGATTCAAGCTCTATGGAGCCCTCTTATTGACTATTTATCCATCCACATTCCTCCAAGCCTCTTCCTATTCAAAGATCCATTCAAGATTGGTGTTGAAGATCTACAAGAAATTTATTTGTGACATCCTACATCTAAAATTCTACATTCCACATCCATTTGGTGCATACATACTTGTGGATCCACAGATTCGAATCCACCACAAGGGTTTCTATACAAGCAAGGTGAATTTGTTCATTTACTTTGTTTATCTATGAAATTTCAATTCAATTATAAGGTTAATTCAAAAATTGGGGTTTGACCAAGGCAAACCCCTCCCCCCAAACAAACAAACTATTTTTCTTGCAGGGATAGGTTCAGAACAACAAATTGGAGTGCAGATTCAGATACCCTTTTTGGCAAACTGTCAGGATCCAGAAATAGATTTTCTGTCGAACTGTGCAGGTCAAAGCAACTTTCTGGGTCAGAATAAAAAAATTTAGGTTAAAGGTGACATTCATTTTTGGGTCAAAATCAGACCTGAGCTAGATTCAGAAAATATTTATGGGTTTTCTTTGTCTCTGCATTTGTGTTCCAGATCCGGTTGCATAATTCCCAGAAACTCAAATATAGACACCCAAAAAAAAAAATCTTTAGTTCTGTTGCATTTTGAGGTTAGTACTTATCTCCTAATTCATTTAAATTAAATTTTTTATCAATTCAAATATATACACACTCTCTTCTATAAAATAGAACTTAGGGTTTTTCTCTTTATCCCTATCCTTAATAGGTTGATTTATTTTTGCATTGATCCTTTCTTTGGGATTAATCAATTTGGATCTTCCCTTTATAAAATTTGGGATTAAGAGGACAATCTTACCTACCTCACATCTTTATTTAATCTTACATTCTAATCAAAACTCCCACACATTTTTATCTTTACATTCATGTTTCTGTATTGTTGAGTCTTAATGCATGCATGTTGAAATTTTTTGATCAGTACAGATCTAAAATTGCAAACACTTTCCTCTATGGTTTTAATCATGGGAAATAAGTTGTGCCTAATTTTTATTTATGATAGTAGTATGTGTTTGTCAATATATTTTTTGTCTATTTATGAATAAAATATAGGTACTAGATGTACATACTGGTCTCATATTACTTTTCTGGGATGCCCAATTTTATTTCAGACTCTTCCACCTTTTAGTCCAACTTATAATTATTTGTTGTCCATCCTTACTCTAAACTCTTCCTTGCAATGACATCAACTTTGTGTCCCTTCTGATGACATGTAACTAATTGAATGTTTGAAGATATTAAGTTGATCACCGAAATGCAAAAGGATAATGCAAGACATTAAATCAATTAATTGATTTTATTTTCATTAATGTCAAATTGATATAATCTAATCGGTTATAGTCAAAGTGTCAAAGACTTCAAAGAATCAAAGAGAAAAATATTATGCCTTCAGTAATGCATAAAACATAAGTATTCACAATATGACTTCAAACACCGACGGTTAGTGGACACTGATGGTCAGTGGACACCGACGGATAGAGCTCACCAAAAGTCAAGTCATAGTGATGCCCAAACAAGAACACCGATGAGAAGAAATACAAGCATAACCGATGGCTAGAAACATAGTGTAAACTGACAGAGAAGCCAGAGGGGAACTGTAGTGTTGACCGACGCTATCAAAGACTTAAACACCAAAACTAACTTGAGTTTAGAAATGACAAAATATCTAGTTGGCAGAGCTAAATATAGACTTAACTAGTAGTTATCTTTGTTTTCATCGACAAGATAAGCCATAGATAAGTAATGGATTTAATGTTATTTTGTCCAGTTGGCAAGAAGATCTCTACGAGATAAAATAAGAGTTTTGATTTAAATATAATTGGCAAGGAATGTGGATCATGCCAAGTTCAAGAAAATAAAGAACCTAACAATGGTGATATCATGTCTATAAAGAGACAACTCAATTTATTACGAATTGGTGTGGTGGGTGAATAAATGAAAAAGAGGATGCAGAAGAGAAACTGATGAAGAGAAACTTCATACAGTCCTGATCAAACAAGCTGAGGAAAGAGCCAAAGTTTTCTGCAGACCCTGAGCAACAGAGCACAACATCACTGAGTAGAATCAATGTGGAGAAAAGGTATAATAGAGATTTATTGATCAGATTATTTTATGAGATTACAATAGATCTAAAAATCTAAAAATCTAGGTTTTATATGTGAACAGAGCATACTGTTTCAGTTTAACCATTGATTGAGAAAGTCTCTTAACCAAGTGGGATTTAAAGATTCTTTCTATATTGAGATACATTCAAAGGAGTATCAAAAAGTTTGATCATGAAGATAACATGAGATGCTAGATACCTATTGACAGGCCAAGTGAGTGTTTGATCAAGGAAGGTAGCATAGAGATGCCCGATATCAAGTGACAGAGTAAAATTTTGATCCTCTAACAAGGTTACACCTAACAGTGTGTTTGTAACCTTTAACAGGGTTGTCTCTTCACCGAGCTCACTTCAGAAGAGTGAAAATTTTGGATTACCGGTCCCAAGTAGTTTTTCCTTTAATAGGGTTTCCACGTTAAAAATCCATGTGTCAATGTGTTTATGAGTTATTACTTTAGTGTTTTACATTACACATAACTTAATTGGATTGATTGGTATACTCTATATAATTTACTGTATTTTGGTAAATTAACAGACTGATTTTCGGTAAACATACAATAGAATGTTTTACAAAGCATTCCGAGCAGTAGTAATTTGATAAAAGTATTTGGAGGTGTTCATCTTATAGGACTGCAGATAACTAGAGGTATAATATTGTGGTATTAATTTTTAAGGGTTGACTATTGGAATATTTTTGAGGCCATTGATTCACCCCCCTCTTAGTTATTACTAATAATTGGTATCAGAGCTTGTGTGCTTAGAAAGCGAGTTTAACAGCTCAAGCAAAAGATCACAAGATGAATAGATGAGATGTGCCCTGTAACACCCCAAAATTGGCATCTTGCAACCCCAACCAATTTTGTTGCATTTGTCATTCTTCTAAATCATCAAAGTCCTATTGTACTAGGCAATTCTGAGTTTTAACTGACTCTACTCGACCTGAGTGTCAAATGCAGAAAATCCTAAATCTGTATTAATCATACATCACATTTAATTCCTAAGAACCTATTTGTCTAAATTAACCTTATGATCGAATTAATTTAATTAATAAAGTCCTAGCACTTTAATTAAATTAAATTCACCCTCTTTAGCTAAGACACATAAAAGGAATTAAATAATATTTAATTATTAAATAAATAT
>MU225099.1:1497554-1520423 GCA_018584345.1 Thuja plicata
ATAATCTCATATAGCTTAATTTCAATTTGCAAAATAGAATAGTTTCAATTTCTAGATTAACTTGCATTGAAATCATGTAGAATTCATGTTTAGTTTATCATTCATATTTCAATTTCTAGCATAATATTTGCATTTGCATATCATTTATCATGATTAAAATCCTTCGTTCTTAGATGGTCCATAGTTGTGAGGCCCTCGTCCTGAGAGCAAATTTCAAAACTCCATCTAGATAGAAGGCAACAGGTCGAATCATGGAGACAGGCAGGCTGAATAACTCATGTTCAGTTTTGTTTGTTCTTGATGAAGAATGACTATGTTGAAGTGTGTGGTTGATTTAGAAGGCCAAAATTAACTCATACATGCCCAAGTTGAATAAAGACAAATTTGCATCATGGAAAAGAAGAATACGACTCCACCTATAAGGTATTGGAAATAATACTATTCAATACTTAGATACTAAATATGTGCTATCTATAGGAACTCATACTCTTGATAAATTAAGAGTTAAGTATGAGCATAACTGCATGATGATAGAACTTGCATCATCATTCTCGGATGCTAAGTTTGAAGATGTCAAAACCTGCACCTATGCAAAGAAAATGTGGGATAAGTTGAAGCTGGTACCTGGAGGAGATGCTAATGTACTAAGAGAAAATGCAGAAAGCCTAAGAGGGAGGTTTGATGACCTAAGGATGAAAGAAGGAGAAAATATCACTCAGTATACCTGCATAATCAAAGAGGTAGTCAATGCTATATGAGGATTTGGAGGTATACTTGAAGAGGAGATAGTGGTAAGTAAAATCTTAAGAACCTTACTGCTTGTATATTCTATTAGAGTTTCTAATATTCAAGAAATGAGAGCAGTTGCAAACAATACAGTTACTCTAGATAGTTTGATTGGAAGACTGATTTCATTTGAGATGAACAACTTTGATAATAGTGTCTTACCATCTGTTGAATCTACATTCAAATCTTCTTTAAAGATAAGTGTAGACGTCCAAAAATATTAATATTATTATTAATATTAAATTCCCTCCTATTCCTCTAACTATTTAATTCAATCAATTAAATGGTTTCATAGTTGGTATTTATCAATGATCAAATACTATTCTAATGTATTTTATTTAAATACATTTGTCTCACAAAAATCCTCTCTTTAATAAATTTATATTTATTAAAATTCCTCTATATTCCTAATTCTTCAAAACTATGATTTATTCAAATCTAATTTGAATTATAATCTAAACCCTAGCTAGGAACCTATTAATCCAATCTAAAATCCTACCCTAAGCCTACCCTATTCCTGCTCTACTCCCATCACCTCACTTCCTAAGCATATTTCCCTACCTAACTGTCCTCTAATCATACTTAAAGGGTGATTCCTAACCTTTTTAAGGCTAATGGAATGCTCACCCACATGTGAGAATTATCTCCAAAATGGGCACCTATTCCTCTTTAAGGCTATTTACTCCTTTGTCCCCCACTTGGAATTCTTGAGCCACTAAATATTTATTGCCATATTTGACTTAAAATTGGCCATCCCTTCAAGCCTATGTGTCCCTTATGTGGCTCTTATGTTAATGCCACATAGATGCCACCTCATCCAAGCTCTCCTCTTCTCTCCCAAAAATCTATAAATAGAGGCCTTCTCTTCAATTTTCATCTTGCATTGTGCATTGTTATTATGCGAGAATTGCTTTAGATTTTCATAGTTGTTTTCATGCTCATAGTTTCTTATTTAAATCATATCAATATTACATTATAGGCTAATGGATAATGAATATTATTTCTTTCTTTCATTTGCATTCCATATTTAGTTTAGATCATCCTTTTGAAAAATTTGAGACTAGTTCCTCATAGTAGCTCTTGAATTGCTTCATTGTTTCCAATCTTGCATTGCATTGGGGATATATTTCACTTGTGTATTTGAGAGAGCACACCCACATCCCATCCAAAAGATAAAATCAAACCAGCCTCATGGGTGCAACTTTTTTTTATCTCTATCCGATGATATGAGGATATTTTATTTTGTTTCACTTACTTTTATCTCACTTGGATTTTAGATGCTAACCCCCTAATGATTTCTTGTTTGTGAGTGATTGCAGGTTGACATTTTCCTCATACTACAATAAATAATTCAAGTCATAGATATGCTATTAGAAATGATAGTGAAAATGATAATGAAGAACAAGGACTTGATGAGATTGAAGCACTAATGGAAAGAATATTGCAGAGAGGCAAAGGTAAATACAAAGGTAAGTTACCACTTGTATGTCTTAATTGTAAAGAGGTTGGACACTTTGCTATAAGATGCCCAAACTAAAGAAAAGATTATAGAGGAAATGATATATCATATGAGAAGAAGTTTGATAGAAGTGATAATAGGGATTACTGAAGCAACTAAAAATTTGACAAGAGAGATACCCAAGACTACAAGGACAAAGGGAAGAAAGCTTGTTACTATTATGCCCTGCATGCCCATCCCTACATTTTGTGGCCAAAATGTTGGGTCCCCCTTTTTTCTTTTGTATTCCTCCGACATTTTCCTCCGCGGGGCCACTATTTTCTTTTCTTTTGGGTTTTTCTCCCTCTATGACCTGGTCTCAGAGTGTTTTGTTCCTTTGTGCCAGTCAAATTATGGATTTTGGGATTCTTGTGACATTGCTTCCTCTTTAGTTAGAGGGTGTGGTTGCACGGGGTTCCCAGGCCCAGAGTCTGGAGGCTTGTCTTTTTCTCAAGGTTTATGAAAGAAAGTGGTATGTTCTAACCCCACGGGGTATAGATAGGGTTTCACCTCCCATAATTACATTTACCATGAACAAATTACTCTTAGAGAAATTAAGAGAGATTCAAAGTGAATTTGTGCTAAGTGCGATTTTCTTTGATATTTTAATGGTGAAGTTAGTGCTCGAACTAGTGTGTGTGCTCTCGGTCATCTTGTAGGGTTCTTGTGTGCATCTTTGGTGTGTTCGTGAAGTTTTTTGTTTATAGAGCACCTCCTAGGCCCTTCCTTCCGCATCTCCCTGGTTTTAGGTAGGTTCTTCGTAGTCCCTTCTCTTTCCTTTGGTTCATGATGTTTCTTTTCTGTGTTTGAGTTTTTGTTTGCTTCACCTTCCTAGTTTTCATCATCACCTCCCATTGGTGGGATGGCTCTGCAAGAGGGTTGTCTGCCCTCTTTGCAGTGTATGATAATGTAAATATTGTAGAGTAGTGTAAATAAGTTGTAAATTTATGGAAGTCTCTGTAGAGCTCTGTAAATTTTGTAAATGGTAGTGTTTATAGGTTAGCTGTAAATTCATTTTACATCTATGGGTAGCAGTGTAAATTGGTTCTCTGACCTCCTATAAATAATTTTAAAGCATTGAGCGTCTATAGATTTGTTTGTAAGTTTGTGTGCCTAGCTTGTGCATTCTTCCGATCCCTACCTGTCCCTTTGGCGAGCTCACCATGCCCTATGTGTATTGACCAAGTTTTGATATCGCCCACCTTGTTTCCACCCTACTTGAACTTGACACCTCACCTATTCGAGTCATGGTCATTTTCTCTCTCCTCCATCATTTCAAAATTCATGGCGGGATTCAATCCCCACACGCAGACATTCAAAACTGTTCCATCTGGCATTCAATTCATCTACAATGAGACAAATGTTTCTTTTAATGCCATTACTATATTTATTATGTGACCACGTGAAAGCCCATGTTAGCCCAGTACGGTGACCTACCCCAGTCATGTAAATAATGATTAGTTTCTCTAAGCTTCGGGTGCTGCAAAGTCCGTGGGCCTTCATCCCATTTTTTGCATGAGCCAGAATCCCCGGGACCCCTAGGTGTCAATCATATTACAAATAAGTTCTTGATTGTTGTATTTATGAGATTTGATGAACTTGTTGGAATACTCCCAAGGGATAACTGAGAGGGGGAGGGGGGGTGAATTAGTTATCAGCAAGTTAAATTCTTTTCTCCAATTAATTACACAATATCATAAGCACATACACATTTTAGATAACACAAAATAGAACACCACAATTTTGGTTACGAGGAAACCAAACTAGGTAAAAACCCCGGTGGGAATTAGCACCCACAAAGAACTGTACTTGAGTATAATAATCCTTGTTAGAAGATCTTGCAAACTTGTTAGGAGTTGTTCTTTAAAATGCAATAAGTATAGTGACCTAGTTAAGGGGTAGACCCTATTAGGAGTCTTTTACAAATAACCCTGTTAGGGGTGAGGACTCACTGTCCAAAAAGCTCACTGCTAATATGATGAAGGCTACAACCTTTCGTAAAATAGATATGCACTATATGTGATAATGAACTGTTTGAGTAGACCTGCTATCTTGATCAGTTCCAATGAATTGTATATACTCTCTTCTTCTTCACATAGATCTTTATCTAATGAATGAAATGGCTTTACTATCCCAAAACAATTAGCATTCTATTCTGTCCTTTTTCTTTCTCTTATCTTGTCATTCACACTTGGTGATCTTCAAATGAACTACTATAAATATCTTCTCCAAAAGATATGATCTTTGCCAGCTTTAGGAATCCCTTTAATGCTTCTTTAGTCAGCCAAACCAAGCACGCAACATAATTAGACCCACACAACTCAAACTGAATAGATGCATCGCTTCACATAGTCGGCTCTACCAAAATTACCCAAACATCATGCTTTAGATGAAACATGATTAGTGCCTTTGGTTAATTAAATTAGACTCATAACTAAACATGAATCTGAACACACATATCTCATAGATAGATGTAACTGAAGAATCAATAAAATTACTGTCGGCTTTCTAAAAACAATCTTCTGAAACTGTGTTTGGTAAATAAAGTAACATAACTCAACTGTTACTGAACATCTGAATCTGCGTGTATGTAAAGGGTATAGTAATTATGTCTGAAACATAAAAACAATTGCACAAGGCTTCCACATATCCATACTGAAAAGTGAATATATTTCACTGTTGTATACTATATGTTGTCATCAATGAAAAACATACAGTCAAATATTTACACAAAAGCAAATCTCCAACAATCTCCCCCTTTGACATTGATGGCAACATATGATATGAAAAACACCATCAACCCAAAGTATCCTCCTTATTTTTACAATCTTCTTAATATCCTCATCAAAGGTTCCTCTTCACTGTCGCAGCTCCTCTGACTGTGTTTTTATTTTCATGACTATATACTCCCTAGAGTATATTCTCCCCTTACTATATACTCCCCCTTTGACATCAATGGAAAAGGGTGCCAAACACCATTAAGCATAGGTGCTACTCTAGAAGTAGAGTAGTCAACCATTCATCAGTCACCAAGGACTGATGCTCTTGCTGCAAGTTCTAATCAGACTTAGGAAAGGGAATTACTCCCAACTTCTCCCTGAGATACTCAAAAGTATCTTTTGATAAAGGCTTTGTAAAAATATCTGCTGACTGTTCTTTAGTGCTCACATAATCCAACTTTACTTCTTTGTCTGCAACTTTTTCTCTTAGAAAATGATATTTTATTTCAATGTGTTTTGTCTTTGCGTGCATCACAAGGTTCTTTAACATATTGATAGTGCTAGTGTTATCACAATGAATAAAAATAGGATAATCAATTTGAATTCCAAAGTCTTTTATCATCTGTTTGATCCAAACAATTGTAGAACAATTCAATGTTGCTGTTAAATATTCTACCTCAGCTGTTGAATAAGAGATACAATTATGCTTCTTTCTTGTCCAAGTGACCAGTCTGTCTTCAAGGAATACTACTCCTCCTGAGGTACTCTTTCTATCATCAACACAACCTACCCAATCAACATCAGTATACACATGAATTTCTACATTCTCTGAGTTAGGATACCATAAACCATAGTCTATAGTTCCCTTTAAGTATCTGAATATTATTTTTATTTCCATTAAGTGATTTTGTTTAGGTTCAGCTATAAATCTTCCAACAATGCCAACTACATTAGAAATATCAGGTCTAGATTGAGTGAGATATATGAGTTTTCCAGTCATAGACTTGTATAGTGTCTTGTCAACTACTGTGGAATCATCATTTTTAGAAATATTTCTTCTTGTTGTCATGGGGGTGCTTACTGGCTTGCAATATTCCATCTTAAAAGTCTTTAATATCTCCTTCACATATTTAGACTGATTTATGAATATGCCTTTGTCTATTTGTTTTATATTTAATCCCAAAAAATATTTGATAGGTCCAATCATGCTCATTTCAAATTCACTCTACATCTCTTTTGTAAATTATGCACTAAGCTTGTCATTACCATCCAAAATAATGTCATCAACAAATATAGCAACAAGTAGTAAACCTTCAGGTGTCTCTCTGATGAATACGTTGCAATCTTTTTCTCCCTTTTTGAATCCAATCTTTGTTAAGTAGCCATAAATTCTCTCATACCATTCTCTTGGGACCTGTTTAAGTCCATAGAGGGATTTCTTTAGTCTGCATGCCATGTCTGGTTTGTCTAAAAGTTTTAATCCTTTAGGCTGCTCTATGTAGACTTCTTCCTTCAAGTCACCATTTAGGAAAGCTGACTTGGCATCCATCTGATATACTTTTAAGTTCTTGAATGTTGCATAGGCTAAAAATAACTTTATATCTTCCAGTCTACTCACAGGGGAAAATGTATCAGAATAGTCAATTCCTTCTCTTTGCGCATATCCTTTACATACCAATCTTGCTTTATTTCTTATCACTATCCCATCTTCATTCATTTTTTTTCTAAATATCCACTTAGTTCCAATCACATTCTTGTCACAAGGTCTAGGGACCAATTCCCATGTGTCATTCTTCATTATTTGATCTAATTCTTCTTGCATAGCACTTTTCCAAGCTAAATCATTACATGCATCTTCAACACTTAAGGGTTCAATCTGTGAAAGTAAGCATACCTCTTCATCAAAGGTTGAACCTTTTGCTCTGGATCTTGTCAAGAATTTACTGCTCTGATCTCCAATGATATCTTCTTTAGAGTGGTATTTGGATGTGTATTGTGATATTTTAGGTGTGACACTCTCATCTGTAATCTGTGATTCTTCTTGACTTGGTTTAGGGTTATTGCATGATACATCAATACAGTCAAACATTTCTTTAATAACTGTATCCTTATTGATAGGTCTAGGTTCATCTTCAATCATAGGTGCATATTCATAATATCTCTCTTGAATCATGAAATTCTCATCAATATTCACATGTGCACTCTCAATGATTTTCTTTAACCTTAAATTAAAACATCTGTAAGCTTTGCTCTTAGTAGAGTAACCAAGAAAAATACCTTTATCACTTCTAGCATCAAATTTTCTAGCACCATCATCTCTCTTGATGTAGCACTTGCTTCCAAAGATTCTGAAGTATTTTACTGTAGGTACATTACCAAACCAAACTTCATAAGGAGTTTTTTCTATGCCTAGTCTTAGTTGAATTCTATTGATAGTATAGACTGTTGTATTGATGACATCTCTCCAATAGGTGTGTGCAACTTTTCCTTCAATCATGATAGTGTGTGCTATGTCAAGTATTATCTTGTTCCTCCTTACTGCAATTCCATTTTGTTGAGGGGTTATGGGTGCACTTAGTTGTCTTTTGATCCCATGTTCTTTGTAGTACTCAAGAAACTTATCAGAGGTTAATTCTCCTCCTCTATCAGATCTTAGACATTTTATCTTTAATCCAGATTCATTTTCAACTTTAGCTTTGAGTATTTTGAACTTCTCAAAAGCTTTAGATTTGTCTTTTAGGAATGCAACCCACATCATCTAGGAGAAATCATCAATAAACAAAATAAAATACCTTTTACCATAGTATGATCTTTTTTGAG
This sequence comes from Thuja plicata, assembly GCA_018584345.1. NCBI lineage: Eukaryota > Viridiplantae > Streptophyta > Pinopsida > Cupressales > Cupressaceae > Thuja > Thuja plicata. The sequence continues at coordinate 1,505,379 of MU225099.1, forward strand.
TAGGTGCACATAGGTCTGTATGTATTAGATCTAGTTTGTTCTTTGCAGAGTTCTGTTTGCTTCTGAATGAAGTCCTCACATGCTTTCCCATCACACATTCCCTGCACTTAGTATCAACTGGTCTTGCAATACTAGGAAGGTCTCTTACTTCCTTTACATTACTTATCTTTACTATGTTGTCAAAATTGATATGGCAAAGTCTTTTTTTCCAAAGCCAACTGTCATCCACTTTTGAAACAAAAAAACTTACTTTAGAGTTAAGCTGAAAAAATATTACCTTTGGTCTTTGAGCCTGATGAAATCATGTCTCCTTCTTTGTTGTTAATAATGCATCTGTTGTTTTTGAATTCCAACTAATATCCTTTATCTAACAATTGTCCAACACTTAGTAAGTTATGATGCAAACCATCAACATAAAGAACATCATCTATCTTGTTCTTTCCATCTAAGGTGATAGATCCTCTGCCTATAATAGATTTGGGAGTGTTATCTCCAAATCTGACCATGCCACCTTTGTACTTGTCTAGATGTAAAAATATTTCTTTGTCACTTGTCATGTGATGTGAACACCCATTGTCTTTGATCCAGTCTATTTTGATGTTAGCTTGTGAAACTAAAGCCAATTCTTGTGCTTTCTTTTCATCTTCAATTTCTATTGTTTCAATCATTTTTTCATTATCTTTAATTGAAATGAATCCAATTTCATCTTCTCCTGAATCATCATTAGTTACACCATCTTCAGCATGATATCATTCCTTAGTATATTTGGGTTTGTAATCAGATCTGTACTTCTTGACTCTTGTAGGACGCTTGGATGCAAAGTGGCCAACTTTGTTGCATGAGAAACATTTGAATGGTAGCTATCCTTCATATTTTCCTTTACCTTTCCTTTCCTTCTTAGCAATCATAGAAATGATTTCTTCTAGTTCTGTATCAACTTATTTTCTCATTGTTACTAGAGATGCTCAAGGATTTATTACCATGGATTGAGGCTTTGAAAGTTGTTTCCATTTTAGGTTATGTCTTCAATCTTGATATCTCAAATGCAGATCTTTTTCTAATCAAGGTTTCTCTTTTGAATTCCTTTGAGAATTGCATGGTTTCATCCAATATATTTATCTTTCTTTCATAATCTGTTGTCAATGTGGTCATTAATTTGTCCATTATATCATCCTCTGAAATTTCTCCACCATTGTTCTTGATTCCTAAGACTACTTCATTAATCCTCTGATTATAAGCTCTGATGTTTTCTTTAGGTAGCATCTCTAAATTGTTGTATCTTTTCTTCCATGTCTTTCTACAAACATTCTTGGCTTGGATGTCTCCTTCAAACATGTCTTCTAGGTATTTCCAAATTGAATATGCTTTTTCTGCCTTCTTGATCTCAGAAAATTCATTGTCAGGTAGGGCACTGATTAGGGCTTCTTTGGCAATTGCATTTTGGGTGAATAATTCCTTTTGTTTATTAGTAGAATCTTGTTCTGCAAGGTCCTTCAAGGTGGGAACATCAATTGCATGAGCAGAAATCTCATAAATCTCAAAACCAATGCACTGAAGATGTGTTATCATTTTTTTCTTCCAGTCAAGATAATTCTCTTCATCAAACTTAGGACTCTCTTTCCTGAAGTACGCCATTTGATCTACCTTAAGCTGTTAGGCTTTCTCTCCAAGGCACTTGGCTCTGATACCAATTGTTGGAATAGTCCCAAGGGATAACTGAGAGGGGGGGGTGTGAATCAGTTATCAATAAGTTAAATTCTTTTCTCCAATTAATTACAGAATATCATAAGCACATGCACATTTAAGATAACACAAAATAGAACACCACAATTTTTGTTACAAGGAAACCAAACTAGGTAAAAACCCCAGTGGGAATTAGCACCCACAAAGAACTGTACTTGAGTATAATAATCCTTGTTAGAAGATCTTGCAATCATGTTAGGATTTTTTCTTTACAATGCAATAAGTACAGTGACCTAGTTAAGGGTTGGACCCTGTTAGGAGTCTTTTACAAATAACCCTGTTAGGGGTGAGGACTCACTGTCCAAAAATCTCACTACTAATATGATGAAGGCTACAACCTTTCGTAAAACAGATATACCCTATATGTGATAATGAACTATTTGAGTAGACCTACTTTCATGATCAGTTCCAATGAATTGTATAGACTCTCTGCTTCTTCACATAGATCTTTATCTGATGAATGAAATGGCTTTACTTTCCCAAAACAATCAACATTCTATTCTGTCCTTTTTCTTTCTCTTTTCTTGTCATTCACACTTGGTGATCTTCAAATGAACTACTATAAATATCTTCTCTAAAAGATATGATCTTTGTCAGCTTTAGGAATCCCTTCAATGCTTCTTTAGTCGGCCAAACCAAGCACGCAACATAATTAGAACCGCACAACTCAAATTGAATAGACACACCGCTTCACATAGTCAGCTCCACCAAAATTACCCAAACGTCATGCTTCAGATGAAACATGATTAGAGCCTTTGGTTAATTAACTTAGAATCATAACTAAACATGAATCTAAACATGCATATCCCATAGATAGACGCAATTGAAGAATCAATAAAATTACTGTTGGCTTTCTGAAAACAATCTTCTGAAACTGTGTCTAGTAAACAGAGTAACATAAATCAACTATTACTAAACATCTGAATATGTGTGTATGTAAATGGTATAGTAACTATGTATGAAACATAAAAAAAACCGCACAAGGCTTCCACATATCCATATTGAAAAGTGAATACAGTTCACTGTTGTATACTATATGTTGTCATCAATGAAAAACATACAACCAACTATTTGCACAGAAGAAAATCTCCAACAAAACTAATTTCTTCTTAAGGATAGGTATGAAATGGTGATGAACTCTCCAGAGTCCATGAAATTATTTTATATTTTATCACATGTATTAACGGTTTTCTAGTCTTGCAGGCTACAGACTACCCAAAAAACAATGTTTGAAGTAACAACTCCTCCCGGAAGTCTAGAACTCCTGACCACTTCCACCTAAGAGGCCACCAAGAAAAGGGCAGAGGAAATGTTGGAGAAGCCCCCATTAACATCTGAATACCTAAAGGATGGAATCCTTGTGGGATCCAAGGTGGATTCCAAAATTCAAAATATTACCGACACAGAGGTCGGATCATGGGCCGAACTACAGGGCCTTTTACGGGTAATGTATCAACAACGATCTTCCAGGGATAACATGGAAAAGAACATGGCCACCTCCGACATCATCAAGGCCACATGTTTCCCCTAGTCAGTGCAGGAACCAAAGCTGATTCTCTCCTTGGTGAAGCACTACAACACACCCACCCGGGTTGTTTTGCTTGTTGCTTCCCTTCCATTGAATTACCCAACGCTGATAGTAACTCTTTATGCTGCCACCTTTACTTCAGGACTGGGGATGCCCCAGTTTAAAAAAGATACTATCATCTCCCATGCCACATCATTGTAGGAGCTTGACAAAGTTCAATAGCTCACCTGACAACATCTCAATTCCCACTGGCTGAAGTCCCCGAGGAAGGACTATATGAAAATGAAGTTGGAGATCCCCCGTGGAGATTTCAAGGAATGTATACAAGTGGGGACCATATTTCTATGTAGGATCTTTGGGGAACCCCATGCTAGGGAATTTTTGGCATGGATGTATTATTTTCTATGTAGCATCACCACCCACAGACAAAACTTTGACTGGGAAACTATTATTGCCAACCATGTGGATTTTCAGCTGAACAAGGTCAGCGAGACATCAAAATTATACATGAATTTGTATGTATTATGGGAACTGGCACAAAAAAGACCTGCAGTTCAGGGTTTGCTTACAGTGGGCATCCGTGGGACATGGCTCGACTAGAGTGTGCCTTGGGATCATTTTCCACAAATTCAATGGGAAGCCAACTTCCCCAATTTTTGCTGTGTAAATGACACCTTAATTTACCACAACATTTTGACACTTACTTGGGATTTTGCGTACTAGCTTTCCAAGGAAGCAATGACCTTGGTGAGTTCTTACAGCCATTATTTTATTCAATTTTAGCAGCATTCTTACATTTGGGTTACTGGGTTTTTCGACAAACCCTACCTATTACCCAAGAATTGTGGGGATAGGATTATTTTGATGGAGTTTTGAAGGAAAATTATGGAGCTACATGCATTCTATAGAGTCAAGAAGGTTACCTCCATCTCATTCCTGATCACTTGAGGGAATTATTCTTGTATCCTTGCAGTGGCCAAAGAGGTCGATAATGAGTTAAAAAGTCTGGGGTTGGCCGAGTTCTACCTTGCAAGGAACAATTTTGACCCACTTGACAAAACAAATACAGCATTACCCTGAGTGTCCACACCCCACGAGCCTCACTTGAAGGATTTTTGGGAAGATTTCCAAGACGACTTTGATGTATGGGGTCAAAAATATGAAAGGATGACAAAAGGGATGATGAAGCGCTTGGACCTTTAGACTTTTCTGAAGGATTTTTTAGATAGCGTGCCCTTGGAGGACCCTTCATATAAATGAGATGGGTTTGATAAGTTGGATCTCCCTCTGGTGGATTAGGACACCCTAAATTTTTTGACAATTGAGGATGTCACCCAGGGTGTCATACAATGCAACCATGAATAGTTTTCACAAGTGTGCAAGAAAAGCACCCGCTAGAGTCCAATTTTGTGAGGGTCCACTTCAGCCTCTAGGGTAGACGGAAAGAGAAAAGATAAGGGGAAACCAAAGTAGAGAACCCTAGCCCAGGCCCCATCCTTAGTTCCACTCCCTATCCTAGAACAAATTCACACTCAACTTGAGGCATCTTACTAGCTAAGTGAAACAATGAGCGCCTGACTTTCTCTTGGTCTTCCATTTACTCTGGTGGGATCCACCCTCCCTTCATGATCACCATCACTTGAAACACTTATGAGCCGGGTGGTAAACACAAAGGAAGAGAGTGTAGCTATCATGGACGTCAGGGTCCCACTACACAAGTAGAAAGAAGCCAAGGGTAGATCATCCCCCGTCAAGCACAGATGCACATCCTGGGATTCCAGACGTTCCCCAGGTGGAACTTATCCCTTCTTCTCCCAAACCAGAGGATCCTCTGGAAACCTCCCCTCCCCATGATGATTTTGATGAACTCTTCTAGACAGAAGACTTAGTGAGCTTGCAGGTTGAGGTGGAGAGGGTAGTGGAGGAAATTGACGCACAAGAAGAGGTAGCCCTGAAAAAAGAGTTATGGGAGAAAGAGAAAGAGAAAGAGAGAGAATAGATAAATATACCAAGTATGGAAGAAACACCAGTCCTAGGGACCGAGATAGAGGAGAGGCAAGTACAAGAAGAGTAGCCGATAATGGCTAGGGAAACTAGACCCTCGGGAACAATCGTACCCCCAGTCATCACGCTCCAAATGCCTCTAGTTACTCTGGGTTACCAGGTACCCCAGAGTGTGACATTCGGCAAGGTAGTTTGTGCAACCTAACAGTCAGATCACCTTTGGCCCCTCTAGAAAACATGGCCTCAAAGGAGACTGTCTCAGCAGAGAATGCCGAAGTAGAACAACAACAACAGGATGAGGGGGATAACCTTGGAAATGTGGATATCAAGACCAAAAATGCTGGAGAAGGGGAGAATCCTGGAGATACAAATGTGAATGCCACCGAGGTGGAAGATATGGGAAATCCTAGGGAGTAAGAAAAAGAGTTAAAGTGACTATGGATACTGGGGAAACACCACAGGGCCTCGAAGAAGACCCCATTACCAAAGCCTTAGCAACAAGACCGCCCTAGCTGACACAATGGTTGGTAGAGTCTCAAAAAAGAAAGGCCCCTGTGGAAGCAAGAGCCCCTCTCTACATGGCCGAAATGATGGACCAAAATCAAGAGGCTCACAAGCCCAAGAGGGCTCAGATCCACCACACCATTTGGACCAGTCTGGGGGGAGATATTGTAGCAATGATTGTGATGCCTCCCCCAAACAAAGAGGAGGTAGCAGTTAGCGCCGCATAGTACACCATTACAGAGGTTCCTCTAGGGAGGAGAGAAAAGCAAGGGGAATTAGATATATTGAATGAGGAAACCCAGGCTGTTTAGGCTTGATACTAAAAGGAGGCACAAAATATGAAGGAGGAAAAAGAAAAGAATGTAAATCTCCTTGGGCTTCTTGTAGAATTAACACAACCGTTGGCCGTGATCCATCTGGAAGCCTCCACATCTAGAACACCACTCCCGTAGGGTGACATTGATACTCTAAGGTCCATGAAGAAGAAAACACAAGTGGTGGATGGGTGGGTCACTGAGTAGGTCAAAGTTGTAAGGCAGTTCCCAGCAGTGACACTCCTGGACCTCTATCACGCCAATAACATCTTGGGCCAGGTGAACATCGCAATCTCACTATGGGAGGCCAAAATTGAAAAGTATGAAGAATGTGGTGCAAGAGCACCCTGAATGAACCAAGTGTTCCTATGGAACCTAGGGGTTCTCTCAAGGTCCTAAGAGGCCTTTAGTAATGATAAGACATTGGGTTAGTCACTGGACTACCTTGTAAGGCCATAGTTCCAAATTTGCAACATTATGAGCCCTTGGTCAACTATTGCTCATTTATGGTACAAAACCCTAGGAATAGGTTGTTCTTAGGTTTTTCATGTTTGGATCCACTAGGGATCACAAAAATAACATTGTGACCAAGTTTGGTCACTAGATTTACAAAATTGCAAAATATGTAAAAGTTGCTCAAAAGTTGTCAAGCAACTTTTGAGCAAACTTAACAACTTCTTGAAAAACAACTCCCAAATGGTCAAATCAGTTCAAAATTTTTTTGTAACCATTGGGAGTGCCTAAAAAATCCCTTTTAGGCAGGTGGTAGGCTAATCATGTAATTTGGCATTTGAAAATTAATAAAAATAACCATTTTCCTACATTCTCGAGAAATAGTCATTTTGTATGGTCGGGTACAGACATAAGGAAATTAAATTCTAACACCAAGGGTTAGTGTTGTGAATCTTCTTTCTTTTTCTTTTGGTCTCATGTGCTGATCAATCTTAGTTTGAAATTTATCAATTTTACAAACTCGCTGCTTGGTTTGTAGGCCCTAAATCAGGGTTTAGGAGAGAATTGTTTGTATTTCACTTTTCCACCATGGGAATTCAATAACCTTGGTGGAAAGTTTGTTTATATGGTACTCTTTAAGATCTTTCAGGATAGGTTCTTCAAAATGTAGGGAGATGGAGTTCAAATGATGCCCTAGGTGTATATCCTTATGTATGTGCCCATCCAGAATTGGGACAGAAATCACAACTCTCATTTGATGATTGATCAAAGGTTATAAATCAGAGGAAGAGACCCTTGTATGCACCCTCATATGATCCAATCATCAATTTTTTATTTGGATGCATCCTAAAGGCACTTCTAGTGCAAGTGCAAGTCTAATTAGCCCTAACTACATAATCAATTTTGTGTATCATCCTGTCTCATTCTCATTTCTAGGTTCTAGGGCTTAAGTCCAAAGTCTTAGGCCATAAAGGGTTTCTGAATCCCTAATCTTTTATGGGGGTTATGTGTAAGAATCTCATTTAAGGTCAAATTTCCTTTTGAAAGAGGCTACAAGCCTAGTCTTGAGATTGTGAAGAAACTATGTCAGGTTGCAAATGAGTGAAAGAACTATTGGAACTATTTGATAGGGACCTAAATAGACCCCACCTATGAGCATAGGTCACCCCTAGTCCCTTAGGTCACTTTGGGGTATTGTTGAGGATTTGGGTCAAGTGCATTGTGAAACCACTCTTGGTAGTTGGTGTTGTAGGATTGGTGAAACCTAGGGATTAGGTTGCCCTTGGGGTTTTTGGGTTGTGATAGAGTTAACCACTCCTTTTCCCACACTTGTGATAAGTGTGAAGCACTTTGGCCTACAATCAAGGAGTTTGGGGTACATTGCCCTATTTGGGTCATCTAGAGGCTTCCAGTTGCCCACTTTGCATCAAAATGGAGGTCCAAACTAGAGGAAATAATGAACTTCAGAGAGGAAGCCATCACATAAACATGTATTTTGGGAGATGAACCCTTTGGGATCTTCTAATCCTAGCACTCTAGACTTGGTATCAAAGTTGAGTTGAGCAAGCAACTGGTAGTGACCCTTAAGGATATAATCTTGGTAGTCCAAAATTCTTTGAATTCATATACGACATTTGTAATAATGGTTTCGCAAGTTGATCGCTTCACCACCGGGACATGTGCTCTAGAGGATTTTGTATTGAGAATATTTGATGAGTTGATGGAGTCATGGTACCAGTCCTCCAGGGATTTTGACAGAGGGAAAATGTCACGCCTAACCAAAATGATGCTCCAGGCCCACAACACAATGAAGGTAGCTGCAAAATTCAAGGAGGGGGCCAATGATGTTGATGAGAAATTTGGGGTTGTCAACGACCGCTGTGACTACATCAAAGAGGTAGATGAGGAAGGAATCCTCCAAATTTTGGAGGCCTTTAAAAAGAACAAGGAATAGTAAAGTCTCTTAGTCTCCAGACATTTCCGCCAGAAGGATATAGTTTTTCAAATTTGTTATTCTTTGTGCGTAAGGCCCTGGACTCTAGAATTCTAGGTCGAAGTTTTATGTTCATTCACAGTGATCTGCATCAGGGTTCCCTGGAGCTGACCGATCACTATCAAGAAGTTAATAAGGGTCAGAGGGTAGGTGATCCAGATAAGAATATGTCAGGAGGAAGAGATGGTTCTGATAGATGATTCTCCCATGGTGTCGCTTCCACATTATTTACCTAGGGTGTATCAAAGATAGGGAGATGTAATTTTCATTTATGAGGCATGTAGTCTGGGTTACTGGGAAAAGAAAATTTCTTCCATAAGTACCTCAGCTCTCTTCTCCAGACTGATTCTTCTTGATTTCTCCTCTATCTTTTTATTCTATCTTGTCAGACCTTTGTACATATCAAGGTGATTGTAAGTGGTGTAGGTAGTACCGGCCATAGATAATGTATTATATTTGGAAAATATACAGGTAGATTAGGTTAAGTTTTAGGTCAAAATTGTGTATAAATAAGAAGCTTGATGCCATAACAAGGGTCAGAAAAATTGATTATTTTGTAGTCTAGCAAGTAATAGAAGCATACCATTTTTGAGTTCTTTGATTTTTAGCATTTTACTTTCAGTTGTTCTTAGGAGCTCAATGCTCATTTATTCTCAATAGCTTAGAATTCTCCCTTGGAGCCATGAATGTACTTGTCAGTGATGCTAGAATCATTTCGGGTTAATGAAAGGAGGAAAATCTTGTGGCCATGTGTTATTGTTGTTCTGATCTCTGAAGTTTACCAACATCTTTTGTGTAGTATGTTTTCTTGCGTCCTTTGCTCCTATGTTTTAGTTTAGATTAATGATCTTATCTCCCCTTGGTACTCAATGCATGTGAATCACTGGTTCATTGTGTATTTGGTATTTAGTGTAGTTTTCTTGCATTGGAGCATTGTTTTCTGTTTGAATATTTATTGCATAACTATAGGTAGAGATATATGTCTAACACTGATCTATCTTTTTTTTATTTTTATTTGATAATCCAAATGCTTGCAGGAAACCCCATCCCTTGTGAAATCTTTGAGAAGATTAGTAAATACCATCTATCCCCTCAAATAATAGTCACCTACCCAACTTAGCTCCCCCGCACTATTGAGACCCGACTATCAGGTGCTTGTAGGCTAGGAGAATTCATTCTCCAGTAAACCTCTTCAGGCGGAGTTGGCCGGTACCCCGGTATCTGCCGGTACCTGGTGACAACTTACCTCTATTGGCAGAGCTGGTCACAAAGTCTCATCAATAGTTACCTAGCTGAGAACAGAGCTGATGACACTGACACCGAATAAGAAGAAGACATCAAGATGGTATTTGTAGCCATGAAGGATGATTTAGATGACTATGAAGAAAGGTATGTAGAAACTGCACTCATATCTAAAGCTAGGAAAAATGATGTCTGGATCATATATAGTGGCTGCACTCAACATATGACCAGTGATAAATAAAATTTTGAGACTTTTGAATATTATAATGGTGGTTCAGTGAGAATGGGAAATGATAAACCTTGTCCTGTTGAAGGTAAAGGACCCATAATGTTGAATAACCTAATTAAATGTGAAAACACTTACTGGGTTAAAGGACTGAATTACAATTTGTTAAGTATTTCTTAATTGAACAATTCAGGTCATAGAGTAGCATTTGAAAATAAGAAGGCAAAGATCTTTAATGAATCAGGAAGGTTGACTGGTACCGGTGAGCAAACAAAAGGTAACCTTTTCTATCTTGATGACACTAACACCACTTGTTTGTTGGCTAAAAACAAAAAACATATAGTTGTGGCACAAAATATTGTGTCATGTGAACTTCGACAACATGATAAAGATAAGAAACAAAAGGAATGTCAGAGGCTTACTGAAAATGACTAAGCCCGAGCATATCATGTGCAAAAATTGTCAAAAAGGTAAGCTGAAAAAGTCCAGTTTCAAGAGAAAAAATCATACATCTAATGCAATTCTAGAATTATTCCATACAGATCTATGTGGACCCATGAGGACAAAGAGATACTATGGAGATAGGTATTTTATTCTCTCTGTTGATGAATTTTCTAGAATGATGACAGTCATATTTTTAAAAGATAAATCAAAAGCATTTAAGATGTTTAAATGGTATAAAGCAATGGTAGAAAAACAAAGTGAAAAGAAATTGAAATGCTTAAGGTCAGATAGAGGAGGGGAATTTACTTCAAAATAATTCATTGACTATTTCAATGAGCATGGAATTAAAAGATAAGTTTTTGCACCAAGAACACAACATCAAAATGGAATTAATGAAAGGAGAAACAGATCAATTGTTGACTGTGCAAGAACATTGATGATTGATAAAAGCATCAATCAAAAGTTTTGGAGGGAAGTTATCAGTACTTCTATCTACACATTAAATAGAGTACAATTGAAGAAGGACACAAAGAAGACACCTTATGAGCTTTGGTATGGTCACACACCCAATGTAAGTTACTTCAGAATCTTTGGTAGTCAATGTTATATTTTGAAGGATGATAGAAATGAAAAAATTGACTCTAAAAGTGATGAAGGTATCTTCCTAGGGTACTCAACCAAAAGAAAGGATTATAAATGTCTTAACAAGTCATCTAACAAAATCATTGAAAGTGCAAATGTGAAAATAGATGAATTTGCAGAAAAGAATGATAAGGAAAGAAAAAAGGAACCAGAGGACTACAACAGGTTTATTTATACAAAACCTGACACTCTACTTGAGCAATAGTGTGTCGCTCCCGAGCATCAGAACATTGCACCTGAGCATCAGGCTGTAATTACTAAAAAATAGGATAATACTCAAGATGATGTTCCAGACAATGAAGATGAGAATGAAGGTGAAGAAAATGATCAGAATGATGAACACAGAGAGGATCCAAAACTTTCCAAGTATGTCAAAAGACATCATCCACATAATCAAATCATAGGAGACAAGAAGGTTGGAACAAGAACAGGAACTAAGTCACTAAACACAAGATGTTTACTTTGTGATTTTGAGACTAAATTTATTTACAATGCACTTGAGAATGAAGAATGGGTTAGTACTATGAATGAAGAAATAGAAAAGATTGAGAAGAATAGTACATGGACACTAGTATTGAGACCAAATGACAAGAATTTCATCGGTACCAAATGGATATTCAGAAACAAGTTGAATGAGAATGGAGAAGTTACTAGATACAAAGCAAGATTAGTATACACGGGATATGGACAAGAAGAAGGTATTGAATATGGTGAAACCTTTGCACCTATTGCTAGATTAGAAGGAGTTATAATCTTACTTTCTTATGCTGCATTTAAAGGATTCAAGGTATATCAAATGGATGTCAAATCTGCATTCCTAAATGGAATACTTGAAGAAGAGGTATACATTGAACAACTAGAAGGGTTTGTTGATCTAGACAAGAGAAACATGGTATGTAGACTACATAAATCCTTGTATGGATTGAAACAAGCACCTAGAGCTTGGTATGAAAGACTTCACTCATATCTCATTAGCATAAAAATTTTTAGAACAAGTAAAAATAGCAATCTATACTTGAAAGAAGATATTGATGGTAATATTCTGATTCCTGAAATTTTTGTTGATGATATCATTTTTGGGGGATAAGAATTGTTATGAAAATCCTTTTCTAATGAAATGAGAAAGGAATTTGAAATGTCTATGTTTGGGGAGATCAAATTCTTTCTTGGTCTACCAATTCTTCAACAAGATGCAGACATTTACATCACTTAGTACAAATACATCAAGGAAGTGTTGAAGATATTCAAGATGGAAGATTCCAAACTAGTTGGAACACCTATGGCTACCAGATGTAAGCTGAAAAAAGAAGATAAATCCAATGAGGTAAAGCAAACCTTATATAGATTTATGATTGGGAAATTGATGTATGTTGTTCATACCATACCAAATATAGCACATGTAGTGGGGATAGTTACAAGATTCTCTGCTAATCCCAAAGAATCACATATGACTGTTGTCAAAAGAATTCTCAGATATCTGAAGAAAACTAAGGACTATGGATTATGGTACAAAAGAGAAGGAAAATTTGAGCTACAAGTCGATACAGATGTTGATTGGGCTGGAAACATTGATGACTGGAAGAGCACAACTAGAGGAGCATTCTTCATGGGTGACAGACTTGTCACATGGATAAGAAAGAAACAAGGATGCATCTCTCTATCTACTGTAGAAGCAGAGTATGTGGCTACTACTGCAAATTGCTCCAATATTGCATGGATCAAACAATTTCTGGAAGGTATGAATATAAATATTCTTGAACCAGTAATTATCTATTGTGATAACACCAGTGCAATAAACATTTCTAATAATGCAGTCATGCATGCTAAGACTAAGCATATTTCTATAAAGTATCACAATCTAAGAGAACAAGTGCAAGAAAAATAAGTGACATTGGAATATGTTCAATCAAAGGAACAGTTAGCTGACATATTCACCAAGCCATTACTGAAGGATACATTTGAGTATCTGAGACATAGACTAGGGGTCTAACCCTTGTCTATCGGTTAGTAAACTGACCAAGAGGTTGCATCAACCTATACCAAATCTGAAGATCAATATTGTTGATGCAAACACTGAGATGGATATCAACAGATATATTTGTACACATCAAGGTATAAATCTACACCGAACATTAGAGACATTGTAATGCTGATGGATAGGGAAATTCAAGGAATATAATATGTAAAGGATGGAAATGATAAAAACAAGGAGAAGTATTTTTTTTGGCATTGTTGTCAAAGGGAGAGATGATCTCATTGTCATACAAAGGGAGAGATGATTCCATTATCATATAAAAGGAGAGATGATCATAAACAAAGAGATATGATAAAGGGAGAGATTATATCATTATCCATGAAGAGAAGTTCCTGAGAATCAGAAGGAAGAAGTTAATCAATATTCTAAGGGAGAGAACTTGATTACATATGAAATATCCATCTAAGGGAGATAAGTAACAAAGGGAGAGAGTTCAGAAAAAGAGAGAGATTGTCGTCACAAGAAAAATAGATTATCAATAAGAGGAACAGTAAAGGCAGAGCACATATCAGAAAAGAAACAGAAGATTCTACATCTAATCCAAGTGAAGGGATTGAAGATTGAAGAGACCATTTTGAAAGAAACAAATCTAAGCTATTTTAGCTTACCAAGAGCCAGACATTTGTAATAGTTACATTAAGAAATCTTGATGAAATTGTATATTTAGTATTGTATTAGTGATAGTATAGTATGATAATGTAGTATGTTTCCATCAATGCCAAAGGGATAGATTGATGACATGTAACTGATTGAATGTTTGAAGATATTAAGTTGATCACTGAAATGTAGAAGGATAATGAAAGATATTAAATCACTTAATGGATTGTATTGTCATTAATATCAACTTGATATAATATAATTAATTATAATCAAATTGTCAAAGACTTCAGAGAATCAAAGAGAAAAAGATTATGCCTTCAACAATGCATAAAAGACAAGTATTCAAAATATGAATTCAAACACCGATGGTCAGTGGACACCGACGGACAAAGATCACCAAAATTCAAGTCATAGTGATGCCCAAGAAAGAACACCGATGAGCATTACCGACAAGAAGAATCACAAGCATAAACAATGGCCAGAAACATAGTGTAAACTGACGGAGAAGCCCGAGGGGAACTGTAGAGTTGACCGACACTATCAAAGAGTTAAACACCAAAATTAACTTGAGTTTAGAAATGACAAAATATATAGATAGCAGAGCTAAATATAGACTTAAATGGTACTTATCTTTGTTTTCATTGACAAGATAAGCCAGAGATAAGTAATGGATTTAAAGTTGTTTTGTCCAGTTGGCAAGAAGATCTCTGCGAGATAAAGCAAGAGTTTTGCTTTAAATCTAATTGGTGAGGATTGTAGATCACACCAAGTTTAAGAAAATCAAGAACCTAACAATGGTGATATCATGTCTATAAAGAGACATCTCAATTCATTATGAATTGGTGTGGTGGGTGAATAAATGAAAAAGAGGATGCTGAAGAGAAACTGATGAAGAGAAACTTCATATAGTCCTGATCAATCAAGCTAGGGAAAGAGATAAAGTTTTCTGTGGACATCGAGAAATAGAGAACAACATCACCGAGAATAATAAACATGGAGAAAAGGTATAACAGAGATATATTGATCAGATTATTTTATGAGATTACAATAGATCTAAAAATCTGCAAATATAAGTTGTATATGTGAACAGATTATACTGTTTTAGTTTAACCATTGATTCAAAAAGTCTCTTAACCAAGCGGGGTTTAAAGATCCTTTCTATATTGAGATACATCCAAAGGAGTATCAAGAAGTTTGATCATGAAGATAGCATGAGATGCCAGATACCTATTGATAGGCCAAGTGAGTGTTTGATCAAGGAAGGTAGCATAGAGATGCCCGATATCAAGTGACAGACTAAAATTTTAAATCCTCTAA
>MU225099.1:1525561-1533061 GCA_018584345.1 Thuja plicata
CATGTCTAGTTGGCATGTTGATGTGTCACTCCACTTGATGTGTCGGCATCTTGAATTGTGTGTAAGGAGATCATGGCTGAAATGGTTATGACAGATTCCTATGATACATAAGAGCTATTTCTAGAAGTTTCAATGATGGGTGAAGACATGCAAGACATGTGGCAAGTGATAAAGTTGAGTACTATACACTCTTCCACAATCGTGGGGTTTGGGGCATCGACCCCAAAAAAATTTAGGGTTCCTATTTTCTCAGATAATGGTAAAACCATAATATGGCTATCTTTGGATGTTTCCCTAAAAAGGAAAGCACATGATATAAGCATTTTTAGGGTTACAGACTGGGATAGGAAAAGAGTGTATTGTTGTTATGACCTCGTGCTACTGGATTTGTCTTTGAGTGTCGATTATCTCCTGAAAGAACTTGCATTGCAAGTGTGTTGTAACTGTTGTGTTGAAGATAATACATTGTGTATGTTTTGGAGTGCTGGGGTTTTTTACCAAAAGGTTTTCCCCAGGGTAAATCATTGTGTCCTTCTCTATTTTCTGTATGCATGGTATATGGCTGCAATATCATTGTTAAAGTAGTTAACAAATTTGAAATTGTAAGGATTTAAAATAATTTGCACAATATTTCCTTTAGAGATTAGTGTAGGAAGTTGTTTCTACACCTGAGTTTCCTTATAGGCTCTTCACCGAGCTCACTTCAGAAGAGTGAAAATTTTGGGTTGCCAGTCCCAAGTGGTTTTTCCCTTAACAAGGTTTCCATGTTAAAAATCCATGTGTCAATGTGTTTATGAGTCATTACTTTAGTATTTTGCATTACACATAACTTAACTGGATTGAATGGTATACTCTAGATGATTTACTGTCTTTCAGTAAATTAACAGACTACTTTTCGGTAAACAAATAGTAGAAGGTTTTACAAAGCATTCAGAGTAGTAGTAATTTGATAAAATTATTTGGAGGCATTCATCTTATAGGACTGAATATAGCTAGAGGTATAATATTTTGGTACTAAGTTTTAAGGGTTGATTATTGGAATATTTTTGCGGCCACTGATTCACCCCCCCTCTCAGTTATTACTAACACCTTCCTCTTATGTCCACCATATTATGTGCAAATATTAAGCATTCCTTCATTCAATAAATTTTCTTCCTCACCAAATTATTTAAATTTGGGTCATTTCCTTCTCTCATCTTCTCAACTCTTTGATACATTAGGCTTGAGAAGGTGTTTTCTTCTGACCTCTACAACTAGGCACTTGGCTCCATTACATGCTCACTTTGAACACTACTTTTCGTTTCACTTTGGTGATGGATACACTTTGGTTCTTCGATAGCGTAGATTAGTTCCCTCCTCCACAGGTGAATACACATTATTTTGGTTATCATTATCATTTTCTTATTTTTGGTTTGAATTTATATACATATTTTTGTTTTCATTTCCATTTTTCATTAGGTTTACATTTATTTCCATTTTGGGTTTGTTTGCAGGCACTAACCCACGACTTCAATGGCCACCCAACCTGTGCAACTCAACAATTTCAATTGATTTACTTCAATCCAGGTGATGATTCAATCCTCACTAAGACACACGAATCTAGATTTTCCATTTTCTTGTTATTGTTTCTAAAAGGTTTTTTGTATTGCTTAATCTTTAATTATGATCTTCTCTAAAGTTTGGGTTCTTTTCTAGTGTGTGTTTTCATGGGCTCTTCACTTGTGAATTGGGTGTCTATGAACACTAAAATCTAAATACATAACATTCTAATGAGAATCACAGTCTTTGGTTCAAGCATCACTGACATTTTTTTATTGGATATTGAAATGTGTTAAGGCTATAGATATGGAAATAGGATTTTCTATATATAATGTCAGTTGTTTGGTTACGATTTTTTATGTTTATAATGATTTTTTCACTTATAAAGATTGTTCTCAATGGAAGCGTTGCCATAAATTTTAGGGTTTTTAAAATGAGTAAGACAGGGTTTATGGCGTTACCAAAAATAAGAAAGGTTATAAAAAAAATGTCCAGGGATTCCATGGGGCTTTTCACCGAATTTTAATTTTATGTTCTTCATTTTAAATTTTCATCTTCAATTAGGTTTCTTCATTTTAACATAGTCAAATGCATAAGACATATTGTACTATTTATTATAACTTGATAATTTTGTAGTCAATCAAGAGGCTTGGTATCATTGATCTCATCATTACCCAAATTATATCCATTCAAATGTTCATAGTCACATCATTTCATTAACAAGAATCATGATGATTTTTTTGGTGTCATACCTGGCATTATTTATCTTTTACTTTTACTTTTACTATTCACACAGACACACACACACACACACACACATCTATCTATCTATCTATATGTCTCATATACATATTTATATACATACATATATATACATATACATACGCATATACATATACATATACATATACATATACATATACATATACATATACATGTACAATTTACATATACATATACATATACATATACATATACATATACATATACATATACATATACATATACATATACATATACATATACATATACCTATAGATACAAATATCTACACACACACACACACACACTTTTATCTATATACATATATACATATATACACACACATATACATATACATATACAAATACATATACATATACATATACATATACATACACACACACACACACACACACACACACACACACACACACACACACACACACACACACACACACACATATGCACACATAAATATGCATGTATGTGTATGTGTATGTGTGTGTGTGTGCGTGCTTTCCATACCTATCCTAGTTTATCTTCATAAGGGATATCAGTCATAAATTCTCAAGATCTCAATTTGTAAATTGTTATATTTATTTACCTTCATGATCTTGCATGCAAACCCTATTTCATTAGGAAATCCTTACTGTCCATTAAATTTTTTATACACATCATTTCATTGATAGAAATTATGATGGTTTGTTCTATGTTAAATTTGACCTAATTTGTCTTTTGCTTTTATTTGTGTGTGTCTACACACACACACACATGTTTTATATGTATGTATGCACACACATACATATCTATATATACATCCATACATACATACATACATATGTGTGTGCACATATTAATATACACACATATCATACTTAGCTTAAATTTTCTTTTTATTCTTATATATATATATATATGATGCAAAGAGGGCATGGAGATGGGGCCAAGGGCTCTCCCAAATACCAAACCAGCTTGCAGACACAATGCGGAAATAACAACAATACAGTGAGAGAAGAAACATCATAGATCCTTTTCATTAATTGATCAAACTTATTACATGTCGGGCTGTAAGGCCTTCCCATTTTTGGCCATATACATTTAGTGAATTACGATTTGATCTTCATACATCTGAGGCCACATACCTGCCTTCTAGAATATTCAATACTTAATCTTCTTTTACAATCTGATATCAAAATCCTACTGAAGAACTACTGCCTAAAACTGAGAACATAGAAACAAATATATACAAGAGTCCAACAGAGAGTTTGACTCTCAAATACATAAGAGAGACCCAGATTTAGGTCCACACAGATCCCAATGAGAGACCCCAAATTAATTAAGCCATGAAAATTAACTGAAGAAGTTGGCCACCAGATCCTACTCCCAAATAAACATCTTAGGCAAAGGTTGACTGAGCAACAAAGTGACTCAGGCAAAGAACACCCCGAGAAACAAGAAATAAAACCCGAGCGATAGAAAAAAAATCACAAGCATGCTCAAGCTACATAACCCAAGTAGTAGAGAGCAACCTGAAACAAGCAGTACCGAGCAACAAAGCCCAGGTAACAGAGTACTTCCCGAGCAGCCTCCAAACAAACTAAAGAACAAAAAAACATATTTTTTGTTGAGCAAGATTGCCAATGACCCAAGATGCTCCTCCATCAGACACCTGGGGTTATAAGAAATGATTCCCTGAATCATGTATCATGTCCAACCTGAAATAAATCCAACTTAGATTGAGAAATCTAAGATGATTCCTTAATCGGTCTGTTCTTCCACTTCACCAGATACTCCATGTATTCTTTTCCTCTTGTACTTTTGCCAATTCTCTGTTTCAAAATCTTCTCAAATTCCTCAATCTGTTTCTCAGGATAATCACTTGGTACTGTCACTTCTTCATCAGGTTCATGATATTCATACATGTCAAAAATATTGAATATAGGTGATATATCCATGTCATCAGGTAATTCAACTTCATAAGCATTTCCACTGTCAAATCTTCTCAGTATGTTGCAATGACCAAATTTCTTCATCTTCAATTTACCATATGTGCCAATAGGAAATATTTCCTTCTTCAAATGAACCATAACTGTATCACCAACTTCAAATGTTTTATGTCTTCTTGATTTGTCTGCACTATCCTTGTATTTCTGATTACTTTTCTCCAATTTATGTTTTACATCTTCTTGCAATGTCTTCATAAAATTAGCAAATTCTTCTTCTTTAACACTTCTTTTCTCTTCTCCAACAATATCTCTCAATTTTTATATACCTCTCGGTTGTGTGCCATGGACAATCTCAAAAGGTGTTTTCCTAGTACTTCTATTCACTTAACTGTTGTATGCAAACTCTGTTTGTGCCAACATAAAATCCCAATTTCTTGGTGTGTCTCCAACTAGGCATCTCAACAAGTTACCCAAACTTCGGTTTAAAACCTCTATTTTTCCATCAGTCTGTGGATGAAATGTAGAACTAAAATTCAACTTAGTATCCATCTTTTTCCAAAGTGTTCTCCAAAAATAGCTTACAAATTTACTGTCTTGGTTAGAGATGATACTCCTCGGTAATCCATGCAATCTGACAATCTCTTTAAAGAAAAGATCTGCTATATGTACAACATTTGATGTTTTCCTACATGGTATGAAATGTGTCATCTTAGAAAATCTATCCACAACAACAAATAAGGAATCATGACCTCTTGTTGTCCTCGGTAAGCCAAGAACAAAACCCAAGCTGATATCACTCCAAGGTTTCTCAGGAACAGTAATTGGTGTATACAACCTAGTATTCTGACTTACTCCTTTTGCAACTTGACAAAATCCACAATTTTTCACAAATTTCTGAACATCCTTATATAATTGAGGCCAAAAATACCTTTCCTTCATAAAAATCAATGTTTTATCAATACCAAAATGTCCATCCAACCCACTACTATGTTTCTCCTTAATCAAATTAGTTATCATTAATCCTCTCGGTATACACAATTGAATACCTTTGAACAACATATCTTCCTAAATGAAATAATATTCATACTTGATTTATTTGAATTAGGTTCTATGCACACTCTCCACTGCTCTAAAAAATCAGGATCATTTTCATACAAGTGTTTCATATCATCAAAACCAAGAACTTCAATTCTCATTTCAGTCAACAAAGACCTTCTTCTACTCAATGCATCAAAAAATCGGTTAGAAACTCCACTCTTATGCTTAATAAAAAATGTGAAACTCTGCAAATAATCTACCCATTTCATATGTATATGATTCAATTGATTCTGAAAACCCAAATATTGTAAAGCCTTATGATCAGTATACAACACAATTTTATTTGGCATCAAGTAATGTCTTCATTTCTTCATAGCTTGAACAATAGCATAAAACTCTTGATCATAGACAATATATTTCCTCTTAGCATCATTCAAATTATCACTAAAGAAAGCAACATGTTTACCTTCTTGAGTAAACATAGCTCCAACTGCACTTCCACTTGTATCACATTCAACTTGAAATACCTTATTGAAATCGGGTAAGGCTAAAACAGGTAATTTAGCAACTTTCAGTTTCAAAGTCTCAAAACTTTTATCAGCTCCGTGTGTCCATTTGAATTCTCTTTTGTATCCTCTCATTGTATCAGCCATAGCATTACAAATAGAACTAAAATTTCTTATAAACTTCCTGTAAAAACTTGTCAATCCATGAAATGATCTTACCTCACTGACATTCTCAAGTGTAGGCCAACTAAGTATAGCTTTAGCCTTCTCAGGATCCATATTCAAACCATCAGCTGAAATCACAAAACCCAAATACACAAGCTCTTCTTTCATGAAGGAATACTTCTTCAGATTAATCAACAAATTTTCCTCTTTCAATCTCTACAACACTTGCCTTATATGCATCAAATTATCTTCTCTAGTCTTACTGAATATCAGAATATCATCCAAATATACGATCACACATTTATTCAATAATTTCTTTAAAACTTCATTCATTAACCTCATAAATGTACTCGTTGCATTAGTTAAACCAAAAGGCATGACCAACCACTCATACAAACCTTCCTTTGTCTTGAAAGAAGTCTTCCATTCATCACCTTCTCTAATTCTGATATGATGATATCCACTTTTCATATCAATTTTGGTAAAATATCTTGCTCCACTCAAACAATCCATTATGTCATCCATTCTCGGTATAGGAAACCTATATTTCACTGTGATCTTGTTAATTGCTCTTGAATCAATGCACATTCGCCATTCTCCATTCTTCTTAGGTGCCAACATAGAAGGTACTGCACATGGAATCAAACTTTCTCAGATCAATCCTTTGTTCAACAATTCATGAATTTGTTATTTAAGCTCTTCATTCTCGGTTGGTGTTAACCGATGTCGTGCTTTTTTTGGTAAACTAGATCCAGGAATTAGATCCATACAATGAATGATATCTCTCATTGGTGGAAAACCATCAGGTACATTATCTGAAATGATCTCCTTGTACTCAGTGAGTAACTTCTCAACTTCTACAGGAATCTCATCTTTTGTATTCTTACTCGGTTTGTTAGGAATCAAAGCATAACAAATATCATTCCTTTTCAAATCTTTAACAAACTATCCACCTTCCATCAAATAGAATTTCATAGATGTACATATTTCACCAATAGATTCTTTAACCAAAGGTAACAAAACTTTCTTCTTACCATCAACCCAAATAGAATATCTCTTCAATCTTCCATCATGTATAGGATGTCTATCATATTTCCAAGGTCTACCCAAAAAATATGACAACAATCCATTAGCACAATATCACACAACACCTTATCATAGTATTTTTTATTTTCATATTCACGAAACATTGTTCACTCACCATTAATGTATTCTCATCCTTGATCCATGAGATCTGATAGGGCTTTAGATGCTTCATCCTCTCCATCTGCAACTTTGTGACCATTTCCTTAGATGCCAGATTATCCGAGCTTCGACTGTCAACAATCACCTTCCAAACTTTGTCTGCAACTCTATATCTGGTCTTGAACAAACTTTTCCTGACAAGATCTTGTTTATCTTTCTCACTCCATAGTATCCTTCAGATCATGACATTTCCTTCATTTTCAGCTTCATTAGGTGAATCCTCTTGCACCAAAACATTTATGATACTACTGATCTTTATGCTTGCATATGTACACTCAAAGGATTTTTGTCCTTCCTCA
>MU225099.1:1541481-1572696 GCA_018584345.1 Thuja plicata
AATAAAGAAGGAGATCCTAGGTTTCCCTCTTAAAATGTGTGTGAAAATGAATGTAAATGTGTGATAGATTTAGAATGATTAAGGATTTGAATTGAAATGAATGATAGAAAAGTACTAACCTTGAAATATTTTAGATCAAAGAATGCTATTTTCTGAGGTCTGTACTCATTTTCTAGAAAATTTGAAGTATGATCTGGAAAGGAAACGCAGAGACGAACAAAACCCAGAAATATTTTTCTGTTCCAACACCATCTTATGAAAAAGGTCAACCTTGACCCACAAAAGTCAACCCTGACCCAATAATGTCGACCCTGACCTGCACAGGTCTGACAAAAACTTTGTTCGCGCTGTCTGAAAGAAAGCCGAAAAGGGTATCCAGATCTAGTCTCAAATCTGCAATCCTAAACTTGTAACTATAAGAAAAAGAGATTTGTTTGCTGGGGGGAGGGGTTTGCCTTAGTCAAACCCTAATTTAGGAATTAACATTGAAATCAATAATTGAAATAAGAATGCTAGCAAGTAGTAGAATGGAATCTAACAATGAAGTTATGATATTGAATAGATATGCAATTGTAATTCAAATGTAAGCAAGTATATAAGTATGAAAGCTTGGAATTTAGAAACCATAAAACTCCATGATTGTATGCTTGGAATTCACCTTGAAGAGATGATGAAAGAGTCTTGAGGATGCACAAAGGATCTTGAAGGAAGACCACACCATCATGATGGCTAGATCTAGGGTTTGAATGATGAATCTTGAATGCTTGAACCAAATCCCTTCAAAGGCTTGAGAGCTTGAATCCTTGATCTTCAATGGAGAAATTGAATACTTGAGAGGAAGAATTGAACACCTTGAGAGCTTGAAAACATGTATAGCAATGGATGCTTGAAAAAAATCTTGGTTAGAGATTTTTGCACTTGGAAGACTTAGAGAAAATGAGAGGAGAAGGCTTCCTTTTATATGAAATTAGGGCACAATCTTCTAAGGAGGCCGACATAGGAGAATTAAATTCCAATTAGACCCATGACCCTAGAAGAGGACTTATATTAAATATAATTTAAGATTTACCGCTTTAGAACCCCAAAACAGCTAACTCAGAAGCGGGAAATGAATTTTGGATGACCTCCGGCAACTGACAGATTTCCAAATTTGAAAAGGGGGACCCAGGTCAAGGTCGAGGTCGACCCTGACCTAGGTCAAGGTCGAGGTTGACCTTGACCCAGGGGGTTAGAACCCCTAGAAAAAGTGCCAGGTGGGATAGAAGGTGCCCGAAGAGGCCCAATCAGGGTCCTAAACAGGCACAGAAGTAGGAGATGATGCGAAAAGGAGGGGACATTATGATGGAGGCCAAAAACATCCCCTAAGGAGGGCTAAATGCTCTTAACATGGAAGTGCTTCCATTTTAAGACAATACACATACATGTGTGTGTGTGTTTGTGGGCGCACACGCACATTTAAAGATATAAGTATACATATGTGTGATTAACTATTCTTTATTCCTTTTGTGGCTAATTTTTCCTAAATTTCTAAATTTATCCTATTATGTGTTTGTTAGATACTTATGTTTACAAGTATGTAGGGGGTAGGGGTCGATACGTGCACACCCTAGCTTCCAAAGTTGACAATATGTCCCATGTGGAACTCTAATCAAATTGACATGCTGCCACGTATGAAATCTAGTTTGTAAACTACAAAAAGTTTCTTTTAGTCCTATATGCCACATGTAATGTGATGCTTCAATCGAGGTGTCAACAATTGGCTAATTTAGGCATACACACATTTGTATACTTATATATTTAAATGCATATGTACACTATATATGTGTGTGTGTGTATTCGAACAAGCACCCACAAATTTAGAAAATGTCATATACATGGTAAATATTTATATGTACATTTATATATATGTATATATAGGTATAGATAGATAGATAGATATGCATGCATGCATGTATGTTCGTACGTACATTACACACACACACACACACACACACACACACACACACACACACACACATTTATATATAGAAAAAACTCTTTGAGTAATGACATAATTTTGGTAATTGTGAGACTGAACAAACCATCACTATTCATAAGATTGTAATGAAGTATACATATGTGTATGTATAAAAATGCATATATATATGTGTGTGTGTGTGTGCACATTTCTCCACATCTATAAACATACATTTGTATATGTATATTTATATACATATATGTGTATGGATATGAAGAAGACCATCTGAAGTATGATGATGTAAATATTTTTGGCAATGTTGTGTATATGCATATATAATATATATGGTGTTAGTGATCCACAAATTATGTTTAATTATGTATCTATTCTAAACCATGCAAATTATGATTTATATTAGTGTGTCTATTCTGCGTCATGCACATTAGTGACTTGATTTGCCAAACAATTGTTGTGGTCAATAATTTTGTAGCATACAAAACACTTTTACAACTTCAGTTGCCACTAGACAATCATTTGGAAAATCAAGTCTACCTAATGTGTTCCATAAAGTGTGTCCATATTCCCAAATAGAATGAGATAAATTCCCTTAAGTTTAATGTGGTTAGAAATAAAGTAGAACAATAAGAATTTGGAAATATGTTAATTTTGGTATATTTTAGATTCTCTTAATTATTTCTTCGTCAACCATTGTTATAGGATACCAAATGAGGTTACACAAATCTTAACAAACTAATATCCTTGTGATTTACTAGTGCTTGACATTTTTTTGAGTTGAATCACTAGAAAATCACAAGCAATATTAGTTTGTAAAATGTTATAACAACCCTATGTCGATTGGATTCTCCAAGAATTTGATAAAATATTGCTCTTGTTCACTTTTATCTTCTCATTTTCATTTCCATTATTGTTGAATTCTTTTTTGCACTTCCTATCATTCTCATTCACATTCATTAGTTATCACTTTAAATTGCATTCATAGATTTTCCATTTCTTTGGGATCTTTACATCCTTACAAGCCCTTCTTTGTCATTTCATTTCATTAAATAATAGTTTAAATTAATTTCATTTGGTTTCTTATCATACCTGGAGTTTTTGATGTGTTTTATTCTCATCTCATGTGCAGTTGGGTGTGAGTTTCTAGTATAAATAAAGGTGAACAAATAAAAAATTGAGATCTAATTTCAATTTTATATTTGAAGACACACTCTATGTAAGTGTACGTTATGTAAAACACAGAAATTTGATGTCATGTGAAAATTATATACATGTGTACTTGTGAGTTTAAAGAAAGCAAAAATACAAGGAAAAATTATGGTTTATGTCTTAGTCATATACTTTTAACTTTGTGTCCCTTAGGAATATTAACTCTCCCAAGTTAGTAAACACATGCCTCATACAACTATAATTTGAAGTCTTTCAGCCCATAATTGATGACCTATGTGTAATTTTTATCCAATCTTCCTAGATAGAATGACATACATTCAAGAGTTTTAGTCCATATTAATTGAAAAATTCTCCATACTAACATCTACATCTATACATATATACACATCAACATCAACCACATTTAATTCAAACACATGATAATAATAATGTAGTCTGTAATGAGTGTTAGCAATTAGAACATGCAATGAGAGCCATGCTCTTAATAGTGATTGTGGAGTGTTAAATTTACTTGACTTGGAGTTGAGCATGAAAATTGAGTGCTAGTAACAAGTAATGGGGCCTGACAATATTCATAGAAAGAGATAATTAAGGGATGTGATACACTTGAGTACATGTAGGAATTAGATTGTTAATTATAGTAGAAAATCTAGGGATGTTTATGTTCAAGAGAACTTGTAGTATTTCACTTTTTCAGGTACATGATTGGAAGGACTAGTTATTCGCCATTTCTGTGCCAAATCCCTCCCTGCATCTTTAATCACCTTTTCCAATCTCTCTTGTTCCTATTAAACACACACCAGATGCTGAGAGGGGAGTGAATTAGCATAAACCAAAATCTCACTTAGTTAATCAACTATCTTGACTATCCACCTCATAACACATTCAAAAAATAATGAACTAAAACAACACAACAACACCAAGATTTTTATACATGGAAAACCAAAACTGGAAAAAACCACGGTGAGCACTTTCCCACAAATATAAATAACTGATATATAGTTTGATTACAAAGATAGTATGATCTCACTTCTCTGGACTTGCAACTAGAGGTTCACTACCCATACAACATTGAATATATATATGAGCTCGCTACTTTGGACTTCCATACAAAGACACACTGCCAAAGTAGAAAGATATAGAAAATAATTTGTGCACCTATGACTCATTTTCCTAGGGACAAGATACATACATTTCTTCTCAATAGATAAGAAGAAACTCTCTTGATAATGTAAATCTCCTGCACAACTCTATCAACTTCAACAACACACATTGTCTCTGCCTTTACTTCTCTACCACAGTCACAAAATAGCGACCTCATAAATTGAACTCTACTCTTCTGAAACTCTACTCATAAATATTTACTTTCTCACACACATCATGCTTACATTCTACTAAAGAACACACTGTACTTATATACAAGGTAGGTCATTGAAATAACAAGGTCATCCATGCCAAAAGCAAATTACAAGTGGGCCAAGTCAACAGAAAATTACAATAAGGTTCATGCTAAGAGAAAACAAGCTAAAAAATATGATGACATGTAACTAATTGAATGTTTGAAGATGTTAAGTTGATCATAAAAATGCATAAGGATAATGCAAGACATTAAATCATTTAATGGAATGTATTGTCATTGATGTCAACTTGATATAATCTAATCGATTATAATCAAAGTGTCAAAGACTTCAAAGAATCAAAGAGATAAAGATTATGCTTTCAGTAATGCATAAAAGAAAAGCATTCACTATGTAACTTCAAACACCGATGGTTAGTGGAACCCGACGGACAGAGATCATCGATAGTCAAGTCACAGTGATTCCCGAGAAAGAATACCGATGAACATTACCGACGATCAGAATCAAAAGCATAACCGATGGCCAGGAACAAAGTGTAAACTGATGGAGATGCTCGAGGAGAACTAGAGTTTTGACCGATGCTATCAAAGAGTTAAACACCAAAATTAACTTGAGTTCAGAAATGACAAAATATTTAGCTGGCAGAGCTAAATATGGACTTAACTGGTAGTTATCATTATTTTTGGTGCAGGAGCACCCTTAAGGTCTATTGAAATATCTTAATCAATTTTGGCTTGTAGGTTGGTTTGGAGAAACATCCATGAATAAGGAATAAACTATAAAGTCCCTAGTGTGTCTTTGGGGTGTGGTTTAGGTTTGGAAAGGTTAGGGTTGTGTTGTTTCAGTCTAGTTGATTCTAGGAGCTCAAGGCCTAGAAGTCAACTCAAAAGTCAAAGAGTTGACCAAAGTCCCAAATTGGAAAGATTTATAGTGTTTAGTTTTTTTATAGCCATTTGAGGTCAATTGGTAAAGTTTGGAACCAATTAGGACACTCAAAATGTGAAATTTGCAATTTTGACAAAAGTTGTCAAAGTTGTCATGAGAACTTTTAAAGTTGTCATGACAACATTTCCTAGATTTTAAGAATCGGCCATTAAGGTGCCCAAATCCTGACCAAATGGTCCAGACAGATGGGATAGGAGTATATAAGGTGAATCCAACCCTAATCTGATAGTTAGATTTCATTTTGTATGGACTGATCACAAGGAAGGATCAATTTGCAGTGTAATTTGGTGACAGAGCCATCATCCATCCCTTTATTGGATTGAATGGACTGAATGAATGATTGGATAGTGTGTGAAATGTATTTTCCAAGATTTGTGTGGTATTATTTTTATATATTGTAATTTATGGTTAGGTTTTGTTAAATTATTTGTGTTTTGCAAGTTCATTGGCCAATTCTGGTCCAGTTATGTAAATAATGGGTTTCTTTGGACTTCTTGTGGCTCAAACTCCATGACCACTTGGAATCCACTAGAACCTTGTATATAATGTATATAAATGGATTTTGGAGTGTGTGTGTGCGTGTGTGTGTGTAGGGGAAGCTCAAGAACATTCAGGCCCTAGGCAAGTGGGGAGCATTCTGGTTAGGGTATCTGAATAAGACAGTGGCAATGGAATTTGCAGAGTGATTTCTATGAGCCAATCAAGTTTAGGAGAGTGCAGGGGCATGTGGTGCAAACCTTCCTATGGAAGGAGTAGTTCAGAGGAGATCATCTGATTGGAGAAAGAAGACTAAGCTACCAAACCAGTCTGCATGCCTTTGAAACCCTTATTTTTAGGGGTTTGGTAGAAATCCATTATACGGACTCTACTGAGAATTAAGACCTAGAAAATCTTTAAGGGTAAGAAAAACCCACAAAGAATAGGTAATTTTTTTCTAGGGTTGTTAAAGGAGTTTGGGAGGAAAATCACATTTTCAATTATTAGGAGGGCTAATAGGCCTAAAAAGGCTACAAGGCCTAAAAAGGCTACAAGGCCTAGAAGACTAGATTTTGAACCCGATTGGAAAATGGATGATGGATTCACTAAAAAGG
Source organism: Thuja plicata (assembly GCA_018584345.1). Classification (NCBI taxonomy): domain Eukaryota; kingdom Viridiplantae; phylum Streptophyta; class Pinopsida; order Cupressales; family Cupressaceae; genus Thuja; species Thuja plicata. The sequence continues at coordinate 1,548,018 of MU225099.1, forward strand.
ATCAATAGGAGTTGTAATAGACCTAAGGAGTGTTGGAAACTTCATCTTAGGTAGTTGACACCAATGGAGTGGTCGGAGGCTTGTGAAGCCATGGTTGCAAGAAATCTAAGAAAGAGTGAAAGGAGTTGAGTTTGAAATTGGTGAGAAGTTCCTAGGGAGTTAGGGGATTAGGAAAGAATCCTCTAGTTAGGGTAGAGAAAGAGACCCTAAGAGAGATCTAGTGAAGGTCTTGGAGGGAGCCAAAGGGCTCTAGGAGAGGATCTCCTCATTAAATTGGTATCAGAGTCATTGAAAGGCTTGGGTGATTGAATTGGTGTATGTCAGATTGGAGTGAGTTCATAGGTGAGTCCAGGATGGTGACCAATGCAGAGTTGGCCAAAGATTTTGTAGAGAAAAAAATCAAGAATAGGCTTCTTGAAGAAGCAATGGAGGAAATGAAGATCAAGATGGTAGAAGTGGTTGAGACTGCCATCAAGTTGAGAGAATAAATGCATGAAGGGATAGATAAGGGAAAGAAACCAATGGAAGAGGAAATAGAACCAAAGCTTGATCCTCTTCTACCTGAGGAACCATTCCTCAAAGAACTCAGGGCATTGAGTGGGAAGGCTCTAGAGGGCATCCCAATATTCTCTGGCAAGATGGATACTGAAATGGTTATGGAATGGATTGAAGGAATGGAGAATCAATTTGAGTGTGATGGGATTACAGAAGCCCAAAAGGTGAAGATAGCCAAGTCAATTCTAAGAGGGCAAGCACTTACATGGTGGAGGTTCTTGCAGGAAAAAAGAGAGAAAGAGGGCAAGAAGCCCATAAAAAATTGGAAGAAAATGATGGAAAAAGTGAAGGATTATTATCTTCTAGAGGATTACGACATCCAATTGCATAAGAAGAGGCAAAATCTTAGGAAAAAAGACCTAAATGTGTCAGCCTATACCGAAGAATTCCAAAAAATTTGTCTTAGATCAAGAATTTAGGAGATAGAGAGTATTAAAGTGGAAAGATACCTTAATGGATTAAGGTGGAACATTCAAGAAGATCTTAGTCTCTTTACCCTGACTTCCATCCATAGTTGTTTTCAAATGGCTTTGAAGGTGGAAGAAAAACTAAAGAAAAAACAAGATTCTAGGTCCAGAGGTAGAGGAAAGGGTAGATACAATAGAGGTGGCCATAGGGGAGGTTCAAGTGGTAGAGGTAGTGATAATAGGGGTCAAGGTGACTCTAGATATGCAGATCAAGGACAAGAGTCAAACAATAGAGGTGGATTCAGCAATAGAGGAAGGGGTTCTTATAATAGTGGTAGAGGAAGGACATGAGGTTTTGGAAGGGGATCCCATTTCTCTTCCATGAAATGTTACAACTATGGACATTTGGGGCACCCTACATACATGTGTCTAGATAAGACAACATCCTCACAAGGAGAAAAGAGGATCAACTATGTCCAAGAGGAGGACAAAACCAAGCATTCAAAGGTCAGTCTGGATTCAGAGAAAGGTGAAAGCTTGATGCTTAGAAGGATACTAATAAAAGAACCCACTAAGGATGGACACAAGCAAAGAAGGTCTCTTTTCAGAGTCAAGTGAAAGATAATGGGGAAAGTCTGTAAGGTGATCATTGATTCAGGATCTACAGACAATGTTATATCAAAGGAGGTAGTAGAGAAGTTAAAGCTTACTAAAATTCCACATGAATGTCTCTACAAAGTCACATGGTTTAATAAGGGCCAGAATATCTTAGTCAATAAGAAAGTGTGGGTGGAATTTACCATTGGAAAGTATCATGACAAGATACTATGTGATGTTTTGCCAATGGATGCTTGCCATCTATTGCTTGGCATACCATGGCAGTGTGACAGAGATGCAGTCCATAACGGGAAAGACAACAACTACACCTTCAATAAAAATGAGGTCACTTACAAAATATAGTCAGCACTAGAAGAGGATACAATGGAAAAGGAAGAATCCAGTGCCATGTTATTAAGTGGAAAATAATTTCTAAGGGATATGAAGAAAGAAGTTGGTTATGCAATCTTGCTAAATCCAAAGGAGGAGGAGACTCATGAGAAGGCACCTATACCATAGGAGGTAAGAGAATTGTTAGACCAGCTCAAGGACATAATTTGTGAGGGTACACTAGCCACCCTTCCACCCAAGAGGGAGATAAGTCATCAAATTGCCTTCATACCAGGAGCATCTTTTCCAAAAAAGGCTACATACAAGATGACACCAGAGAAAAACAAGGAGATAGCTAGACAAGTCCAAGAGAATTTGGACCAAGGGTTGATAAGGAAGAGCATTAGCCCATGTGCTGTCCTAGTGGTGTTGGCTCCTAAGAAGGGAGGTAAGTGGAGAATGTGTACTGATTCTAGGGCAATAAATAGGATAACTATCAGGTATAGTTTTCCAATTCCTAGAATAGAAGACTTGATGGATTGCTTGGGGGGTGCTAATTACTTCTCTAAAATTGATTTGAAGAGTGGGTACTATCAAATTAGGATGAAAGAGGGTGATGAGTGGAAGTCTGCATTTAAGACTACAGAGGGGTTGTATGAATGGTTAGTGATGCCCTTTGGGCTTACCAATGCACCAAGCACCTTTATGAGGGTGATGAATGAAGTCTTGAAGGACTATATAGGAGTTTTTGTAGTTGTCTATTTAGATGATATCCTAATTTTCAGTAAAGCTAAAGAGGATCACATGAAACACTTGGAGTTAGTGCTGAAGAAGTTGCAGGAAGAGAAACTCACCATAAACCTTGAGAAGAGTGAATTCATAAAGGAAGAGATAGTCTACCTTGGATTTTTGGTTTCCAAGGATGAATTAAAATGGATAAGGAGAAGGTAGAGGCCATATTGAACTGGCCTACTCCTAAGATAGGGACTAAAGTTAGGATCTTCCATGGGTTAGCCCAATTCTATAGGAAGTTCATTAGGAGATTCAGTGAGATTTGTGATCCAGTCCTACAGACTATAAAAGGAGGATTGAAAACAAAATTTGTGTGGACAAAGGCAGCTAAAGATGGATTTGAGAAATTGAAGAAGGAAGTGGCTACTCAACCTATATTTCTATTGCCAAGCTTTGATAAACCATTCATTATGGAGTGTGATGCAAGTAGCATTGCAGTGGGAGCTGTCTTAAGTCAGAAAGGCAGGCCTGTGGCCTTTTTCAGTGAAAGACTAAATGAGGCTAAGTATAGGTACTCTTCCTATGACTTAGAGCTATATGCTCTTATAGAAGCCTTAAAGAAGTGGAGGTATTATCTTTTTCCCAAAGAGTTTGTTTTCTTCACAGATAACCAAGCAGTGAGTTACATAAACACTCAAGACAAGCTTAGCTTGAGACACATCAAGTGGATGGAATTCCTATAGTCTTACACCTTTACCATCAAACATAAGAAGGGAGTGCAAAACAAAGTTGCAGATGCCCTTAGTAGAAGACTACTCACCATCCAAGAGATTTAGTTGCAAAGTATAGGGGTTGAAGGTTTTAAGGACCTATATGAGGGAGATTCAGATTTCTCAGAGATATATAAGGCGTATCAAAATCTTGAGAATCACTTTCATAGTGAGTTTTTAGAGTATACATTGCAGAATGGGTTTCTATTCAAAGGCAAGCAACTATGTGTTCCAAGAGGTTCAATGAGGGAGAACCTTATACATGAGAAGCATAATGGAAGCCTAAGTGGACACTTTGGATTGAATAAGACATTGGACTTAGTAGAGAGATTCTATTGGTGGCCAAAGATGCAAAATGAAGTAGGAAGGTATGTGGAGCAGTGTGGCATATGTCAGAAAGCTAAAGGCACTTCATCTAATATAGGAATTTACCAGCCATTACCCATTCCAAGTAGACCTTGGGAGTGCATAAGTATGGACTTCATAGTGGGGTTACCTAGAACTCCAACTAGTTTAGACAGTGTATTTGTAGTGGTAGATAGGTTTAGTAAAATGAGAAACTTCATACCATGTAAAACAACACATGATGCCAGCCATATTGCCTACTTTTTCTTCAAAGAAGTGGTAAGGATTCATGGCCTACCAATGAGCATTCTTGCAGACTGGGATGCAAAGTTCATGGGTCACTTTTGGAAGACCCTATGGAAGAGATTAGGTACAAAATTGTCTCATGGATCTACCTATCATCCTCAAATGGATGGGCTGATTGAAGTAATCAAAAAGGTACTTGGGAACTTTCTTAGATGTCTGACCAAGGAGTATGGACAAGGTTGGGAGCAAGTTATCCCACAGGCAGAATTTTCCTACAATGACAGTACCAACAGAGTTACAGGGAAGAGCCCATTTGATATAGTGTATGGGGCACATCCAAGGGGTGTGATGGAACTCAGAGACCTCAAAGGATATGAGGGAGTTGGTGGGCATGCTGATGATTTTGAAAATCAATGAAGGAAGTTCATGAACAAGTGCAAAAGACTTTGATGGAGGCAATCAAAAGCTGAAGGCAAAGAAAGATGAGGGAAGAAGAGAATTGTAGTTCAAAGTGGGTGAACTAGTCATGGTGTTCCTGAATAAAGTAAGACTACAAAAATGAATACCCAGCAAGCTACAGATGAAACGAATTGGACCTTGTAATATATTGGCAAAGTATGGACCTAATGCATACAAGGTAGAGTTTCCCAAGGAGATGTCAATTTCTCCAATATTCAATGTGAAAGATTTGGTCAAGTATAAGGGGCCAGATATGGATGAGATGCAATATAGAATAGAGGTACATAAGGACATGGGAGAGCTCAAGACTCTGGAACAGGACAAACCACAAGTTAAGAAGATATTGTATTCAAGGGTGAAAAAGAAAACAAGACATAAGGTTTACATGGAGCATCTAGTGAAGTGGAAGAAAAAACTAGAGTCAGAAGCCACTTGGATAGCTGAAATTGACTTCAAGGAACATGTGATTAGTGAGGAGATCCTGTCACCAAAAGTTCCTTAGCTTGCTTGTTGTAGGGGGGGAGTATGGTGCAGGAGCACCCTTAAGGTCTATTGAAATATATTAATCAATTTTAGCTTGTAGGTTGGTTTGGCCAACCATCCATGAATAAGGACTAAAATATAAATTCCCTAGTGTGTGTTTGAGGTGTGGTTTAGGTTTGGAAAGGTTAGGGTTGTGTTGTTTGAGTCTAGTTGATTCTAGGAGTCCAAGGCCTAGAAGTCAACTCAAAAGTTAAAGAGTTGACCAAAGTCCCAAATTGGGAAGATTTATAATGTTTAGTTTTTTTCTAGCCATTTGAGGTCAATTAGTAAAGTTTGGAACCAATTAGGACACTCAAAATGTGAAATTTGCAAATTTGACAAAAGTTGTCAAAGTTGTCATGACAACTTTTAAAGTTATCATGACAACATTTCCTAGATTTAAGGAATTGGCCATTAAGGTGGCCAAATCCCAACCAAATGGTCTAGATAGATATGATAGGAGTATATAAGGTCAAACCAACCCTAATCTAACAGTTAGATTTCATTTTGTACGGACTGATCACAAGGAAGGATCAATTTGCAGTGTAATTTGGTGACAAAGCCATCATCCATCACTCTATTGGATTGAATGGACTAAATTAATGATTGGATAGTGTGTGAAATTTAATTTAAAATATTTTTGTGGCATTATTTTGATATATTGTAAGCTCTGGTTAGGTTTTGTTAAATTATTTGTGTTTTGCAAGTTCACTGGCCAGTTTTGGTCCAGTTATGTAAATAATGGGTTTCTTTGGAGTTCCCGTGGCTCAAACTCCATGAAAACTTGGAATCCACTAGAACCTTGTATATAATATATAGAAATGGATTTTGGAGTGTGTTTGTGTGTAGGGGAATCTCAAGAACATTCAGCCCTAGGCGAGTGGGGAGCATTCTGGTTAGGGTATCTGAATAAGACAGTGGCAATGGAATTTGCAGAGTGATTGGTATGAGCCAATAAAGTTTAGGAGAGTGTAGGGTAATGTGGTGCTGAACTTACTATGGAAGGATTAGTTCATAGGAGATCATTTGATTGGAGAAAGAAGACTAAGCTACCAAACCAGTCTACATGCCTTTAAAACCCTTATTTTTAGGGGTTTGGTAGAAATCCATTGTATGGAATCTACTTAGAATTAAGACCTATAAAATATTGAAGGGTAAGAAAAACCCAAAAATAATATGTAATTTTTTTCTAGGGTTGTTAAAGGAGTTTGGGAGTAAAATCACATTTTCCGTGATTAGGAGGGCTAATAGGCCTAAAAAGGCTACAAGGCCTAGAAGACTAGATTTTGAACCCGACTGGAAAATGGATGATGGGTTCACTAAAATGGATCCATAGGAGTTGTAATAGACCTAAGGAGTGTTGGAAAATTCATCTTAGGCAGTTGACACCAATGGAGTGGTTGAAGGCTTGTGAAGCCATGGTTGCAAGAAATCTAAGAAAGAGTGAAAGGAGTTGAGTTTGAAATTGGTGAGAAGTTCCTAGGGAGTTAGGGGATTAGGAAAGAATCCTCTAGTTAGGGTAGAGAAAGAGACCCTAAGAGAGATCCAGTAAAGGTCTTGGAGGGAGCCAAAGGGCTCTAGGAGAGGATCTCCTCATCATTTTTCATCGACAAGATAAGCCAGAGATAAGTAAAGGATTTAAAGCTATTTTGTCTAGTTGGCAAGAAGATCTCTACGAGATAAAACAAGATTTTTTCTTTAAATCTAATTTTCTAAGATTGTGGATCACGCCAAGATCAAGAAAATCAAGAACAGGTAACAATGATGATATCATTTCTATTTAAGAGACAAACTTGATTCATTACAGATCAAGGGGAGTGAATGAAAAAGAGGATGCTGAAGAGAAAATTATTAAGAGCAACTTCATACAGTCCTGATCAATCAAGCTAAGGAAAGAGCTAAATTTTTCTATGGACACCGAGCAACAGAGCACAACATCACTGAGCAGAATCAAAGTGGAGCAAAGGTATAAAAAGGGATATATTGATCAAATTAGTTTTATGAGATTACAATAGATCTAAAATTTGTGAGTATAAGTTGTATATATGAACAGATCATACTGTTTCAAATTAACCATTGATTCAGAAAGTCTCTTAACTAAGCATGATTTATAGATCCTTTCTATATTGAGATACATCCACAGGAGTATCAAAAAGTTTGATCATGAAGATAGCATGAGATGCCAGATACTATTTGACAAACCAGAAGAGTTTGGACAAGGAAGGTAGCATAGAGATGCCCGATATCAATTTACAGACTAAAATTTTAAATCCTCTAACAAGGTCACACCTAACAGTGTGTTTGTAACCTTTAACAAGGTTGGCTCTTCACCGAGCTCACTTTAGAAGAGTGAAAATTTTGGGTTACCGGTCCCAAGTGTGTTTTCCCTTAACAAGGTTTCCACGTTAAAAATCCATGTGTCAATGTTTTTATGAGTCATTACTTTAGTGTTTTGTATCACACATAGCTTAATTGGATTGATCAGTATACTCTAGATAATTTACTGTCTTTCGGTAAATTAACAGACTGCTATTCGGTAAACATACAGTAAGAGGTTTAACAAAGCATTTCGAGCAGTGGTAATTTGTTAATAGTATTTGAAGGCATTCATCTTATAGGAGTGAAGATAACTAGAGGCTTAAATATTGTGGTACTAATTTTTTGGGTTGATTATTGGAATAAGTTTGAGGCCACTGATTCACACCCCCCCTCTCAGTTATTACTAACAACATAGGTTACACATAACATGAAATCATCTAGATAAGAGATAAACATTAAATACAATATAGGTCACACATAACATGAACCCATCTAGATAAGAGATAATCATTAAGTGTAATACCCAGACCAAAAACATGAAGCATGATCCACTCTATGGGGAGAGGGGACCATGAACACGTTAAAAATTTCCCAATACCTGATCCATAATCACTAGAGAAACTTCCATAGTCATCTTAAACGTGTAGTACCACACTTCCCAAAGAACCATATCAATTACTATCTCTCTTCAGATCTCCACATGCTATGGTGAGATCCAATCTCCATGTTAGATGTCATATCACTTGCTATTTTTCCACATCAGAAGCCATCAAAACACATATTTAGACCAAAGTACAAACTAATCATAATTGCAACACTTGGTAATACTATTTTCAGATCACCCTGAACTATTTTTGGATCACCTGGAAACACCACAACCAAGACCAAAATATGAATACAATACAAATCATATCTACACACCTTAAACCTTGATTTTTGGAGAAAAAATCTTCCATAAAACACAACTAAACAACTATCGTATTCAACTATATATCTCTGTCACTGAATAACTGACTTCTTGACCCAAGAGTATAACACTAAAGCACTAACAACCATCATTCTTATATGATCTCTATAATACTGTAGAGTCAAAAATCGCATACTCCCATTTACAATTTAGTCCACACTTTTGTAATCACTTTAGTGTCCATTCCCCTAGTATTTGAGTAAGCTCATTTCAGCCCTTGCAAAATCCCTTTTCCTCTCAAGATGCTCAAAGTCCTTGTCAACAACTATATTCCAATGTCGACTTTGCATTAACTGCGTGTTTCCTTTCCCACCTATCATTTTGAGTGTGATTTATTTGGACACTAGCACACCGTGAAGATGTCTGTGGGCCACACATTCATCTATCGACGTCCCAAAGTTCAAATGTCAATCTCTCTCTCTCTCTCTCTCTCTCTCTCTCTCTCTCTCTCTCTCTCTCTCTCTCTCTCTCTCTCTCTCTCTCTGTCTAAAAAATTCTCCCTTGCACTCTTACAAGTTCTCTTTCTTGCAATAGCTTGCCCTTTTTTTCCCTCTCACTTACTACAACAATATCTTTCAATGATTCAGTAATATCCCACCATTTATCTTGTGTCTTTGAACATCTTTGGATTTATCACATCCTTTGTCTATAATCTATCTTATGCAATAGGAGTTTTCATCTACTAGCGGGGTTTTCTTCTATTTGCACATCTCACGTAATAGGGGTTATCTTCCATCTAGTAGGGTTTATATATAGAGACATTCAACCGCACAAAGGTTTTATTGTATTTTTTTCCATTTCATTTTTATTTAAGTTACATAGTATTTGTTTTTATATTTTTAATTCTCAGTTTTGTATGTTATTTGAAGTATAGGCAATAGTTTTCACCAAATTCTAAGTTTTTTCTATCGCAGTCCATATAGGACTACAACACACCACATAGACATCTATGTGTCATGCTGACGTCCATGGTTGAGATGCTCATATCTGAATTGAAGACTATTCATCATTTGGTCTTCCCATTTCTACAATCAAAATATTTCTTCTCTTTATCTATAAATAAATATCTTCACTAGTTCATCTAGTTTTGAGATCTTTAAATGTATTGTGTGTACTTGGTTCTCAAGGGAATATAGTTTTCCTTTTGTAGGGTCAGTTTGACACCACTACATTTTGGTGAACCCGACGTGAACATTCCTTCTTCATAATTTTCAAAGAATTCTTTATGGCTTGTTTGGGTAGTCCTTATACCTCTGAGAAAAGGACAATTCAAAGGTTGTCAAGAAACCTCAAAATGTTCTCATACAAGTTTATAACAGTGAGCTCTTTTCTCATTTCTTATTATTCTGCGTTGACCCCTCCATTGAAGTTCATTCTAGTTGTGATGAAATTTTGATGCAAGAGGGTGAAATCATTGACGAGTTTCTTATTGTTACTCTACCATATCTTCATTCAAGTACACTCTCTACTAAAGAATATGTGTTGGAAATTGAGGAATCTCATTTTACATCGGAAGTTCCACAAGTCAATGGTGAGCATATTCCTTCAACTAATTCTTCCATAATTTGTAATAAGTATGTTTCCCCTAAAAATCCTAAGAGACCAATAATCTATGTCAACGGAGAAGATCCGCAACCAAAGTCAAAGAAGGTTACAACCATTAGTTGTGATCCTTATAAGGTTCACCCTACTCATCCTTTCTTTTATTGTTGTCTATCTGTAAACTCTAAGAAGTGTGTGGATACTAGTTATCAAAAAGTAGCTCACACTTATCACACTAGTGGAAGTAAACAAAGCATTAATATGCCAACATCTCTTCCATCTTCTTAACCTATTCTTTCATTTGATCCTAATTAAATATCATTCTTAAATCCTAGTAGAGTCTAATACTATTAGAAAACTTCATGTTACTCCTACTCAGATCTCTATCTTGGATCTTCTTCAAACTTCTCCCCTTTATCATGGTGTACTTTAGGAAGCTCTATTGAAGATCCTTGTGTCATCTTCCACTAGACTCGGTGATGTGAATGCTTTATTAGATTTCATGCACTCTAGTACTCTAAATATTACATTTCATCAGCACGAAGTTCCATCTATTGAAGCACAAAATCAAGCCGATCCATTAATTATAGCCCCCTTCACAAATGACATTGGTATTAGATGTACTCTTATTGATACTAGTTCAAAACTCAATGTTTTTACTATTGATCTTTTACCTAAAATTAAAATGGACCCAAGCTCTCTTGAAAGTTGTTCTCTATCTATTCATGAGTTGGATAATGTTGGTAAAAAATCTCTAGGTACAATAATGCTACATTTGCATATTGGACCCATTACTTTACCCACCCTGGTACATGTAATACCAAGCACTTTGCAAAATAACCCTCTTCTGGGCAGACCATGAATTCACACTATGGGTGCAGTTCCATATACCTTTCATAAATATATCAAGTTTATTCATAACGATCAAGTAATTATAATAAAGAATGATCATGCATCCCTTCACTATTATTATGAGGCCAAGGCTAATCAATCTTCAAGTTGTACTACTTTCATAAATTCAATTCCTTCATCATCATCAAGCACTGTTGCACCACTATTAGTTCCTAATATTAATGATGGTGTCAACTTTTCTTCTTGTCAATCAAATGTATGCCTCGACAATGATCAGGGTCCTTCAAATTTTAAAAATTCCCTTATTAGAGAGCATAAAGTCAATCTTGTTTGCCTGTTATTCCAAATATTTTTTTCATGCCTTCCATTGAATATTATCATTCTTCTATATCTCAAGATAACATGAACTCTATCAACTATGCCAATAATATTGATCCTCCCCCTCTTAAGGAATTACAATGACATTATGGTCCAGGATTAAATATTCTCTCTAGGCATGAGTATAAAGGAAATGATCTTGGACGCATGGAAAACAGAGTTAAGGTCCTTTTGGAACTGAAACCAAATCCTTCTATGGCACGAGTTTAGGATACAAAGCCTCTCCTTTGGATTTATTCGTCCCTCCATCATCCGATGTCTCTATGCCTTCTTGTGAGAAGTCAAACCTTCGTGCGCAAGAGAAAGAGTTATTTCTTGCTCCTCATTCTTTAATTGAACAAGAGCATATTTTACAGTGGCTTCTCAAATCCCACTTGATTACTCTTCCTCCTCCAACACATAAGATGCTCCATATAAATGATGAAGCAAGATATTATTTTTGTGCATATCATCAAGTGCTTGGCTATTCTACTAGTGAATGTAAGGCCTTGAAGGATAAAGTACAATAACTCCATGAATTAGGTGTCATTAATTATTCATCTATCGATAGGTCTTTATTAGATATTAGAACAACATGTGAACACTCACTCCTAGACCTCTATCAACTTCCACACTCTAGAAAATACAACACACCATTAGGTTGACATCAATACAAACAACATGTTGACATTAATGAAAACATTGAACACATTGCTAATAAATAAAAGGAAAAACACCATCCCATCCTTTTCTCACAACAAAACCTACACCAAACACCAAATTTGCACCAAAAACACCTCCATTCACACCACACGAGTCAAAACCATAATTTCGTACTTCTTTTGGATTCAAATTTTCCACTCCACCTAAAGAGACCTCTAGTATGACCAGTAAATGTTATCAGATTTAGTGATTACATTCAATTTATGTTTACTATTTAGTCTATGCAATTTTTATTTGTTTATTTTGGCTCTATTTTCTTAACATGTGAAGAAATTTTTGTAGTGGTTAACTATGGTGTAGGGCTACCTCTCGAAGATATACATAGTGTTGAATGTTAATTCCAATGTATAATGACACCCTTTAATTTGCACCAACTTCTTGTCGAATGAGACTCAATAAAGAATCAAGGCAAATATGTATCCAAACTTCTTGAAACAAGAAATGATGATTTTAGAATTAAGGGAATTTATTGGTTTATATCCTCATTTCAAACACTCAAAGAATGATTCCAAGGCTTGATCTCTACTTGTTTAGTTTGTCTTAGCATAAGTTTCTATGCTAGTAGATATTTATAGTTTCTTTACCAATATTTTGATTTTTTTCCCTTGGTTTTAATGGCCCATATTAGTATGTTCCAAATTATGTAAGACTTTGTATTATTATTTTTTTACTTTAAAAGAAAAAATTATAAATCTAAAATTACGTAAATTTTATGTCCTTTTTAAGAAAAAAGAATGGAAAGTAAAATTTTATTATCTTCATTTAAAGAAATACAAGGACATAATCTATATTTAATTAAACTCTCTCTATACATAACATATATTCTTCTCATATATTATATTATGATTTGGATAACTTACTAGAATAATTAGTTCCATGGCTCTTTATAACATTTTTCTTAGTTGTGTATCAATCAATAAGGAATAAACATTTAGAATGTGATATTGTTACATATAGGAGAATGAGTGAAAAATTTAATAAAAGATACATCAATTGGATTCTTTTGGAGGTGAAGTATGATGCTTCCGAGTATTTTTAACATTAAATGATTGAATTCTTTTTTATTCAAACATCCATCTTCATTTTCTCTCACCAAATAAAAGACGTTCAAAACCATTTCATCCATCTGCATTCATCAACACCAAAATTTCTTTATTAATAAGCTTTTACACCTCTATATATTATTTTAAATTCTCATTCAAAAAGAATATCAAATATTTATTCTAAAAATAGTTTTCCAAATTAAAAGAAATAAAAAAATTAAAACTATATAATTCAATATATAAATTTGACTTGAAAAATATTAAATACTTTTTCTTACTATCTATAATTTTGTTTTCTACACACACACACATCTACACATGCATACATATACATATACATATACATATGTACATCTACACACATATATGTATATATATGTGTGTATGTTTATGTGTATATATGTATGTGTGTGTATGTACATATATATTTATATATATGTTTATCTATATGTATCTCTATGTACACACACACACACACATTAACATCTTCACACACTTAATTCATTGATTATAGTATCATTATAAAGTGTTCAAATAATTCCATCATAAGGAAATTATAAACCTGACTAAATAGACTATGAAAAGGTTGGGGCACATGGTTACACCTAGAGAATCACTTTAAAGGGAAGAAAAAATGATAAGATTTAGTTCTTGCTTCTCATATCATTATCATGCTTCTCATATCACTATCTTCCAATCCAATACATCTATTGAAATACCTCTAGGTTGGAAATAAGTTTTTAAAACAAGTACACCCAAATCCAAACACCTACAAATGGTCTATGCAACATGGAGACATTATTCATCTAAGAATAGTAAAACATTGAACATGGATGTAAGAATGAGAGACAACCAATTTCCAATATGTTTTAGGTCCTCTCATGCCTTCTACACATCATTCTTTAGTGCCAAAATACCAAGAAATAGAATTAAAAGTCAAACTCTTTAATCTTCTATGTTTCGTCTAAATTGTGACAAGATTGTAGGTAGTTTTCAATATCAATTTTGTAACTATTAAAATGGTGAGAAAAGCACCACTAATTGACAATCACCCTCAAAACTATTAGAATGATAAAAAACAACCACTAATAATTACCTATTTAAAAACTAGAAACAAAAAAATTATTATATATTTATACATCTCTCCAAATGTTCCAAATATTTACCCTAGCTATAACTATAATTAACTCTAATTTGAGAGTTACACAAAATTCTCTCATACTCACCCATGTTCATTCATCTTAAATGTTTTTGTTAATATTAATATCTGAATTGAATTTTCAATACCTTAATTATATGAATTAACCATAAAAACCAACATAAAATATTAAGTTGAATTTTAAATACACTAACATCTATGCCCGCACTTTACAATGAGTGTGGTCCCACACTAAAGTGCCAATAGAATATAAGTGGCAGTCATTAATATCATTTTTCTTCTAGTCTAATTTTCTTTACTCTAATAATTACTACTAGTGTGCTGTTCTTCACAAAAGTAAAAGCTTTTTAAAATAAAAAATTTATGTCTACCTTTCTTAAGGAATGACAAGTATGATTATGTTACCTCTTCCACAACTCCAAAGGATGGCAAACCAAGAGCGGGGGCTAACATATTTAGCCCAACCCTAAGGTATTCGCTGTGGAGACATCCATGGCGATCTTTTGGCAGTGATTTCCAAGTCATCCGTAGAATCTGCCATGCTTCAAACCCCACAACTAAATATTACTAATGTTTTACATCATTACCCCCAACTAAAATATTAATTACTCAGAGTTCTATCAGTTCAGCAGATAATTAATATACCTTTTTCAGTTCTACCTTTTGGCGCAACAATTGTGCTATGGTTTTTCCATCATAAAATTTTTCGCTGCACACCACAATTATAGTTTTCGCGTTCAACTGCAACTTGAAAACTGGATCCACTACATTCTTCATGGCCTGCACCTCCACAAAACAATAAATTCAGATCTCAGTACTTGATTTTGGGAACTCAACTGTTTATAGGAGCGGCTCTCCCATTGCTAATGAGTAGGAATGATCCACTCATCTAAGTATGAATGGCCAACTTATTATTATTTTAAAATAGCATAGCACTCATCAAGTATAAGTGGTGCACTCACATTTACAGATAAAAAGATTCTCTCATAATTTTTTAATAATTAATGGTTGAAATAATTACTGGTTGAATTGATATTGAACGGTTCTAATATTCTTCAATCTTATAATTGAGACTAGTATTTGTCCACCTTGTAGTTTGCTATCAAAGATTATAAATAAGTTGGATGTGGTTATGAGATAAGATAGAAGTTTACAATTGGTTTGTTTCAAATCAAAAGGTTGGAATTCAGAGCTACTTGAATTATTAAGACTTCAAGTTGATTTTATTATTTATTATAAATTTTCAATCTGTGTTATTGATTCACTTGGATATTTTATCTTTTTTAAACAATATTCATATAAAGTATAATAAATATCATATCCTATTTAAAAAGTTTTCTTCACTATTTACAAAATAATGATTAACATTAATGATTTGTTCTTCTCCAATACACAATAAAATAAAATTAGTAACTTGCATATTAAACCTAATAATTATATCATAACATTTAATACATTGATAAATATTTCACACACACACACACACACACACACACACACACACACATATATATAATTATAATTTCTAATCTACATCTTATACATTTAGAATCACTTAAAGAATTCTATTTTAAAATAAAATAATATAATAAAAATATAAAAAAAATTATGCAATAATTCAACAAGATAAAATATGTTTTAAATTAAAAATAAAATAAAAATAAAAATTAATAGAACATTTTATTAACACAAACAAGCACCTCATCATTAAATTGCAACAAAACATCTCATAATTTAGCCTCAAATTTAAGATCCCTGATTTACATATTTACAAAAGTAATGATAGAAATAAAAAAGACCTTCTACCATTAAATTATAAATTATTTTAAGGAAACTGCTTACTAAATTTCATACTACAATTTAAATGCAACTCACTTTCTCCACCAAATCTTTACTATAAAGAAATTTAAGATCCTTGATTTTCAAATTCACAAAAGTAAGACATTCTACCATTAAATTGTAAGTCTTTTAAACTACTACCATTAAATTGTAAGTCTTTTAAACTAAATTTTTTAATAGATTTCTTACTAGAATTTGCCCCCAAATATCTACTATGCTGAAATAACTGATCTGATAGTCTGGTACACAAGGCGGAACTCATACGAATCTCGTTTTAAAAATTAAAAGAAACTAACACAATGATCACCTACTTCTCCGTTCAATTGACTTGAGAGTTCTAGTTTTAGAATGTTGTTTTCTACATCTCTGCACATTTGTAAATTATTGTCGCTGTGCTATTAGACTTGTAATCTTATAATTTAACTTAGATTATATACACAATACTCTGCTAACTTTCTTGTTCTTATAATTTCCAACTAATTTAAAATAAACTGGAGACGGTACATTTTTCTTCCTAAAAATTGAAGATAAGGTAAAAGCGATCAGTAATCGGTCTTCTCATCTACAGGATTTCAGTAGATGCCAAAAAAACATATCATTTTCTCAGCATTTGCCATTTCTCTCTCTGTACCCTAAGAAATTGAACAGTATACATGTTTCTGCGAGCCAAAAGTCACTTACCTATCTGTTCTTCTATTCCCTTCTATATCACCACTTTTGCTTTCTCTTTCCGCACCCTGAAAAGAATTCAAACAAAAAGAACATAAATTTAGAAGAAGTTTCTGAAAAGTTCTAAATCTTAAGGACAAATGACTTATTACTATCTCCTTTCGACCACAAATTTATGCTTACAAATAGTAATATACAAAATCTTTGCAGGTTTTCACAAATTCATGCATACAAATAGTAATATGTAAAATCTTTACAGGTTTTTACAAAGTTATGCTTCTTGCAATAGTAATGCTTCAAATTTACAAATTTAGAGGAAATTTCTGAAAAGTTCTAGATTTAAAGGACAAATGACTTAATACTATCTCCCTTCGAGCACAAATTTATGCTTAATTATAGTAATATACAAAATCTTTACAGGTTTTCACCAATTCATACTTACAAATAGTAATATGCAAAATCTTTGCAGGTTTTCACAAATTCATGCTCACAAATAGTAATATGCAAAATCTTTGCAGGTTTTTACAAAGTATACAAAATCTTTGCAGGTTTGCACAAATTAATGCTTCAAAATTGTAATATACAGAATCATTGCAGGTTTTTTCAGAACATAAATTAGCTTCGACACACTATTCAAATAATATTGGAATTTACCAGATAAAGTTCCAACTTTCCAGATCTGTGTGGAAAAAGTAGTATATGTCTCCAACAGCAACCGAGTGATTTGAGATCGTAGGTATCAGACACTTTTGTAGAGCTCGGCCTGCTTCAGCTATCCGTATTCTTTCACGCGAAACTTGTTGATTTAAATCTCTTGGATCGCCATATGTTCGTACAAGATGAGAATAATGAGTATGGTAGGAATGGCTACGAGAAAGCAATGGGCAAGCGTGTATTTAGTACAAATATATTTAAACGTGAGAGAATTGTTTTGTTACTTTACACGCGTCTTGCTTACTGAAAATCATCTTTGAACTGAAGACCGTGTGTGGACCAGATGTCCAAACCAACCATTCTCACCCTCCCACTAGCTTAATTTTTAATTACTATAAAGTGCAATCAAGAATTTCGTGGTAGTTATTTATTAATTATAAGAGATTAATGGGTGAGAAAGTGAGTGTCTTTATATTATTCTAAATAGTACATACTATACTAAAATTAGGTGTAATAGACATGTTTATTGTAAAATATACCTTTTTTTTTCTATGGGTATAGTAAAATATGTTATGAAAAATACATAAAATATTCTTTTTATTTCAATATTCAAAATATTACATTTTATGAAGTGATGGAGAGGCATTTAATCATGTAGAAACTATCCCTCTAATTGTCTACCATCGATATGTAATACATTTACTAACAATGTAATAAATTATACTAACAATCCCCCCTATTACATTGTTCTTTTAAATGTTTACCCAAAACCCCCCTTCCCCACCACCCCCCCTTAAGCCTTACATAATAAAAGTTGTTGATTACAAAATATATATAGACACATTTTATGAAACATTTCTTTGAAGAAACAAATTATGAATCAAGTTTAGCTCCATCAAGTTGTCTTGTAACCTTCGGAAAGGTGTAGCCTCTATCTGGTATCCCGAATTATTCAACAACAATCCATACTGAGTCCTCCGAACACATGGCTCCATCAAGTTGCCTGATAACCCTTGGAAAGGTATAATTCTCGATCACAGCCTCGAGTACTTTTGGACAACCATCCATATTGAGCTTTATACCAAACCCCTTACCTGTCTTCAAAAACAAACTTCACAATACATGTATCTGCAAATATGCTAGCAACAACAAGGAATAAACAAGAAACCAAAAATGCTTCTCAAACAAAACACCATCTGGAAGCGAGATGCTAACTTGATATGATGGAAATCCTCCATCCTCCTGTGCCACCAGTCTCCAATAAAGACCCTCTTATTCTTTGTCCAAAAGTAGAAATAGATGAGACTTTTCAATAGATGATAGAAGGTTGATAGGTATAGTGAACTTTTGACCAATCACTCCATCAATAAATGCATACTTCAAAGCTTCAACTAGAGAAATGGAAATGTCTTTAACACTATCCTCTACCAGATACTGCCCACAATCCCAGACAACAAATATCTATGATGATGATAAAATACTAAATGACTAATGAAAATTGCTAAACCACAAATCACCAATCACACACAATCTTTGTAATCTGACATTAATCAACATTATCTTTATTTGCAGAGAAAGGGACTACCACTGTAAGTTTTATATCTCAGAATAGTTTACTGTCACTTGCAAGTCTTTGAAATGAATCACAGACCTTCTAATACCAGAAACAATTAGGATGAACAACCATAACCTTGTCTAGAATTAAATGGAGCATGATCTATTTCCACATACTATAAGAAAAGGTCAACCCAATAACAATTCCAAACTAATTCTATTTAGCCCAAAATATACATTCATTTGCCTTCTGAATAACCAATTTCCATGAACAAATCTCTTTTCATTGTTTCACCACTTCTACAGATTTGGACGTGTAGTAGAAACCAATGGTATTAGCGATAGCTATTCAATTAGTATACCTTTCAGTACAAAAACCTTGGATTTGATAAAACTATTGAAATATTCAATAAATGTGTGAATATCTTTGTTCATATCAAAATAATCTCTCTACGCCAATCAAAGTTTGGAATAAAGAACAACTAATTAGGGCACTAAAAAGAAACCACACACATTCAAAATTGGCCATAATAGTTGAGCCATTAGAAAAACATATTCACCTCCATAGATTGTGATGATGTTTTCAGAAATCAAGCAAGTAGGTGGCACAAAAAGAAGTTGAATGCTCTCTTAAAGATGGTTTCGCACATGCCTAGAGATGGTACACATTCCTAGAGACATACTTTCAATCTAGTAGCAAATAGTTGCCATTTGAACATTTCATACAAGTCTCATTCCATAAGATCAATAAGTGCATACCATTTGTTATAAAAAAAATACATAAAATATTAGTTTTATTCTAATATCCAAAACATTACATTTGATATGCATTTTATAAAGTGATGGAGACAATAGAAAGTAGTTAAATAGTTTAACTGTGTAGAAACTACCTCTCTAATTGTCTACCCTAATCGATGTGATACATTTACTAATATTGTGATACATTATATACTAACAAAATATACTTTAATAATATATTGGAAGGTACAAAGTGAAGATTGTGAAAACCATTTTTTTTTTACTAGGTAATAGGCTTATGCCAATTTTATAAAAAAAGTTACAGACCTCCGTTCACTACGGGCACTGGAAGAAAAGAAAGGAGGCAAGAAAAACCTTTGGTATCATCTGGGACCAAAGTGGTCCAGATCAATACAAATCTCGCTTCTACGGGTTACAATTGGAGTGACAGGCCTGTTACGAATAACAGTCCACCAACACAATTAAGAGAGGGGGGGTGGTAAATCAGTTGTGAGACAGATTATTAAACATTAAACTTTATAAACAAAAACTTTTATCCAAATGATAACACGGTAAATTCCAACACAATAACACAATCCTTTATTGTCGAGGAAACCCTGTTAAAGGTAAAACCCTGGTGGGGATTAGCACCCAAAAATGATGTACTGAGAGTATAGTATCCCTGTTAAAATATTTAGCTCTGTTAGGAGCTTATTGATGCATTATAGTACATAGTCCCTATTAAAGGACAAACCCTGTTAGGAGTCAAGAGTAATAGTGGGCTCACTGCCCAGGCACACTACCTATAGAAGATTAAATCCACCCCTAGGACTTATAGTCCAAAATATAAATGTATAAGAGACATACAATCCAGTGAACTGCCTTTCCTTGGTCAATTCCAATGTAGTAACATAATCACAACCTCTGCTCTACATCCAACAGACTTCGCAAAAACAAGCTCGCAGCTTCCACACTTTTCTATCTCTTCCACAATCATCTTTTCCAATAAGAAGAGCTCTCTCCTATATACCCTATTACAATAATCAATTAGTCGGCCAATTAGGTTTCCCTAATGTACAAATAATTACTTACCCCCTTTCTAAGATACATATACTATGTATAACAAGTAAACATCAATTACAATTCATCAAATATAATCCAAGATATGTTATCCATGCTCGCAATCCATAATACATGCTTCATATCTGAAGTCGACCCCAAATAGTTCTCCTCCAATACACACACCACAAATGTCATCACCAAGAGTAATATGGCCTGCAAAACATAAAAAACCTTCCTTAACATATCTTGTGACATCCCTTAAGCTTGCATAACCTGAATCTACATTGCACGCAAGTTATACTCAAAACACAGAGACTAACTGTGTCAAAGATCATTGTCACTGTCTAGTACCCAGTCTTCACTAAAACATTTGTAACTCATCCAATAGACAATATTAAGCCATGCGACCTTAGACATAAGATCACAACATATCCATGTACACATCAACATCTTCACTCATTCTGAATCAACCGTACAACATCTGTATACTTCTATTAGTCATCAATAACAATAATAACCAGTCTGATCTCCCTCCACAGAAACATATGTTGACATCAGTGACAAAACATGAATGCCAACAACAACATCAGAGACCAATTCCAACAATCTTCCCCTTTGGCATTGATGGAAACATATGGGAAAATCCATCAACCCAAAAGTACTCTCTCAATAAAATCTTCTCAATATCCTCATCATAGCTCTGATCTCTAACATAGTAGGGATTTTATCATAGAATCTCTCCCCCTTTGACAACAATGGAAGAGAGTGCCATAAATCTTCTTCTTTCCTCTACAAGGTGTAGCTTTTTGAAATCTTCATGTCTTCAACAATCATGTGCAAAATCACCCAAATATGTTTTATAATGTTCCTGCGATCACTCCCCCTGAGGAGTAGATCCATACATCAAGTCCAAAATATGATATAGGTCTGAAAGCCACTGGACTGATGCATTCATGCATCAATTTAGTTCTCACAAGGAGGGACTTGCACCCCAAGCATACCTATGAGATACTCAAAGGCATCATTTGGAAAAAGTTTTGTAAATATATTTGTTATCTGTTCCATTGTGCTAATATACTCCAATCTAATCTCCTTCGATGCTACCTTTTCTCTCAAGAAATGATACTTAATGGAAATATGTTTAGTCTTTGAATGCATTTTAGGATTCTTATACATATTCACTGTGCTAGTCTTATCACAATAGATAACCACTGGCTCATCAAAAGTTATCCCAATGTCCTTCAACATTTGTTTCATCCAAACAATCTATGTGCAATTTATAGAAGCAATAACATACTCAGATTTAGCAGTAGACTGAGCTATACAATCCTTCTTTTTACTTAACCAGGAAACAAATCTTTTCCCAAGAAAGAATGCACCACCACTTGCACTCTTTTTGTCATCAATATTTCCAGCCCTATCGACATCAATATAAGCATGTAAATCAAAATCATTAGATTTATTATACCATGGGCCATAATTCAGTGTTCCTTTCAGATATCTAAATATTCTCTTCTTAGCAGCAAGGTGTGTCTCTTTAGGATCTGCTTGATATCTTGCCACAATTCCAACTGCATTAGTAATATCTCGTCTGGTGCAATTCATATATTGTAAGCCTCCAATCATATATTTGTACTTTGTCTGAAAAACACTCTGAGATTCATCTTAGATATGTAACCCACATCATCCTAGAAAATTCATCAACAAACAGTATAAAATACCTTTCAGCATAGTAAGATCTTGTTCTTGTAGAACCACACAGATCTGTATGCACTAGATCCAACTTCCCTTTTGTTGAGTAAGATTTTCTTTAAAAACCGCTTCTAGTATGTTTACCCATTACACCTTCTCTACACATGGTGTGAGATGGTTTCACAATCTTTGGTAGCTCTCTAGCTGCATTAGTCATACTTGCCTTCACAATATTATCAAAATTCACATGAAAAAATATTTTATGCCATAACCAACTCTCATCAACCTTCACAACAAAACAAGAAGCTTCAGATGTATTTAATTCAAATGCATTACCTCTGGATTTAGTACCACATGCGATCAAGTCTCCTGACTTACTTCTGACGGAGCATTTCCCATCAATGAAATTCAATTGATAACCTTTGTCCACTAGTTGTCCAACACTCAACAAATTATGCTTAAGTCTATCAACAATTAATACATTGTCAGTATTGGTTTTTCCATTCAGAGAAATAGATCTAACTCCAATGATAAGCTTAGGAGTATTGTCACCAAATCTCACAATAACACCATCATAATTGGTTAGTTTAACAAATTTATTTCTATCTCCATTCATATGATGTGAAGAACCACTGTCTATGACCCATTCAGATTTCTTTCAATATGTGACACTAAGGATATTTATTTGTGAATAGGTTTATCATCCTTGATAGCAATAAATCCAATCTCATCATAATAATTAGCATCATCATCAGAAACACCTTCACTAGCATAGTAACATTCCTTATTCTTGGAATACTTAGGTTTATAAAACTTATATTTATGCTTTGGAAACCTTGTAGGACATCTAGGTGAAAAATGACATATCTTATTGCATGAAAAACATTTCAAAGGTAAATTTCCTTCAAACTTACCCTTACCTCTCTTTTCTCTTCTAGCGATCAGGGCCACAATTTCATCTAACTTTATTTCTTCTTCTTGTATCTATTCCCAGTCATCAACATATGCACCAAGCTCTTCTCTCAAGTCACTACTACTAATGCTCGCAGTTCTTGATAAAGTCCTTTTATTTTTATGCACAGTCACCTTGAATGATGTCTCAACTTTAGGTAATGAATCTCCCAGCTCTGCGGCCTCAAAAGTAGTTAATTTTTCAATCAAGATCTCTCTATTAAAGTTCATCGTCAAAGGTATGATCTCTTCTATAGCTTTCACTTTAGTCTTGTAAACAAGTGTCAAAGATCTAAGAATTTTTGTGATCACTTCTTCCTCACTGTATGTGCCTCTAGAGTTTCTGATCCCAATAAAAACCTCAATAACTCTTTGTACATATGCTCTAATATTTTCATCATCTTTCATTTTCAGATTTTCCATCCTTGTCTTCCAGTTCTACAAATTTTCCTCCTTATTAAACTTATCTCCTTCACATAGTGCTTCCAATCTTGTCCAAATGTCATGTGCAAAATCTAAATCTTTAACCTCTGTGAATTCACCTTCAGAGAGCGCTCTAATCAGTGCTTCTCTTGCAACCATGTTATATAAAAATATCTTATTTTCTTTATCAGTAGCTTTATCTAGTTCATCCTCACCCTTCATCTATACATCCTTCTTTGTAATCATCCAGTATTCAATTCCCAAGCATAGAAAATGTGTTCTCATCTTGTTCTTCCAACTGTCAAATTTTTTAGGATCAAACTTCATACTATCCTTCCTATAAAAATCCATATTTAGGATCACCTCAAGATAGTAATATTTATCTCTAAGGACCAGTAGCTCTAATACCAATTGTTAGGAATAATAGTCCACCAACACAAATGATAGGGGAGGGGGTGTAATGTCCCCGCTAGGGAACCCATAAGGAATTAGGTCTATGACCTAAAATTAAAACTAACAATTTTTTTTTTCTAACATTGTAACTTATCACCATTACCATTTACAAGTACATTCCTTAAGGTTCCCTTAATGAATTCATTTACCATTATCAAGAAATACATTTTATTACTTAATCTAATGCAATTCTATTTCAGTTTCAACTTCAATTGACATTGAGACATTGCTTTCATTCCTCATCAAAACCAATTACATTAATGAGATAAGTACATTCATTTTCTTTACCTAATTTGCATAAATATTCACTTTTAGAAATGAATCGGAAGCACCTCATTTATCTAATACACTAAATACATTTATCCTTCCCTTTTTCTCCTTAACCTTATCTATGCACTATCATCACATAAAAGTTCTATTAAAAGTCCTTACTTTCCATTTTCATTTCTAGTATCTGAATAGAAAGAGTGTAAAGTACTTAACCATCTATTTCTAACCAATATAACCCATTCACTGAATCATCTTTATCACAAGTTTAACTATCACAAATTATCATCTATAATCTTGTATATAACCAATTAAGAATTGAGAATAAAAACCTAGTTTAAATAACCTTACATCATACACATTGAACTTAGACATTTAGGAACATTATGAAAGAATTACATCTTAATACTACTTTCAATAACATACATGTTTTCCTTTCCCTTATTATTTCA
>MU225099.1:1589411-1612719 GCA_018584345.1 Thuja plicata
TAGCTTAGTTTCCTTTTATGCAATAGAATAATCTCACATAGTCTAAGTAGGAAGGCTTGGTAACACTTGTTCTTTCCTTTCATAGATTAGTTGCATTGTACTTTCATTTTCATAGATTAGTTTGCATTATCATTTAGATTTACATTGCATTGCATTGCATACACTTGATTCTATTTGGAGATATTGGCATTCTTGCCCTTGTTTTCATTTTGAATCTCTCGTTGTGTGGTTTATTGGCAAGGTCATGAGTTTATAGCTCTAGCTGAGAGCAATTTTTATAAATCTTGCAACTCCATGCATAAAGAGCTATGGATCGATTTGTGAGGGCTCATTCTTGAGTTTCCTTGCATGTAAGGATTCATAGAAGTGCACTATTTTGTGTGTAC
Source organism: Thuja plicata (assembly GCA_018584345.1). Classification (NCBI taxonomy): domain Eukaryota; kingdom Viridiplantae; phylum Streptophyta; class Pinopsida; order Cupressales; family Cupressaceae; genus Thuja; species Thuja plicata. Next base: position 1,589,798 of record MU225099.1, read on the forward strand.
ACTGATTACTTTCTAACCATTGTATCAGTCAAAATCCTTTAACCAGGTTTACACAACAGTCATTGTATAAATCCTTTGAGCAAGGTGACATTCAGGTAGAATGTTCTAAGTCCTCTAACAAGGCTACTCCTGACGGGGTGATTAAATCCTTTAACCAGATCACATTTAGCAATGTGTTTTGTAACCTTTAACAGGGTTGGCTCCTAATAGATCTCACTTCAGAAGAGTGAAAACTTGATAGCATGTTATTGGTGGTTTTTCCCAAATTGAGTTTCCAAGTTAAATACTAGTGTCAACTTGTGTGAATGTTTATGTTGTGTTTTACTGTTAAGTTTCTATAAGCTGATTACATTTGAATAGTAAAACTGCATATGTATGTTGTTGATTTATGTTATTGCTACCGAGCAGATCTGAGTTGTTTAAAGTGGTATAAAGTTTAATTTGGTACATCTAGACCTGAGGATAATTGATTCACCCCCCTCTCAGTTATTCTAAATTCATTCTAACAATTGGTATTAGAGCTTTGGTCTCTTGAAAATAGTTTGAAGGTACTTGGAGCAAAAGATCAAGATGTATAAAAAGGAGGTACCAAAGCTGAACAAAGATAATTTCCCTGCATGGCAGAGTTTTATGAAATTGCATCTAGCTGGTATTTGTGATTCTGCTAAGCACTATATTGAACATGATTATGTAGCCCTCACTACACCTGCCACAGTTGCACAGTTAAGAGAAAAGCAGGAACACAATCAAGAAATGTTGAAGATTTCATCATCTCTAAACTATCATGAGTTTGAAGACATAAAGAACTATACAAATGCAAAGCAGATGTGGGATGCCCTAGCAACCATCTATGGAGGAGATACAAATGTGCTGAGAGCCAAATCTGAAATTTTAAGAGGTAAGTTTGATGAAATGAAAATGCAAGAAGGAGAAAATATAGTTCAATATAATGGTAGGATAAAGGAAGTTGTAAATATTATTAGAGGAGCTAAGGGAACCATTGATGATAACACCATTATGAGAAAGGTACTGAGAACACTTCTTCTTGTATATGATATTAGATTCTCTACATTTCAAGATTTAAGATGTAGTCCTAATAATAATTTGACTTTGGAAGGTCTGGTAGGCAGACTTACTGCATTTGAGATGTCAAATTTTGATAACTACACTCCACAAGCTATTGAATTTGCATTAAGATCCCAGATGGTCTTTAACAAATCAAAGTAAGGAAAGAAATGTGTGAACAGTGATAGCAACACTACAAATCATGATCTAGAAGAACTTGAGGCACTTATGGAAAAAGGAATATCTAGAGGAAAATTCAAATTCAAATGTAAACTTCCTATCATTTGTTTTTCATGTAACAAAGTTGGTCATATTGCTGCAAGATGTCCTGATAAGAATGACAAAGATGAAAGAAGAGACAACAAGTACAAAGACAAAAAGGATGACTGAGACTTTAGAAAGTATAAAGATTACAAAGACAAAGGTAAGAAATTTTATTATATAGCTGAAGAAGCTTCTGACAGTGAATCTGACAATTCTGATGAAAATGATATAGAAGTTGTGTATGTTGCTATGAAAGATGATTCTGATGATGATGAGAAAACTACACTAATTTCTTATACGAGTAAAGGTGACCATTGGATTATTGGTAGTGGTTGGTCACATCACATGATTGGTGATAAAGATAAATTTGAAACCTTAGATCAGTGTAAAGGTGGTTATGTTAAATTTGGTAATGATGCACCATGTCTTGTTAAAGGGAAAGGATCAATTAACTTGACTGACAAGATCAGATGTGACAATGTATATTGGGTTGATGATCTTAACTATAATTTATTGAGAGTTTCACAGCTGAATACTTCTAGTTAGAGAGTTGAATTCCATCACAAAAAAGAAAAGATCTATGATGCCACTGGAGAATTAGTTGGAAGTGAAGAACAAACAAAAGGTAACTTGTTCTATTTGGACTTAGCTGATGAGACATTCTTGTTTGCACAATATAACGATGTTTGTTTATGGCATAAAAGGTTGTGTCATGTAAACTTTGATAACTTGGTAAGCATAAGAAAATTGAAAAATTTTAGAGGGCTGCCTAAGTTAAACAAACCTGAAAATGCAATGTGTAAGCAATGTCAATTAGGAAAAATGACTAAATCTAGTTTCAAAAGCAAGACTCATACTTCTGAGGAAATTCTAGAATTAGTTCATACTGACCTTTGTGGTCCTAATGGTGAGAAAAGTTACCGTGGAGATAGATAATTTATTCTATTTGTTGATGATTACTCAAGAATGATGACTGTTATGTTTCTTAAAGAAAAATCTGATGCATTCCAGTTATTTAAGTGATACTTGGGAAAAGTTGAAAAGGAGACAGGTAAAAGCCTAAAATGTTTAAGATCTGACAGAGGAGGCAAGTTTAATTCTAATGAGTTTAACAAGTTCTGCAATGACTGAGGGATAAAAAGACAAATGTCCACACCTAAGACACCACCATATAATGGTATTGCTGAAAGAAGAAATAGATCTATCATGGATTGTTCTAGAAAACTAATGATGGAGAAAAATGTTGCACAAAAATATTGGAGAGAAGATATAAGTACATGAGTCTATACCCTTAACAGAGTACAAGTCAAGAAAGGTACTAATGCTACACCTTATGAGCTATGGTATGGGCATGCACCTAATGTACGCTATTTTAAAGTTTTTGGAAGCAAATGTTTCATACTAGAGGATAAAAGAAATGGAAAAATTGATGCTAAAGGTGAGGAAGGCATATTCCTTGGTTATTCAACTAAAAGTAAATCTTACAATTGTTTGAATTATAACACTAACAAAATTGTGGAAAGTGCAAATGTTAGAATTGATGAATATGCAGAAAGAAATGAAGCTAAAAGCACACAGGAACCTGAAAGTTACAAATCATTTGTCTATATGGATGAGGAAGATTATAGTGAATCACCTGAACCTGAGAATGAAGTTTTCAAGAAACAGCTAGCACCTGCCGAGTCATAGAATGAATCTATCGGGCAACAAGAGGTAATTTTTGAGCTATCTGATGGAGATGCCGAGTCATAGAATTGACCTGAATTGAATGTGAATGATCAATCTGAAGTAGAAAAAGAACCTACTCTAGAAAAGTATATAAGGAGGCACCATAAACCTAATCAAATCTTAGGATCAAAGAATTCTACAGTTATGACAAGAAGCAAGTTGAGAGAAGATACATGCTTGTTATGTGATTTTGAGCCTAAAATAGGAAAAGATGCCTTAGACAATGAAGATTGGATACAATCCATGAATGAAGAAATTGAATAGATTGAGAAGAATAAGACTTGGACACTTTTACCTATGCCGAATGATGAAAATGTAATTGGTACTAAGTGGGTATTCAGAAATAAGATGAATGAACATGGGGAGGTAACAAGAAACAAAGCTAGACTAGTATGCAAGGGTTATGCACAAGAGGAAGGAATTGATTATGGATAAACATTCACCCCAGTTGCAAGATTGGAAGGAGTAACAACGTTACTTGCATATGTAGCCTACAAAGGTTTTAAATTTTATCAAATGGATGTAAAGTCAGCATTACTAAATGGGATATTAGAAGAAGAAGTATACATTGAACAAGCTGATGGATTTATTGATCCAAGAAAGAGGAACATGGTTTTCAGATTACACAAGGCACTATATGGACTGAAGTAAGCACCTAGAGCATGGTATGAGAGATTGCACAATTATTTGATAAAAATTGGATTTGCTAGAACCAATGACAACAACAATCTATATTTGAAGACAAACCAAAGTAAAGGTACTTTATTGGCTGAAATATTTGTTGATGACATTATATTTAGTGGACAAGATGTGTTATGCCAAGCATTTGCAAAAGAGATGCAAACTGAATTTGAGATGTCTATGTTTGGTGAGATAAAAACATTTGTTGGCTTAAAAATATATCAGATGAAGAATGGTATCTATATTACTCAATCAAAAATATGTCAAGGAGATACTAAAAACTTTTGGAATGGAAGATTCAAAACCAGCGAGTACATCCATGGCTACTAGACAAAAGTTAACAAAAAATGATGATACAAAAGAAGTAAATCAAACTCTTTACAAGTCAATGATTGGAAAGATGCAATATGTTGTGCACAATAGACTTGATATTGTACTAGCTATTGGTATTGTTGCAAGATTTTCTGCCAATCCCAAGGAAACTCATATGATGGTAGTAAAAAGAAATATGAGATATTTGAAAGGAACAAATGATTATGGTCTGTATTAAAAAAGAATGACAAGTTTGAACTCAGAGTCTATATTGATTCTAATTGGGGTGGAAATTTGGATGATAGAAAAAGCACCGCAGGTGGCACATTTATTTTAGGAAAAAGATTGGTTTCATGGACAAGCAAGAAACGGAATTGTGCCTCACAATCTACAGCTGAAGTCGAGTATGTGGCAACAACAGTTAATTGTTCTAATATTGTGTGGTTGAAGATACTACTGAAAGGTATGAAAGAGGAGATCACAGAACTAGTTTTCATATATTGTGATAACATGAGTGCCATTAATATTTCTAAGAACCCTATAATGCACTCTAAAACAAAGCTATAGCTATCAAGTATCATAACTGGAGGGAGTTATTTCAAAAGAAAAAAGTGAGACTGGAATATGTGAATACTAAGGAACAATTAGCAGACATATTTACAAAGGCACTACCCAAGGATGCTCATGAGTATCTGAGAGGTAAATTAGGGGTGATTCCCCTAACTGATGCTAATTAGTTTAGAATGGTATTGTTGCATCAAATGTTATATTCAGAATATTTGACACATTGATGCACAGGAAGTCACACTTTAGGATGCTGCCTAAAGCTGTGAAAAATAGACAAGGATAGAAAAGAGGATCAGTCATAAGAAAGATGATAGGAACAACATGATACAGAGTTTAGAATAGAAGAATTCTCATGATGAATATGTCAACGTCTTTGGGATTGTTGTCAAAGAGGGAGAGTTTACTATACATAGAGATAAAGTGAGAGTTTACTGAAAGAGGGAGTCTACAGATGAACAAAGGATAGAAATATTTCAGTGTGATTACAGACACAGAGGGAGAAATGTCTTACAAGATGAGAATTAGAATGAAACTAAAGACATTAATGAAGATTTGTTCATATCAAGGAACACATGCAGACTTTTGGATTGTATGGTAACTATGGTTGGAAAATTATTGTTTTAAACTTTAGTGTTGCCATCAATGCCAAAGAGGGAGATTGTTGGAAAGATACAATGGAAATAAATGTTGTTTTGTCATTGATGTCAAACCTTAACTGGTGAGACTATTGCTATCTATTTGAGTATCATATCCATTGATTGATGAAAAATATTTGAAGGCAAGGATAACAAGAAGACCAAATGAAATGGTTGAGTTATGGGAAATCACAAGGGTACTTGATCAGTTGGGACATTGGAAAAGTAATGTGTTGTTTATCTTTTTATGTTAGTTTACTGAGAACATTTTATGCCGAGCAAAGTTTGTGATGATTAAGTGTCAGTAAATTACCGAGGAAACCAGTGATGACCAAGCCAAAGAACACAGTGTTGGCCGAGCAACAATATTTTGGTAATTGTTGAGATTTGAGATCTCTGGTTGACATAGTTGATTTTACTGGGATATGTAAATTTAATTAAGGATAAGCATGATTGGTCCATACTATTTAAATGCATGGGTAACCATAATTAATGCATGGATCAAAGATTTAATTAGTGATTTCTTTCAAGAAGTAAATTAAATGTAAAGATGGAAAGATCCGTTCCATCTAACCTAACCTAAGATCTACGATCTTGATTAAGCGGCAAAGATTTATTTTACCTAGATGAAGAGGTATAAGATAACCTCAATGGTTTATTTAGATGTGTTTGGAAGTAATGTATGATGTGTATGAAAGAGGATTGCATAGTTAATTAACTGATTGGCATGATCTAGCAGAGAAGACTGAGTAGAGAAGCAGAGAGCTGTGAGAGTGATTGCTTGACGGATTTCCAAGCAAATCTAAAGATTGAAAAGAGAATGGAGGCCACTCAATAAATTAGCATTAGAGCTGAATTAGATCTGGATTTGCAAAGTAAGTTGTATGTATCAGATCACACCTATTGATTACTTTGTAACCATTGTATCAGTCAAAATCCTTTAACCAGGTTGACCTAACAGTCATTGTATAAATCCTTTGAGCAAGGTGACATTCAGGTGGAATGTTCTAAGTCCTCTAACAAGGCCACTCCTGACAGGGTGATTAAATCCTTTAACCAGGTCACATTTAGCAATGTGTTTTGTAACCTTTAATAAGGTTGGATCTTAATAGAGCTTACTTTAGAAGAGTGAAAACTTGATAGCAAGTTATTGGTGGTTTTTCCCAAGTTGGGTTTCCACATTAAATACTGGTGTCATTTTGTGTGAATGTTTATGTTGTATTTTACTGTTAAGTTTCTGCAAGCTGATTACATTTGAACAATAAAACTATATATGTATGTTCATTTATGCTATTGCTGTCAAGCACATCTGAGTTGCTCAAAGTGGTATAAAGTTTAATTTCGTACATCTAGACCTGAGGATAACTAATTCACCCCCCCTCTTAGTTATTCTAAATTCATTCTAACAATGTCATCCCAAATGAGGTAAGAGATGAATCCCCTAGGTTTAGTGGAAACAATGCTATAACTTATGGAGGACATCTTAAAGCATTCAATGATAAAATGAATGACTTTGAAATTGATCATGAGGATGTACTCATTAAATTATTTGTTCAATCTTTGGATGAAGATGCTAGAGACTGGTATAGGAGTTTACCTGAAAATAGTATAGCATCTTAGGAAGAGCTTGTTGAATGTTTTAGGGAACAATATCGTGAACATGTCAATTCAAGTTTTATGTTGAATGAATTTGACAATATTAAGAAGTTCCCAAATGAAAAGTATGGAAAATTTCAATAATAAATTTCAAAAGGCCATGAACAAGTTATTTCAAGTTTTGATACTAGATGAGCAAATATGTTTAGCTACATATTTCAATGTTATAGAAGGAAAGATGTCATATCTTTTAAGTGATAAGAATCCACATAGTCTAAGGAAAGCTTATAAAATGGCTATAAACATTGAAAGCAATAGGCAGGCCTTAGGGAAAATAGGAAAGAGAGAAGATGGAAGGTTGTGGAAGGATACAAAAGGAAAGAGAAGTAAACCTGCTAAGGAGGAGGATAGGGTGGATAAATTAGTAAGTGCAGTAAAAGACCTTGCTACCAAGGTTGATAAAAATGACCAGGATCCTTATGACAATAGGTATCAATATCAAAGGTATGATAAATTCCCAAATTTGAGGGATATGCCATAAAAGACAAATTGGAAGGATGACATACCTATTGTTGAAAATAAAGAGAGCTAGAAGACTAAGGTAATCCTTGATCCTTTAAAAGGAAATGTGACACACAATCTAGAAAATACCCCTTGGTGTCCTGCCTGTAAATTACTCCATTGTTCATGTCAATGTGTTGTTGCTCAAGCTTTGGCTAAACAAATGGAGGATAGAAATGAACAGATGGAGCTAGAACAAGAAGATCATGTGGAAAATAAGTTCACTATGAATAGGAAAAATGATATGTGGTCTTATGAAGATGAAGATCCAGTTGCAGATGTAGATACTAAGAGAGAAAATTTCCAAAGATATCAACAAGTTTTCTTTGACTCAGATAATGAACCTGATATTATGTTGAAAAATACTATCTATAATTTTGGAGATGATAGAAAATATCTCATGACCTTATGGCATGACTTGTTGTCAATTTGTGCCAAAATACTTAGTCATAACAGAGTTGACGGAGCCAACAGTGCAATCCAAGCAGTTACATTGTAATCCGAGTAGTGGTAGTGTCGATCGAGCAGATAGTGTTAATCAATATTACCTGAGTGGTCAATATGACCCAATTACATAGTGTAGCCCAAGTACCATAGTTTAGTATGTTTCCTGAGTGATAGCATAATGGTGGAGTGCCAGTATATTGCCCGAGTGGATCACTAGACTCGAGTAACAATTTTGGGCTAACTTAGCTTATATTGTTTGATATTAATTTATCTTATGGAAGCCGACTTATAGAAGTATTTGATTTGGATAAGGTATAAATATAAGGTATTTTTTTTGTCCAAATAAGTGTGAATATATGTGAAGAAGTGTATGTGCAAATATGAAGTGGAAGATTGTTTAAGAGGCTACAACAGTATAAGGAATAACAGAGACTCATTTATCACATTCAAGTGATTAGATTTTATATCATTGGATCTTATTTAGAAAATTAGAGTTGCATTGAAGATCATCTATTGGCTCATCCCAATAGGTGCATAAGCAAAATCCTCTAACAAGGTGGACTTAACAGTTCTTTACAAATCTCCTAACAGAGTTGCATTACTTAATTGTATTGTATTAAATCCTTTCACAAGGTGGACCTAATAGTCCTTATTTCTCCTAATAGGGCAGACCATCAGAAGTGGTCAATTGTAAGCTTTAACAGGCTATATTTATACTGTAGTAATAAATCATGTGGGTACCATCCCCACCCCAATTTTACTTTCTATTTGGAAGGTTTCTGGGTAATCAAATATTGTGTCAAGTGTTGTGGATGTTTTATTTATTTTCATTTTATGCATGCAATTAGATTAGATAATCCAATAAAGAATTAAAGAGATTAATTTTTATTGCTTCCTGATTCACCCCCCCTCTTAGTCACCTAGCCTCAACATATTTCAAAAAATTGGTATCAGAGCGAAAGGGTCTCTTAACAGAAGTCTAATAGCTTGAGAAAATATCAGAGGCAATGGAAATATACAGACTCGAGAAAGCCATAGAAGATGAAAAGATAGATCTACAAGTGGCCATGGACCAAATCATAAAACTCAAGGAGCAACTCTCTCTTTACCTGAAAAGAAGAAAAGATTTAGCAGTGCAGATGAATGATAAAAGTTACATAGAAGAAAGAATTGAAGACTTATGAAAAGAAATTTTTTTTGAAGAAGCAAATGCAGCAATTGAAGACCTACTTGATAAGAATCTAAATTTACATGAAGAAGTTAGAAAGTTGAGAAGAGAACAAGAAATTCATTCAGTCAGAATATGTGAAGTCATGGAACAAAAGAGTCAAGAAGAAAATGATAGAGAAATGACACAAGAAGATAAATGATTGCTAAGTACAAGATTAGAAGAAAAATAAAGTGAAATCCATCATTTGTCACTTCAGCAAGCAGATATGATAAATCAACTCAATAATGTAAATCAAGAAGTTATCAATCTCAAGATGGAAAATGAAAGATTGTAGAATGATCTCAATACTGAAAAGCAAACCAATGAGAGTATGATGAATTCATAGGTAAACATGGATCAGTTGACAAAAAAAAATCAACTCAGACATCATGGACAAACTAGATTAGGTTATATTGAACAAGGTGAATCCTCACAACAAGGAACTCAAAAGAATAGAAAACCTACTTGTAATCATTGTGGCAAGTTAGGGCACACAAAAAACAAGTGTTGGAGAAATAGAAAATAAAATTTTAATGGTAAATACTACAGATGAAACAAACATAGACATAGGGCAAGTGAATGTACTAAGAAAACTATGTTTGAATGAAAATATTTCAATTGTAACAAACAAGGTCACAAATATTCCGAGTACAAAACTAAGAAATGGAACCCCACTAAACAAATAGATAAAGTAATTTTTGGTTGGGATTACAACACGTGGAGTAGATGTTGTCACTATGGTGAATATGGGCATATTGGTGGAAATTGTGTAAAGACTCACCTTAGAAAAAAGGAATCCTACTAAGAGATATTATGTATGTAAACAACTTGGTCATCTAAGCAAGAATTACATGAATAGAGAAAAAGTGGATACTGGTTTTGAGAAAGGTAAAGAAAAAGTTTCTGAAATCAAAACTCAGATGAGTCAGCAGTGGGTAAGGAAATATCCTAAAATTTCAAATCAAAACAATAAGGGATTGAATGGCACCCAAAGAAGTGAATTGGGTGGATCTACCATTTCCAAATAAATGTGCAAGGAGACAACTAAAACTGTGCATACAAGTCATCATACATCAGTTCTAGACATGCTAGCAAGTCCAAATCAGCATATTAATGCACTAGGACACATTATGTTCCAACCGATTCAAGATCTCAGTATCACTTGAGTTACACAGGCTTAACCGAGTTAAGTCAGGTTGTATGATTTTGAGGATGCAGAATTCATTTTTTTCTGAGCTTCATTTTGAGCTATGCCAGCTACCATGTTCGGAGCATTTAATGAAAATCCAACGGTAAAATATCTTATAAAAGATGAATTGGAAGTGTTATTGTTTACAACGTTTTTAGTCTGTAGAGTGATTCAATGCCTTAAGTGATTTAGAGAAAATTTGTGTTCAAAAAATTGAAGTCACGAAGTTTTATCATACCTCCAAGAATTATGGCATCTACATCGAGCAACAAGGTTAAGAAAGGATCTGAGATGTTGGTGAGGAATGCTAACTGTGAACCTCCGAAGTTTAAGCTTCATCCAAAAATTATAGAGGAGATAGACCTGATGGGAGCTCATTCCCTAATTCCTCCAAGGGTATTGTTGATCAATGACATCTGATCCTTCTATCATTGCACAATTCAATAGCTAGGGACATTGGAAATTAATAAAGCATATGAGAAGCTATGTGAAACCAATAATCTGAAGCCAGAACATAAACACCTAGAAGTCAAGGGTTTGGCTCATATCATGCATATGCCATAGGATTTTCAAGTTAAGTGGATTAGGTTCATTCTGATCCATGTTCACAACATGCAGCTATGGCTGGAGCAACCAGTGAAGATTACCAAAACAATGGTACACCATGTTACAAGGTATCCTATGCTTGAAAATTCTAAAGCTACCAAAACCCTACCACGGAATGACCTAGCAAAGAAGACTCTTTCTGAGTGGGATGAAAGAGGCATGAGACTAAATGGATTAACAGACATGGAATTAAAGTTTGGGATTAATGTAATTTCTCACAAAATCTACAACTCTAGCCGACCTAATAGTGTACCAGGCTGTGGACTTGGCATACAAGGTGGTCAAGAACAACCTCTCATTCAACCTTTTTGAGTTGCAAATCATCCAATTGAGCAAGAACATGGAAAGCATTCGGGCATCAAAGACAAATCCATGTAAGTTTGGTTCACTTCTATTCTGCATATTCTTTTATATTCAAAAGTATTTCCCTTCCAAAGGCACATTAGTTTGGAAGAAGGATAGACCCATAGTGTATCAGATAAATGATTTCATAACATAATTAGGAGACAAATTCAAGAGCATCATGGATGCATATTTTGAGGAATTTAGATAGAAGATGCAAAATAAATATAGAATTCCTAAACAATGGGTAGAAGACTACAAAGATGATGGTTGCTTCCTAGTTGACTCTGATAAAGTATACATTCAGGAAGTCAAACCTAGGGTTGCATGGGTGAAACCTCTTACATATGAGGTTAACATACATCAGACCAAAGATATCATTGAGGCTCTTGTGAATGAGCCTGTTGATCCCAAAGCACCATACTTTGGTACCTATGAAGAAGCCAAGAGCATAATTTCTTTAGAAATTGAAATTCCTAAAATTTTGAAAAGAGGAAATAAGAGGTTAGAACATCTTGGAAATAAATATGGAAAGACCTCAGACTCTCCTCCTTCTATCTCTGAAAGCAAAGAAGATGAAGTTAAGATAGAAGATGATGTACCTAACAAGAAAGAGGAAGAGATAGAAGTAGAACCTCCAAAGAAGAAGATGAAGGTAGCCCCCAAGAAGAAAACAAAGACTTCTACCCCTGTTATCACTACAAGAAGATCTGGAAGGAAACTTATATTACATAAGGAAGAAGAAGAAGAAGACACTGTAATATTCAAGAAACCCCCACCTACCTTTGATTAGAGAATTGAAGATTTGAAAGGAGGTAGTGGTATGGGTTGTCTAAAATCACTAAAATATGCTTCTAGAACTAAGGATGAATAGAAGCAAATTGAGGAAATAGTTGTAGAGAAAATGACTAGATGGAAGTATGATCCATCTAAATTGAATAGTCATATGACTGAAGAACCATTCAAGGCAATATTTTTTCCCTAAAGCAATACAACCCAAATAGAAAAGGACATTAGAGAATAGACCTTGAGGCAAGTCATGCCTTCTATGAAAAATAAAGAGGTAAAAGAGGCCATGACCCAATATGAAAGAAATCACACTCCAAGGTTCAGGACCTTTCAAATATTTAACAAGAAGATAGAGGATGTGGTGTAGGCTGCAACAAAGATATCGAAGCCAGTCTTTGAAATCAAGGAAGAAGATAAGGTAGAGGCACCGAGTACAAAACCCAAGGTAAATACTGATGATGTAGATTTACCTGAGGTAGAAACCATTGAAGAATCCAATGCATAAAAAATTGCAGTAGAAGTGATGGAATCCCTGCCCCAATTACCTATATAGAACATCCTATCTCCAAGCAAGGATAAGGCTATAGGATCTACATCTGGACTAGTAGGAACTGAGCATCAGGCTCCACCTACTACTGGGATAAGCCTAACCAAGTCACAGAAGGTGACTGTGAATGTTTCTTCAGTGAGCATAGATGCTACAGTTGGTGTAGAAAATGTCAATGACCTAATCCAACTGAATACTGAGGAAAGAAAGGATAAGGATGATAGTGGAAAAGATAAGGAAATTGTTCCTTCACCCAATCCCAAGGACAGTAAAAAAGGAAAGGAAGCTGACACTGATGATATTGATCTTGAGGAAGACATTGAGATTCCAAATTGGGATCTATCCAACCTAACGGTAGAAGAGATGGATACACTAGGGGAGCTATGGAAGAAAAGAGCTACACAAAAAAAGCTCTGAGCAGAAAAGAAGAGAAACAGAGTGCAAGAGGACATAAAAGGTATATTCCTAGATGTACTAGAAGTAGAAGTAAATGATAATGATTCTATTATGGACCTGTTGACGGGACTTTGTGACCAGGTCCACCAACAGATATAAGTTGTCATCGGGTACCGGGGTACCGGCCAACTTCACCTATAAAGGTTGTCTGGGGAAATGAGATTCCCTGGGCCTTCAAGCACGTGAGAGTTAGGTCTCGATAGTGCAGGAGTTTAGTTGGGAATGTGACTATTTTATTCGGGGAGATAGCTAGTTATCTTGGCTCATCTTCTTCAGGGATTTAAGTGAGTGGGGTTTCCTGCACGCATTCCTTAACTTAACCAAATAAACTTCAAAAGATATTGTAGAGTTAGAAATATTCCATCTACCTATAGTTATACTAAACATTCAAAAACATAAAAAATGCTCTAACATGCTACACTAAATACTGAAGAAATACAGAACCATCAGCTCATATTTAATCAATAGCAAAGGAAATGGAGGTCATTAATCTACTTGAAGTATTAGAGAAAAGGACATAAGAACATAAAGCATAAAATACCATCAACCCAGAGATCAAAATGCTAACAACATCATTGATAGAACCCTTCCTTCTTCATTGACATATCTCCAGCAAGCACTGGTGCGTATTACAATGGCAGCTCCACGGGAGCATTTAACTACTGAAAGGTTAGAAACTAAGGAGCATTGAGCTCTGCAACTAAGAATTGAGAAAACCAAATTGCTATTAGCTATGGACTGCAAAATCATCAATTTCATCGACCCTTGGAATGAGGTTGGACTTATTATTTATACACAAGATTTGACCTAAAACTAACCTAACTTATTTTACACTTAACAATATAATACTATTTCTAGTGGTCGGTACTACCTGTGCCATGCTACAAAAGACCTTGAGATAGAAAAGGTCTGACTTGTCAGAAGAATAAGACAAGAAGATAGGAGTGGAAGAATCGGCCTTGAGAAGGGAGCCGAGAGGAGAAAAAAATAAATCCGATCCCCCAGGGATCAAGGCTACATGCCTCATAAATGGGAGAGCAGCTGGTTGTCTTTGATGCACCAGGTGTAACATTGAAGCGGTGCCTTGGGAAGACCATCTGTCAGAACCCTCTTGTCGAGCCGACGTGCCTTGTTGTGGTTACCTATTTTCTGATACCTTTTATTGATTGTCTTGAAAGTGCCCAGTCGACTTTGGGAACCGGGACACGGGTCACTTGAAACAATTCAAAAATAAAATTAGATTCGGGACTCTGAGATCCAGGAGTTTGCACCCCAAAGAATAAATGAATACAAAAATATATCTCCTGATGATCATCTCCGGAGCCCAGAGAATTTTTATTTCTCCTTAGTATCATTGAAGGTGTTCAAGAGCCAGGTGATTCTGTCTTCGTCTATGTCCTTAAGGCTGGGCCGACGGTATTTGGCCAGCTTCAATTACTTGTCCAAATTTGGGATATTTGCCTTGAATTTCATGGCCATCTTGGTCACGTCTTGACTTTGAAGTACCATGCGAGTGAGCCTTGACATTTTCGCTCCATCCATTGCATCCAGGGATCCATACTGAGACTCCATTAGCTCATTGAACTTACCTAGGACATATTCCTCTGGAGTGCATGTTTCAGTGTTGAAGGGATCAGCTCCAGAGACCTTTGAGATGAATGACTTATACAAATTGAAAGAATATTGAACTTCCTAGAATTTGTCGCGCATAGCCCCTACCAGTTGCTTAATTATCCCCAATGTGAGGTCAAGTCTGGAGTGCTGGGTCCAGGCAAAGTCAAAAGACTCCTCTCCTAAAATTCCAGCCTCAGAGACAATTTCCTCTTTGATGCTGATGAGCTCTTCCATCTCGGCCTTCCACACTTCATATTTTTCAATGTCTCCCTCCTAGATGGAGATAGTAGTCTCGGCCCGATGTAAAATATTGTTGGCCGCATACAAGTCTGGGAGTGTGGATATTAAGAAACGCCAAACATTTCCCACCTTTTTTGTGACCCACTCATCAACTGCCTTGGCTTTCGTTTTCATTTCCCTTAATGAATCTATGTTGCTCTAAGGGAGTGGCGCGTCAGATGTGGAGGCACCTGGGGGAATGGTAGTAAGAGGCTGTGAGAGCTCTGTTAGCAACCCCATGAGATTACATTCTTTTCTTTTTCTGCCCTGAATTTTTGGGCCTCCTTTTCATAATGAGCCTCCACTTCCTTGGCCGCTTCTTTTAATAGGTCTAGTTCACCTTGTTTTCCTCTCTTCCCTAGTGATTTATCAGTGATGGAATATTCATTGGCCTTAGTCATTTCTATGTCTACATCTAGGGAAGGTGTCACAATTACCGTGACTGTATCTCCACTCGGCCCAGTCTGAAGATTATGGATTGTCCAGGCTTTCTTGGCCTTGGGAGTGTTCTGCATTTGCGCCATCATCTCCACCAAGGAGAGATGGGCCTTAGGGGTCACCGAGGCCTTTCTCTTGTGAGACTCCACCAACCATTGTAGTGGTAGGGGTGGCTTTGCAGCTAGAATTTGTTCCTGTGATTTCTCCCCTATATTTTGTTGTGTCCTTTTGATAGTCTAAGCCATTTCTGACTCCTTCCTTGTATCTTCAGGTTCATTGGAAATACTTACCCTGGTGGTGCTTGTATCTTTTTCCCCAGTGTCCATATCCTTGATAATGTTAGGGTCATTATTTGTTTCCCCAGGGTTCTTCTCCTTATCCTATTGTTGTTCTTCATCAGCTTGTGTTGATGGGATGTTCTCCTCAACTAGTGTATTCTCTAGAGGTGGGGGAGGTGTTAGGCCAAGATTCATCATTTGGGCCACTGTAATCACCTCCCCAAATGTTACTTTCAGGGGCGGTGTTTGGAGCATGATAGTTGGGGTCACAATTGCTCCCATGGGTCCAATTTCCCCAACTGATGCCGTAGGTTCATCCTGTGTCTTCCTGCCCTCCTCAGCTCATGTAACCTGTATCTCTGGGACTTTGGAGACATCCACCTATGCCTATCCTTTTTATTCTTCTTCCTGGGCTTTCTGCTCTTGTGTAGGCTCTGGCTCTGGGAGTTCATCTAGTGTGGCGATTTCTTCCGTTGTCTTTATGGTATCCCCCTGCAAGTTTCCAAATTCATCAATCCCAAATAAATCATCAAATTCATCATGTAGAGGAGAGTTATCTGGGATATCCTTAGGCTCTTTCTCTGGCTTTGGGGATTCAGAAGAAACAATTTGCACTTCTTGGATGCTTGGCATTCCAAGTTCTGGCTCCGCCCTTGGTTGAGGGTTAGTCTTCTTTTTCTTTCTCCTGGTTACCAAAGGGGGCCCTGCATCCATAATAGTTTCCTACTCCTCTTTCAATTTGTTCCTTGTTTCTCGGACCATCAATGCTTCCAACGAAGGGGAAGAGGGAGGATGAACGGGCCTGGTCATGAGTATTGGGGTGGCCAACCGCGTGATTAGTTTATCCTTCATCTGCTGGGAGATCGCCAATGTCTACTACATTTTCTCTTTTATGTAGGTCATAGATGAGGTTTATGATAGGGTCCCCATTATTATTTTTCCTTTATCCTCTCCTTGTGAAGAGGTTCCAGCCCCAGAAGTCAAGCCCCACACTGTCGGGCCAACTCTGTGTGTACTCCCTGGGCATGCCTTCTTGAAATATGCGTGGCTATGCTCGACCACGTCGTGAGTGATATCTTCAATAGTTTTCCCCTCCTAGGCATCCCAATATATTGGAGGGAGAGTCATCTTGTCCACTCCCTTCTCTTTTTACTAAGGGTCTATTATGGACCCGATGTCCGAGAAGTCACCCCAAAATTTCTGAAGCTTCAGCCTCTCCATCATCCCCATTGTCGTTCGGACAAAGTGTCAGCTTTGGACTTCAAAATCATCCTGGAAATCTTCCCAAAAGTCCTCCATGTGGAATATATGGGGCTCTGATGCCTGGGGAAGTGTCATTGCTATTTTTCCTAGCGGATCAAAGTTCTTCTGCGCGAGATAGAATTATGTTAATCGTAAGATTTTAAGATCATTGTCCACTTCCTTGGCTATGGCCAGACTACATGAGTAACTCCAATAGGTGATTGGGAATGGAAAATTTATCACTTTCTTTACATTATAGAGGGCGTGCAGTTCCAGAATCTATTGGAAATATTCCAAAAGAATTATTTTGTTCTCACAATGCTTGGGAAACAAATAGGGTTTCCCGGAGAAGCTGGTTACCCAAATATAGGTATGCTGCTTGAATTGGATATAGTAGTGGCCATAACTTCTAACCAAATCCATCACCTCCTTGGAGAGGTGGTACCCAGCATCCTGGGTAGGTGTGAGAAGATTGTAGTAAAGAAAGGCATCATTCACTCGGTAGAAGCTGAGTAAACTAGCCTCCCTTTGGATTTGCAGGAAATAATCGTAGGGAGCCTTTTGTCCTGGGTTGACCCCAAGTACACCTGACATGAGTAGCCCATTTGTGATGGGGTATTTTTGTGCTAAGGCCCAGAGAACATAGGATGTCATATAGAATTTAGAGGTTTGGGCCACCTGAAGGAATTGGGAGTCCACATGATTTGAAATGATGGCAGCCCAATCAAAATACTGTTCACCAGAGGAGATGCCCAATAGGAAGTAATACATCCATCCCGAGAATTCCCGAGCATGGGGTTGGCCAAAGATCCTGCATAATGCTATGATCTCCATCTAGATGCTTTCCTTAAATTTGGATCAGGGGATTTCCAGCTTCATTCTTTTGGAATCCTTCTTTTAGGTCTTCAGCCAGTTGTTATTCAAATACTGTCAGGCCATGAGTTCCAGCTGTAGAAATTTCCCCAAAGCCTCAGATCGGGTGACGCCATCTGCTTTGTTAAACTGAGGGATCCCCAAACTAGCCTAAAAATTTGCGCTGTCCAGGGACACCATGGGCGTGGGATATCTGGTCAGGACCAGGGTGGCAGGCATGATAGCTTGGATGGAGGAGTTGTAGTGCACAGCCAAAATGAGAATAAGTTCTGGGGCTTGCATGAAACATGGGAATCAAGTAGCCTTTATAATCTTGGATTCTCCAACATTGATGGCCAACTGGTCCTTGACCGTTCATTGGATGGACATCATTTTAACTAGGGCCTACATTTCTTCCCACATACCAACACTGGTGTCGATAATCAACTGAACCTTGGATTCGATCTTTGACCCTATAACAACATTTTCCTTCAAATATTTCATGCTAAGGGGAAGCTTTTCCAGGGCCCTCTCAATCTTAGACCTGACGGCTGCCTTGGTGACTACCATGGTGGGGAGATCTGGACTCCTGGGTGGAGAAGATGTAGACATCTCTGACATGATGAGTGTGGTGTTGAAAACCTGTGAGGTAAGTTGACCATCAAAACTTTCATAAGATAAAATGTTACTCCAGAATTCGGAGAACTTACCACTGCATCGCGCATTTCACCTAAAAAGTTAGTTTACGTCCAAATCTAGAAAATACATGCATAGAATGTAGACTTGGGAATTCAACCACTATCCAGGCCTAGGGATTTCAACATGTTTGACGGAAGTAAGATATCAGCTAATCGAGGACATAGGGCCTAGAGTCTGGAAGACTAAATTTTGGGAGACATGACCGTAAGATGAGTTGTCAAGCCCACATGGGCATCGCATGACTATACAATAAATAGGATTTATGGTGATGACAATGCTAATTGTCTGAATGCACATGAGATGATGGCCACTTGGCATAACTTAAATGCACACATGGGAAATAAATGCGCCATAAAGATTGGCTCGACGGTGGAGAGAGAAACCACCATGGTTGGAACCAGCCAAGAGCTGAGTTACAACTAGGTGGTATTTTTCCATGTGGGTGGCCTTAAAAATTTGGGAAATACAGACAAAGCATGGTGAGCTTGACCCAAAACTAGAAGGATATACACTAGATATACATAAAAATCACAGAGGGCCGAAGGCCAAAGCATATACACACTAAAATATACAACATTTACTAGCTTTTTATAAACTATTTACATGACTATTTATGTGACTATACACATTTACATAGGCCCATGACCTACCTTAGACAATGTACATTATAAACATTAGCTTACAACTACACATAGGGTGGACAAGCCTCTGGCAGAGCCAACCCACCAATGGGAGGCAAACCATAAGTGAAACACGGAAAATGAAAACCAAAAAACCAGAGAAAATGAAATGAAAATGAAACTAGAAAGAATAAAAAGGAAGAAACCAGAGAACCTACCTGGAAGAACAGAGGAAGGAAAAGGGGAGAAGGGCACCAAGAGCACTCTGCAACAAGATAACCTTAAGGATTACCATGAACGATCACCACAAACCCACTGGTAATCAGAAACTAAACACAGGAGCAAAAGAAGTTTAAAATCACCTTAATTTGCCTTGATTCAGTCTGAATGCATGAGTGCTTTGATCATGGTAACTGTAAAAGTGGCAGGTAATTTCTATTTATACCCAAGGTAAAAAAAAGTTACCCTCTCCTTTGCAAACTCTGGAACATGCAAACCTTCAGACTCTGGGCCCAGGGATTCCATGCAACCATACCTTATTGTGAGGAGGAGACATCGGGGTGGAGAATCCCAGACTCCAGAATTCATCTCTAGAAAGAAAAAAAAACTCTGGGACTGGGTCCCACAGACACAAAAGACAAAAGAAAAAAGAAAACAAACCTCACAGGAGAAAAACCCCAGAGAAGAAAGCAAAAACAAAGAAAACAAGGCAAGAGCCAAAGCGAAAGAGGGGACCCAAAATTTTGCACACAACATGTAGGGATGGGTATGCAGGGCATGATAGGACCAACTTGTTTATATAGTTCACTAGCTTAATAAAGACTTAAGTGGTCAAGAAAAACTACTACAGAAGGAAGAAAGGAAGTTTGAGAACAAAGTTCTAAAGAATGTTGTAAGTAAAATTGCAATTGATA
Source organism: Thuja plicata (assembly GCA_018584345.1). NCBI lineage: Eukaryota > Viridiplantae > Streptophyta > Pinopsida > Cupressales > Cupressaceae > Thuja > Thuja plicata. The sequence continues at coordinate 1,609,729 of MU225099.1, forward strand.
AAGTAAAGATAAACTCTCTTATTATCTCTCTAGAAACTATAGTTAATAATGTTGTTTCACTATTTGTAAACTTGAGTAATAATTCCAACTTCACAATGGAAATGAAGACAAATTTGACAAAAATAGATATAGATTTGAAGGAAAGTGAAAATCAGTTGGCACTTGACCTGAGTTGGAGTTTAGCTCACTTTATGAAGATTAAGTATCTAACTGATATGCCAGAAAAATTATTGAGGGAAGAAGCAAGGACAAGAGAATCTCTCACATCTATGCAGAGCCAACTCCTTCCACACATGGATGTAATGCAGAAATGTATAGCTCATGTCAAGACACTAATACATGAAAAAAGAATTTCAGTTGTAGAGCTTATGATGGAGCTATCAGCAGAGATAAAAATTGAATTGCACATCCTAAAGGTTTTGCAAGATAATTGGGACAACACTTTGTCTCAAATTTTGAACATAGTGATTTCCTATCCTATTTTGGTATTACCATATAGATACATCTTTGGCATTCGTGTCAAAAACAAGGGGGAAATGTCATTGTATATACATATAAGTAAATACATGTACAAAAGAGAAGTAGAGAAGATATATATATGTAAAGTCATAAAAACAATAATGAAAAATAAAAAATAGAGTCAGTTGTAACCGATCAACAGAGTAGTTGTCAAAACCCGAGCAAGTACCCAAGCACATGGTAAGGGGAGTTTTGACTTAGAAGCTTGAACAATTTTTGGCATGATAAGTGTTTTTGGTCACTAATTCCAAAGGGGGAGATTGATGACCTTATGGCATGAAATGTTGTCAATTAGTGCCAAAACACTTATTCATCATAGAGTTGACCAAGCCAGTAGTGCAACCCGAGCAGTTACACTGTAGCCTAAGCAGTGGTTGCGTCGACCAAGCAGACAATGTTAATCAATACTACCTGAGTGGTCAATATGACCTGAGTACATAGTGTAGCCCATGTGCCAGAGTTTAGTATGTTTCCTGAGTAACAACATAATGCCCAAGTGCCAGTATATTGCCTGAGTGGATCACTGGACCTGAGTAACAATTTTGGGTCGACTTAGCTTATATCGTTTGATATTAATTTATCTTATGGAAGCTGACTTACAAAAGTATTTGATTTTGATAAGGTATAAATATAAAGTATTTTGTGTTGGAAATACAATATGGGAAAGACAGATAATGAGAGGGGGGGGTTGAATCAGATCTTGAACCTTTTATCACTTAAAACAAACTGATCCACAATCATGCATAAATGTAATTGATCTATTATCTAGTAGCATCCATGATAGTAAATAAATAACTCAAGACACATAATCTAGTAACCCAGAAACCCAATAAGGTAAAACTAGGGTGGGGATGACACCGACAAAATCTTCACTACTATAGCAACAAAGTGTTCTTGTTAGGGCTACAAAATTTTATCACAATATGTAATCTACTTGGTTAAAGGTCTGCTCGGTTAAGAGCTATAGATCATTACAATATACCTTGTAAAAGGATTTGAACTTACAACAAAGTAAGCACTCGGCTAAGAGATTTATAAAGGTCTGTTAGAAGCACTCTGTTTAGAGATTTCACTTGATACACTTGTTATAATATCTCAAGATCTGATCCTTTGATATGCACTCTGATGCTGATAAAGGATCTCCTCTTTTCAATACCTTCTTTGATCTAATAATCTGATATATCTTTACTCTGCTGCTCACTGCACTTTCACTCTACTAGATCTATGCTTCCTCTCTCAAAACAACCCTTCATACATCTCTCATGTACGCATACACCTTCTCTCACAGTACTCTTTAAAAATTAGGGTAAGAAACAATCTTAATATACTTTACAGATCTGGCAATTAGATCTAGATCAACGATTAGGATCAAATGCTTATGCCACTTAGGAAAATCCAATTTTATGATTGGCTCCATGCCACGTAATGGGATCAAATAATTAAATGCATAATTATCCCATTGAAAATATTAAATGCTTAGATAAATTGGCCCAAAATAGTTTACCTCAAAATTTGTGTCATTCCCGACATAGTTCAAAAAACTATCTTTCTCGGCACAAAAAGACTCTGGTGCTCGGCATGGATTGAACTTGGAAAATGTGTGAATCAAAAACTATTATCCACTCGGCAACAACTGTGCTAGATAGCTCAGCCTATACTAGATAGCTCGGCTGCAGTGATGATAGGATAAAACTGCCTAGATAAATGACTAAGTGTGGGACACTAATAATCAACAAAAATTAGAGATCAACAATCTCCCCCTTTGATATTAGTGGCAAAAACACTAATCATTTACATTCAAAAAATTTCCCTAAGTACACAATGTACTCCCCCTTAGATTATACTTCATTCTTCATACATAATATACATGCCTTCAGCAAAGATATTTATACCTGGTTTTGCACATCTTTTTCTGTTTCCTTTCCTTTGCTTGTTTCATGTCCTATTTCCCCCTTGTTTTTGTCACTGATTGATGTAGGAGCATCCTGGGTGTAAGGGCAATCTTGCATCACCCAAAAATATGTGTTTTTCTATTCAATAAGGGCTATTTTGTACAAAGCTACTATTTTAGGAAACTTACTATTTTTAGTAAGTTGGTCGTTTGAACTCAGAATGTTCTAATTTTCCAGGTGAAGGTTCATCTTAGTCATATAAGAATGCCAGTTGAATTTCATTGCTAGATCATCTGTATTGGCAAAGTTATTAAGGATTTATTGTTGATATTTTAGGGTGCAAAATCTTTGAGCTCAATTTTCAGGACCTTAGAGGCTTCAGATCGAGGTCAAACCCCTGGCTAATTGGCGCTTCACAAGTCAGGCACTGTAGATCGCGATCTCCCCTTTCCAGAAAGTGGTTATAATAGCCAATCGGAGCTATGGTTCAAAAGTTATGGCTTCCGGAAGTTGGGCTACCTAATCTCATATTTTGTAAATATTTAAAGCCAACCCTTTTGTAATAAAAGTGAAAAATAAT
>MU225099.1:1624443-1668398 GCA_018584345.1 Thuja plicata
TTTACTGCTCTTTAATAAAATACAATATCTGGGGGCCGGTACTACCTGTGCCACCCTACAAAAGACCTGGAGACGGAATAGGTCTGCCATGTCAGAAGAAGAAGACAAGAATATACATTGGAAGAATCGGCCTTGAGAAAAGAGCCAGAGAGAAGAAAGAAGAAAGGAGGTCCCCCAGGGACCGAGGCTACATGCCTCATAAATGGGAAATGTGGCGCCCTGCCTCCAATGTGCCAGGTGTACCTTTGAACGACGCCTCGAGAAGATCACCCTGTCAGAAACCAACTATCGAGCCAATGCCTCTTGATGTGTCCAACTACCCTCTGATAGTCTTTATTAACCGCCCATGAAAGTGACTGGTCGGCCTCGGGGACCGGGACACAGATCACTTTAAAGAATACAAAATTGTGGATCCGGAACTCCGGGATCCGGGGACTTACGTCCCCAAAAGAATAAACAATGCTGAATGCTCAAATTTCCCCGGTTCCCAGAGAATGCTCAAGGCTATTTATTATCATTGAAGGCCTGAAGGATGCGGAAAATGCCATCTTCATCAATTTTCCTTAGGCTGGCCCTTCTGTGTCTAGCCACTTCAACTTGTTCCGCCAAGTCTGGAACATTATTTCAGAACTCATCTGCCATCCTTGCGGCATCATGACCCTTAAGGACCATTTTGGTCAGCTTTGCCATTTGGGTCTCATCCATCCCCTCTGGGGATTGATACCGGGAGGCCATTCTTTCATCAAAATTCCCCAACACTGACTCCTCGGGGGTATAAGTATTTGTGCTAAGGGGATCAACCCTCGAAGCTTTTGTTACAAAGGACCTATATAGATTGGAAGAATGCTTTAATGTGTTTACCTTATCCTGTAAAGACTCTACCAGTTGCTTGGTTACCTCCAATGTGAGGTCCAGTCTGGAGTGCTGAGCCTTTATGAAATCAAATGATTCCTCACCCAGAATTCCAGATTCAGAAATTATGTCTTCTCCCAGGGTGAGGAGCTCTTCAAACTCCACCTTCCACGCCTGGTAATTCTTGGCGTCACTCTCCCACTGCTCAATCAGGGCTTCCGCCTACAAAATGATATGTCGGGCCGTATATAAATCTGGGAGAGTGGCCCCTAGGAAACCCCAGGTGTTTCCTATCTGTAGCGTGACCCAATCGTCTAGTGCCTGGGCCTTCTTCTTCATTACTCGCAGGGAGTCTATGTCGCTCTACGGTAATTCCTCTGATCTGGAGGTCTGTGGAGGGGCGGCGTTGAGGGGTCGGGCCAGCTCTGTAAGCAACCACATGAGGTTTTCATTCTTCTCCTTTTCTGCCTTGAGCCTCTGGGCCTCTTTTTCATATCGGGCCTCCACTGCCCTTGCCGCTTCTTTTAGCAGGTCCACTACGCCCTGCTTTCCTCTTTTGCCCAAGGATACCTCCGCGATATTGTAATCCGTGGGATCCGCGGTAGCTTCATCGGCGTCTGGGGGAGGTGTTGCCACCACCGCAACTGTTTCTCTGCCCGGCCCAGTTCGAAGGGTATGAACTGTCCGGGCCTTCTTTACTTTTGGCGGGGCCTGAGCCAAGGCCATCATTTCAGCCTGGGAGATAGGGACTGTTGGAGCTGATTGGGCTTTCCTTTTTCTGCTCTCTGCCAACCATGGAGGTGGGAGGGGTGGCCTTCCTGCCAGAGTTTTTTCTTCAGATCCTCTCCCTATATCCAGTGGTGGCTGCTCCTTTTCAACAGGTATTTCCTCTGTTTCCCTCCCTATTGGGACTTCTTCTGTAGCAACATCTTCTTCAATTTCTATCTCCTCAGCCTGGTCCGTGATGTCAATTTTTGTGCCTAGACCTTGATCGGCTTCTTCGGGGATCTCCTCTCCATGTTGCTTCTCTTCTTCATCTATCGGTAGTAGGGGCGGGATCGGACCAAGATTCAGAGTTTGGGCCGCTGTGATTACCTGCCTGAAGGTTGCTCCCGGGGGTGGCCTTGTGAACACGGCGGCTGGGGTTACGGTTGGTCCTAAAGTTTCAGGTCCAGGTTCCCCAGCGGATGCCTTCTGTTCACTTGGCAGTTGTTGGTCCACTCCCGGACCTTCTGTTTCTGAGGCCCCAGAAATAATCTCCGGTTCTGGCCTCTTTTCTTCTATCTGCTGCTCTTGTTGTCCCGCAGCTTCTTCTTCCCGGTCTTCCGGGTCCACAGCCTCTTATTCTTGCTCTGGGACTTCTGTGCCTACTTGTGTATCATCCCCTTGAAGATTTTCGAACTCATCAGCTGCAAACATATCAAACTCCTCTTCTAGAGGGGGACTGGCTAGGATGTCTGCCTGTTCTGTTTCCTTCTCCAGTTCCAGGGAACTAGAAGAAAGGATCTCTACTTCTCTTGGGAGGGAAGCCCTGGGTGCCGGTTCTGCCTTGGGCTGTTTTATGTGCTTTCTCTTCCTCCGGGTGATCAAAGGCGGCCCCGCATTTGCTATTTCTGCTACCTCCAGAGGATCCACCCCCGTCGCCTTTGCCATTAAGGCTGCCAATGATGGGGAGGAAGGAGGACGAATTGGTCCGGCCATTAGTGGGGGAGTGGCAAGCCTTGTGATCAATTGCTCCCTCATTTGTTGGGAGGCCGCTATAGATTTCCTAATCTATTCTTGAATGGGGACTTGCTACGCAGGGGGAGTTGTCTGTATCCCTTTTCCTTTATCTATGCCTTGTGCAGAAGTCCCAGCCCCCGGAGTCAACCTTGGTACTAGTGGTGGTGCTTTTGTTACCGGCCGAGAGGCCAGGCGAGTACTCCCAGGGCATGCCCTTTTAAAATAGGCATGACTTCTCTCGAGCAGCTCCCAAGTGAAGTCCTCAATTGCGTGGTCCTCCTGGACAGCCCAATTCATTGGCACCAGGGGCATTTTTTCTATCCCCTTCTCTTTGTACTGGGGATCTATAGTGGGGGCGTCATCTGAAAAGCCCACCGAGAACCTCCGGAGCTTTAGCTCCTGCATCATTCCAGCCATCATTCTGTCATAATGCCAGCTACGCACATCCATATCATCCTGGCGATCTGCCCAGAAGTCTTCTATGTGTGCGTGGTGGGGGTCCGCAGCCCGGGGTAGTGCCGTTGCAATTCTGCCATGCGAATCAAAATTTTTTCGTGCCAGATAAAATTCCTGCAAGTTGTAACATTGAAGCTCATTATCTGCCTCCTTTGCGGCGGCCAGATTGTAGGTGTAGTTCCCACAGGAGATTGGGAACGAAATGTTTGGGACCTTCTTGTGGGCCAGGAGGGTATGCAGCTCCATCATCTGCCGGCAATAGTCTAGCAGCACAATCTTGTCCCCACAATGCTTGGGCAACAAGTAGGGTTTCCTGGAGAAGCCGACGACCCTGATGCATGTGTGCTGCTAGAATTGGATATAGTAGTGCCCATAACTACTAACCAATTTCATCACCTCAGTAGACAGGCGGTATCTGGCATCCCGGGTTGGTGTGAGAAAATGGTAGTAAACGAAGGAGTCATTTACCCGGCAGTAACTGGGGAAGCTGGCTTCCCAATGGATCTATGGGAAATGTTCCCACGGTGCTTTCTGTCCCCGGCCAAGTCTGAGAATGCCATCTGTAAGTAGGCCATTGGAGTGGGGCCTCTGTTGGGCCAAAGCCCAGAAAACATAAGAAGTCATATAGAACTTCTTATTCTCATTCAGCTGCCAGAACTGGGAGTCGACGTGGTTGGAGATAATGGTCGCCCAGTCAAAAAACTCTCCCTTAGTGGAGATGCCCAGGAGGAAATAGTACATCCACTTTGAAAATTCCTGGGCGGAGGGCTGTCCAAATACCCGGGCCAATGCTATCATCCCCATTTGGATGCTTTCCTTGAATTCGGAGTGGGGGATATCTATCTTCATTCTTTTTGGATCCCTCTTCGGGACCTTTAGCCAGTGAGTGTTCATGTACACCCAGGTGGCATCCTCCAGTTGGTTGAATTGTTTCAAGGCCTCTGTCCTCGTGAGCACTAAGGATCTCTCAAATTGCGGGATTCCCAGGCCTGCTTGGAAAGTAACTGGGTCAAGGGACACCAGTGGAGTGGGGAATCCTGACGGTTATGTTGGTGCTAACATGACGGCCCGAACAGAAGAGTTATAGTGGGCCGCCAGAGTAAGAACAAGCTCTGGAGACTGCACGGAGCATGGGAAGCAAGTTGCCCGAAGAATTCTGGAACCTCCGACGTTGGTCGCAATTGTATCTCCAGCCTGTCGCTGTATATGCATTATCTTTACTAGAGCCTGCATTTCTGCCCAAGTTTTTGACACCGCGGTCGGTCATAAATTTCACCTGAGACTCAATCTTTGAGCCCACAATTTCCTCACCCTGCATATACTTCATGGTGAGGGGGAGCTTTTCCAGGGCCTTCTCTATCTTAGACTTTGCCGCTGCCCTGGTCTCGGTTGTGGATGGCAACTCTGGACTTTCGAGAGGAGATGAGGCGGATGCTTCAGACATGGTTGTAAAGTGAAGTCTAGACCTGCGAGACGAAGCGACCGTCAGAACATATTTATCAAAATAAATCAGTAACTCTGGGGTCTGGAGTTCTTACCACCGCACCATTTGCTTTTCCTGAAAATTTAGTTTTTCGCATAAGTATCCAAAAAGAAAAACATAAACTAGCACTTTCATTATATCTCCGGGTCCGGGAAATTTTGTCACACTTGACGAAGACATGGGATGAATGATGGAAAGGGACTCGAAGCCCGGAGAAGTGACCGTTAGTAAAGAAGAATGTGGAAGCAGGTCCACGTGGACGCCACGTGTGCTAGCATTGAATGGATGGGATGGCACCGGCGGCGGAGTCGACTGTTTGAACGCGCGAAAAGGGAAAGCCACCTGGCTAGAATTAATTGCGCGCATGGGAAATAAATGAGGCTTCTGACAGCCTTGATGGAGGAGAGAGAAAACTGCCTGTTTGAAACCAGCCAAGAGCCGAGCTTCAAACAGGTGGTTTTCTGCCTCAAAGCAAACTTGAAGCGAAAAACCAACAGCAAGGGTGACTCGACTTGCTCGGCGAGCCACCCGAAAGGATATACATAGAGCCGAAGGGTATATACATGGAAAGGAGGGATATATATAAGGGTTACCTATAAAATATACATATATACATGAATATACATGCGGACGACTCCCGCGGAAAAAACCAGACAAAGTTGAAACAAGAATATACAGCTATTTACATTATGTACATGCTATTTACAGGCTATCTGCAAAATATTTACAGACTATCTACACCTGCGCAGAAGGCGGACAACCTTCTGGCAGAACCAAGCCACCAGCAAGCGGCAAAACTAGAAGACCAAAGGAACAACAAAGAAACAAAGCAAACAAAAACAAAGACAAGCCAACCGAAAGAAAAAACCAGAAAATGAAAGCAAAGTGAAGAGGAGGGAAGCAGAGAAACCAACCTGAAAATGCAGAAGGAAGAGGAAGGGAAGATTACCAGGAGAACTCTGCAATAGCTTCGAATCATCAAGCTATCAAGATCACCACCACGGAGCACTAGCGTACGTCTGAGAACAGTAGAAGGTGTTAAGCTTTGATTATTACAAATCTCTCTGTAACTGTTCTGCTAATCACTTTGAAAATCGCTCTATTTCTCTCTAAGTGCTTCAAAGATTTTAATCGCGGTAAGTGTGAAAATGACAGGTGAGTCTATTTATACCCTCGGTAAAAAGTAATCCTCCGCACTCTAGAAATTTTAGGTTAGGAAAAACATCCAGACTCCGGGCCCGGGGATTCCTTGCGATGATATTCCTAAGACTTAGGAACATCATCACAAAGAATCCCGAAGTCCAGAATCAAGCTTCCAACCAAAAGGCAACCTCTGGGATCCGGGATCCGGGAGGGGAAAAGCGAACCAAGGAAATGACACACTCCGGGGAAGAAAACCCCAGAGAAAGAAAGCAAGAAGAAAAAGAAAGGCAAGGCCGCAACAAAAAGAAAAGCAAAAAGAAAAAAAGGGGGGACCCAACATTTTGCACACAAAATGTAGGGACGGGGATGCAGGGCATAACAAATGGTGACTATCTGGGACAAATGCCTTAGCGCATTTGAGAACAATAGAATCTTTGGTTAGCACAACTGGAACAAATCGTCCTCCCAAAGCGTTTGGCAAGTAGAGAGCAGCATATCCGAGAGAACCCGACCATACAGAAGTCAGTCTGTAGCCTTTTATCAGTGGTTTCGTGTGTGCTTTGGAAGGAAATCAAGCCGATGACCTTTGGGAGGAAATAGAGAAATGGTACTAATTACATCAAACTAGTCATCAATTTAATTGCCTTTTCCCCAGAGACCAGAGTTTCGTCCCGCTTATCCCCATTACTTCATTTATTTCTCAGTGGCGAAGGCGGTACTTCTTTCACCATTGAGCCCAAGCTTAGCTAAAATTTAAATGGCGGTACTCCTTTCACCTATCCACCTATGTTTAGATATCTGGAGAGGATAAAACTCCAGACCCGGAAGGAATTCCTTTGGATTCTCAGATGTGGATCAACCAACCAGTACAGCTGATCTACCCTCGATGTGTCCAATTACTTGTTCCTCATATTATTTTTGTTCACTGATTGCCAGACTCCCGGAGACAACACCCAATGGAGATTTCTCAAAAATGTGCCATAACCTGAAAAAAATCCTGGAGAACGGGTTGATTCCACCGTGATAAAGATAGATTCTAGAGTTTACCATGCCGGAGGCATTGCGCTAGAAGCCAAAGTTATGCGAAGCTTTCCCGCTCTACAAGATGGAACAGAACATTGGGGCCAAAAGAAAGCCAAAAGAGAAAACAAAGACAACAAAGCAAAAAGGGAGACTGCCCCGAAAGACAGCCAACCAGACTATTTACAAGGGGATATTTACATATAATACAACTTTGGACAAACTTACCCTTACTCGAAGTAATGTTTGAGAAACTGCCCATTAACAGGCAATGTGACAGGTTCTCCAGTCAAGGTGTTATGGCAATAAGTATTTGCCCCGTAGATTTCTGAGATTAAGTATGGTCCGAGCCAGAGCCGTTGGAACTTGGTGTGCTTTCCTTTCTTCTCCCAGGCCTTATCCCACAACAGGACCAGATCTGAGATCTGAAAATCCTTGTATTGGGCTTTTCTGTCAAACCATCGTTTTACTACTGCTTGGTGACACGTGAAATGTTCAAGGGCTGTGTCTCGTTGTTCCTCCATCCGCACCAGATTCAAGAGCCAAACCCCCACAATGTTGTCCCTGTTGTTGAATTCTTGCATATACTGTAAAACTGGGATTTGTAAGTTGACTGGGAATACAGGATTCTGACCATAAACGAGGTGGAATGGGGATGTCCCCAAGGCGGCTTTTATACGAATACGATCCGCCCAGAGGGCAAATTTCAATTTTTGGTGCCAAGCCCGGGGATTTTGTTCCAGCAGATGTTTGATCACTTCAAGTAGATTCTTGTTCGTTGATTCAGCAACGCCATTTCCCTGAGGGTAATAGTTGCTGGAGAAATTCAGTGTGATCTTTCGGTTGTAGGTCCATTCAAGTAATTGTGCAGAAGAAAATGCCGGACCATTGTCACATACTAAAGCAAAGGGCATTCCAAACCTTGTGACGATGTTTTCTTCTAAGAACTTGATAACTACATCTGTCGTGTTGTTTTTACAAGGTATAGCTTCAGACCACCGAGTGCAGTAATCAGTAGCAGTCAGAATGTATCGGTGGTTGGTAGACGAGTTGGGGTTGATCTCCCCGATGAAGTCAAATGCCCACTGGGCAAAGGGTCTAGCCTCATAGACTAGTTGCAGAGGCATGGCTGGGTTACGCTCATGATGTGCTGCATTTTGGCAAGTATGACATTTCCTAACATGAGCGTAAAGATCTCTGAAGATACAGGGCCAATAGTATCCGGCCCGGAGGATCTGATGGGCAGTGGCGTCAGCTGAACCATGCCCGGTTCCAAACTGTCCATAGAATTTATCAATTATTTTCACAGCTTGGTCTCTGTCGATGCACCGTATGTACACTCCCTCGTAGTTCCGACGGTAAAGCGTGGAGTTTTTGATCATGAAATGAGTGCTTTTCATCCGCAAGGCGCGACGTTTATGGGGAGGTAATCCCTCTGGGCATTTGTTATTTAGCAGTAAGTACACCAGATCGGTATACCATGGATCCTGGGTAATGGAATCCACCGTGTAAGTATGACATTCTACGTGGGGAGTCTCCTCTGCTATTGTTCAACTTACTCCCTGGCCTCGGACTATTTTCATGGGCTGCATCTCTAAATCGTACTCCTGGAGGATGGCCATCCATTTCTCCCGTCTCTCACCCAATTCACTCTGCATCAGCAGAGATTTGACAGCCTGGTCCGGGATGATAGCATGCACTTTGCTCCAGAGAATATAATGCCAGAATTTCTTCACGGCGCGAACTAGAGAAAAGGCCTATTTTTCTAGTGATGAATACTGGACTTTGATGTTCTTAAAGGGGGAACTCGTGAAAGCAATTGGTCGTTCCTCCCCTTTAACCTTTTGAGTCAGCACTGCCATGGCAGAATGCGGTGAAGAAAATGAGTAGATGTAAAACGGAAGGGAATAGTCCAGACTAGCCAGGACAGGTGCCTCCGTTATGGTCTATTTTATCTAGGCGAACGCCCGCTTTGCTTCAGGACTCCACTCAATTTTGGTATCCCTTTTCATCATTTCGTTGAGTTGCTTAACTATCTCTGCGAATCCTGTGATGAATCAACACACGAAGTTGATTTTTTCGAAGAAGGATCGCATTTCTTTCTTGCTACCAGGCATCTGTAAGTTTAGCAATGCTTCAACCCTATCAGGGTCGATGGATATACCCTTCTCAGAGATGATATGCCCTAGCAACTTCCCTTCGGTGACCCCGAATATGCACTTCTTGGGGTTGAGGGATATTCTGTACTAGCGACATCTCTCGCAGATCTGAGCGAGGTGGGCGGCATGATCATGCCTGTCCCAGGAGAAGACGGTCAAATCATCCATGTAGATGATTATGCATCGATTTACAAGGCCCTCGAATGCAATGTCCATGGCCTTCTGAAAGGTAGCCCATGTGTTGATCAAATCGAAGGGCATTCTTCTATAAGCAAACGTCCCCCACTTGGTGGTAAACGCTATTTTCTCTCTATCCTCATATTTGACCATGACCTGGTTGTATCCCGAATATCCATCCAGGAAAGACATCATCTAGGATCCATTTACTATCTGCAACACCTCATCCAACGAGGGGAGAGGGTGATTATCTTTTTTTGATGCCTTGTTTAGATTTCGAAAATCCACGCAAAGGCGGATCTCACCGCTCTTCTTCTGGACTGGGACCAGGTTGGCAACCCATGTATTATGCCAGATTGGAAAGATAATCTGAGTTGACAGTAGTTTTTCTACCTCTTGACGAATCAGAGGCTCTATCAGGGGGTTGAACTGTCTTTGTTTTTGTCGAAAGGGCTTAGCGTCTGGCTTCAGGGGAATGGTGTGAGTCATGATGGAGGTGTCATACGTCTTCAAATCTTTATATCCCTAGGAAATCACATCAATGTATTCTCGGAGAACTGCGAGAATCTTCTCCTTTTCCTCAGGGGAACAGGAGGTGCCTATGTGGATGATTTTCTCTTCACCAGACTGGCTGATGTTAACTTTTTCAAATTTTCCTCCCTCAGGGGAGGAGGATACCTTCTCACGGGCCCGAGGGTCTGAATTGAAGATTCGTTCCAGTGAAACCATCCCCTTAGGGATAGTGTTGGTGGGCAAGTCCATGATCCCATCATCTTCATCACCCTGTCCAGTGTCATCGTGGTCTCGTTCCTCCACTATCTGGTCCTTGAAAACACCAACATTGGCCATGAAGGCCAGGATATGTTGATCATCCTCAAAAACCTGAAAGTGAGTAACATTGTCTGGAATGGAGGGGGTGGGGACCATCTCAACTAAAAATCTCCAGAGTCGTGAGCCGGCCATCGGCTCAAGTGTGCTGGCAGAAACAGCTAGGGCATCCGAGACATAGTTTTGTCGCCGGGGAATAAGGTCAATGCCAAAGGCATCAAAATCTTCAATGAGGCTCCAGGCCTGGTTGCGGTATGCAGCCAGCCTTTTGTCATGACAGGTGTATTGACTCTGGACTTGTTTAACCACCAACTCTGAATCACCTAGAGCCCAGAGGCGGGTGATACCTTTCCTTAGTGCGAATAGGAGTCCAAGGACCAAAGCCTCATACTCCGTGACATTTTTCATGTATTTAAACTGCAACCTGTAGGACGCGAGGAAGGACTTCCCTCATGGGTTGATTAATTCTACTCTGGCCCCACAGCCCTATTTGGATCGGGACCCATCGAATTTTAGGGTCCATAAGTCACTGTTTGTAATCTGGGGCTGGGGAGGGGGAGTTTTCTTTAGATTATTGCTAGGAGACTTGGGGATTTTCTCCCGGACTACCGGAGTGAAAGTGGAATTTATCCCTGGAGGTGTTTCAGTTTGTGATTCCCGGGCGGATGGCACCAAAGGAGTGCATCCCGTAGAAGTACTGGGTCCCGGGGAATCGGTTGCATGTTCACTCCGGAGGATATCAAGCTACTGGGTAGCGATTGACCAACATGGCTCACACTCATGCTCTGAATGTTTTTGGTAATGCAATCGGCACCAAGTGCCAGATAGGAGTGTGGCAAGGGTCGCTGTGGGGCCTTTAGAGTTGGCTTCAACTCTCACCTTTTCTTCAAAGTCTTGTGCTCTTTACAATACTACGGGATCCTCACCGGGGATGAAATCAAATGTCAGGATTTCAAGAGGTCAGTACACCCCCAGAGAGGTCTCAGAAAAAAGGACTTCATTGACCCTCCCAACTTCGGTAAGGGCCTGTTTCATCCGGGGTTCACTTTCGACCCGGATCTGATTTGATTCTCCTTCCCACGGAAGCCACAAGTGGGTAAAGTCGGTCAAAAAATATCTATTTAAGGACTTAGACAAATTTCGACTTAGTAACATCCCGTAAGTCTCTAGGATGTCCACCACTTGGATGTCGATAATGCTGGCTATCCTGGGGTCCTGGATAAGATGTATCTGGACATTCTTTAGTTCTCCCACCATTTTCACAGCAGTCTTATCCAGTTGGATCACTGCGCCATTAGACGGGGTGGGGTGGAGTCTGAGCTTCTGACAAATGGATAAGGGCATGATGTTACCCGAAGCTCTGGAATCTACTAGGTAGTTGTGTATATTTTTGCCATAAATGTTTAGGCCTAGCAGGAAGGGAGGATCCTCATTATTTCCCTGGAAGACGGCCGCTTTAGCATCTTCGAAGGAGACGATCTTGGGTGGGTGCTAACTGCCTATGGGTTCCCTAAGAGCTTCAGAAGGGACTTCTTCTGCTCAGAGAAATTTAACAAAACCTCCATCAAGGTCATGGAGGTGGTGGTCTACTCTAACGCCTTCGTGATATCAAACCTCCCTCCCGGGAATGGGTGACTTTCCTCTGTGAGGTCTTTCGCTTGGTTAGGGCTAGGACCTTTTGGAGGGACGGGTTGATCAGTTGCATTATTTCAGGGAGGAGTATCTTTGGTAGGAGGTACGGGCGTGTAAGCTGGTCCTTTACCCCCCTGGCTCCAGGTGTTGTATGGAGCCTGTGGGTTGGTAAAGGTGTTGGCTTCAAAGGGCGGAATAGATTCATCAAAGAATCCCTCTAATTCTGATTCTTCTTCATCTTCCCCGGAAGTACCGAAGAAGATGGTATCACAGGTGAAGGCACTATGGGTTTGCTCTTGGACAGGGGGTTCTGGGGGAGCGGTATCGTGTGATTGTTGCCTGTCCAGCTGGGAGATCATTATGAATTTCTCCAAAGTGGCACAATTCACCTCATTGTGTGAACCTGTATCATGTAGCCGACACCAATTAGTCATGGGCTAGAAGTCTGTGACTGGCGTAAAATGGGATGGTCCAGCACCATTTTGGTTGGTGTTTTGGTTCGAAGGTGGGCCTCCGGTGCTAGCGTTATTATTCTATTATTGTTGGTTGGGCCTAGGCCCATTGTTGAAGTTTCTTCCTCCAGCATTGTTGTTTCACTGGCCGGAGAAGATATTTCCCCTCTGGGAATTTGAGTTTTGGGGCGCGTAAGACCCAGCCTTCAGCTGACCCATGTCCATGGTTAGGGTGGACAACATTCGTCGGAGGGACTCAACCTCGGCGGTCAACTGAGTGTTAGCGTGACAATGAGATGGCTGTGGCTGCTGTTGGCTCCCTAGGAAAGCAGCAGGATTAAACGGAGTCGAGGGCGGCAATCCTCCAGCCGCGGACGACTGGAAGAAGGGCACTCCGGACGGCTGTGTCTGAGTCTATTGTGTCTGCTGTGGCTGATTCCAAGGGAAGACTTCCGAACCCGGTGTTATCTGGGTCTGGGAGGGATAGACATACCGTGCATGTAGGTCTACCAAAGGTGGCGGGGGATTCACCACCATTGAAGGGGCACCTATTGCCAGATTGGGATTGTAACCCCCGGCATAAGTAGTTCCGCCGGGGATCATGTTGAAAGGTGTGTTCTGTCCAATCCTGCCCGGGGATTTATTGAGACCGCGGGATAAATCTAAGGCCAAGTTGTAGACTTTTGCCAGAGTATCCCGGTCGCCCGGGGCGGTTGTTCTCCAGAGGAGAGTGGCAACGAAAGGGTCCATCGCATTGAGGTATGTTTGTATGGTAACGTCTGGCGAGGGGAAAAAAGGGCCTGTGCACCTCTTTAGGGCACGTTGGAACCTATGGTTGAATGCTGCGAGAGGCTCATTGGGTTCCTTTCTGATGGAGATGAACTGGCTGTGGGACCAGGCTGGGTCCACATGCACGCGAAAGACAGCCAAGAAGGCATCCTCCATATCCTACCAAGTGTTGATGGAGTTGGCGGGAAGGTTTAGGTACCAGTTCAACTCACTTTGTCCCAAGGACAGGGGAAACATGCGGGTCACAACATCTTCATGCTGGATCTGGTGTTGATTCATGGCATCTTTGTATGCCTGTAAATGTTCTTCTAAGGTCCGTGAGCCTAAGTGCTCATATCGCGGGCAAATCTTCTCCGGGTGAGAAGGTAAGTCGTTGATTGCACCCAGAAAAGTGCCCATTGGGGACCCAGTGTTTCCAAAATATGCACCCATTGGGGGAACTATATGCTGGGTAGTTTGAGTACTGGTTCCCGAGACTGTCTGGGAAGTTTGAGTATTCGAAGATATGGTAGATCCCTAGACAATAGTGGCTGGTATGACTTCCGACGTCCGTTTCTTTCGAGCAGGAGGCTCGAGTTTGACAAACCTTTCGGGGTTCGGGGCAGACCTAAGGATTCTTTCAAATTTAGCTGGGGAAAAGGACCCAATCCCACTAAAGGCTTGTCTCCTAAAACTACAACTCGGGGAACCCTCAGGAGGTGTAAAATCAGAATCTTGGGAGAGGGATGAGTTCATGCCCTCCTTCTAGCGCCAGTTTCTATTGACGGGGTTTTGCTGACCAGGTCCGCCAACAGTCATAAGTTGTCACCGGGTTCCAGAGTCTGGAGAAATCGGCCAACTCCACTTGCAAAGGTTGTCCGGGGGAACTAAATCCTCCGGGCCTTCAAGCACCTGGGTGTCGGGTCACGACGGTGCGGGGCTCGGTTGGGAGAGGTGACTGTTTTCGAGGGGGATAGCTGGTTACTTCAAATCATTCTCCCAGAGATTCAGAATAGTAAGGGTTTCCCAGAGTATTCCACACTTAGCAAATAAAATGAAAAAGATCCTGCAGGGTTAGAAACATTCATCTAACTATAGTCATGCTGAAAAGTATGGAACATCAACAACACTCTGAAAGACTACACTAAATACCGAAGAAATACACAACCATCAGTTAGCATTTCATCAGTAGCGAAAATAAAGAGGTCGTTAATCTACTTTAACATATCAGAGTGAAGGACATACGGAAAATCAAAACATGAAATACCATTAACTCAGAAGTAGAGACGTTAACAACTTCATTGCCAAAAATCCTTCCTTCTTCATTAATGTAGTCTAGCAAGCACTGGTGCGTGATACAATGGTGGCTCCAAGGGAGCATTTAACTATCAAGAACATAACAATGGGGCATTGAGCTCTGCAACTGAAACCAGAAAATTACTTTTGCTATTTCTTATGGATAACAAAATCATCAATTTCGCCGACCCTTGGAAATGGGCCGATTTGCCTATTTATACAACTCTTTCTAACCCTAACCCTATTTTACTGCTCTTTAATAAAATACAATATCTGGGGGCCGGTACTACCTGTGCCACCCTACAAAAGACCTGGAGACGGAATAGGTCTGCCATGTCAGAAGAAGAAGACAAGAATATACATTGGAAGAATTGGCCTTGAGAAAAGAGCCGGAGAGAAGAAAGAAGAAAGGAGGTCCCCCGGGGACCGAGGCTACATGCCTCATAAATGGGAAATGTGGCGCCCTGCCTCCAATGTGCCAGGTGTACCTTTGAATGGTGCCTCGAGAAGATCACCCTGTCAGAAGCCAACTATCGAGCCAATGCCTCTTGATGTGTCCAACTACCCTCTAACAGTCTTTATTAACCACCCCTGAAAGTGACCGATCGACCTCGGGGATCGGGACACAGATCACTTTAAAGAATACAAAATTGTGGATCCAGAACTCTGGGATCCGGGGACTTACGTCCCCAAAAGAATAAAGAATGCTGAATGCTCAAATTTCCCCGGTTCCCAGAGAACGCTCAAGGTTGTTTATTATCATTGAAGGCCTGAAGGATGTGGAAAATTCCATCTTCATCAATTTTCCTTAGGCTGGCCCTTCTGTGTCTGGCCACTTCAACTTGTTCCGCCAAGTCCAGAATATTATTTCGAAACTCATCTGCCATCCTTGCGGCATCATGACCCTTAAGGACCATTTTGGTCAGCTTTGCCATTCGGGTCCCATCCATCCCCTCCAGGGATTGATACCGGGAGGCCATTCTTTCATCAAAATTCCCCAACACTGACTCCTCGGGGGTATAAGTATTTGTGCCAAGGGGATCAACCCCGGAAGCTTTTGTTACAAAGGACCTATATAGATTGGAAGAATGCTTTAATGTGTTTACCTTATCCTGTAAAGACTCTACCAGTTGCTTGGTTACCTCCAATGTGAGGTCCAGTCTAGAGTGCTGAGCCTTTACGAAATCAAATGATTCCTCACCCAGAATTCCAGATTCAGAAATTATTTCTTCTCCCAGGGTGAGGAGCTCTTCAAAATCCACCTTCCATGCCTGGTAATTCTCGGCGTCACTCTCCCACTACTCAATCAGGGCTTCCACCTGCAAAATGATCTGTCGGGCCGTATATAAATCTGGGAGAGTGGCCGCTAGGAAACATCGGGTGTTTCCTATCTATAGCGTGACCCAATCGTCTACTTCCTGGGCCTTCTTCTTCATTACTCGCAGGGAGTCTATGTCGCTCTGCGATAATTCCTCTGATGTGGAGGTCTATAGAGGGGCGACGTTGAGGGGTCGGGCCAACTCTGTAAGCAACCCCATGAGGTTTGCATTCTTCTCCTTTTCTACCTTGAGCCTCTGGGCCTCTTTTTCATATCGGGCCTCCACTGCCCTTGCCGCTTCTTTTAGCAGGTCCACTTCGCCCTGCTTTCCTCTTTTGCCCAAGGATACCTCCACGATATTGTAATCCACGGGATCCGCGGTAGCTTCATCGGCGTCTGGGGGAGGTGTTGCCACCACCGCAACTGTTTCTCCGCCCGACCCAGTTTGAAGGGTATGAACTGTCCGGGCCTTCTTTACTTTTGGTGGGGCCTGAGCCAAGGCCATCATTTCAGCCAGGGAGATAGGAACTGTTGGAGCTGATTGGGGTTTCCTTTTTCTTCTCTCTGCCAACCATGGAGGTGGGAGGGGTGGCCTTCCTACCAGAGTTTGTTCTTCGGATCCTCTCCCTGTGTCCGGTGGCGGCTGCTCCTTTTCAATAGGTATTTCCTCTGTTTCCCTCCCTGCTGGGACTTCTTCAGTAGCAACATCTTCTTCAATTTCTATCTCCTCAGCTTGGTCCGTGATGTCAATTGTTGTGCCTAGACCCTGATCGGCTTCTTCGGGGATCTCCTCTCCATGCTGCTCCTCTTCTTCATCTGTCGGTAGTAGGGGTGGGATCGGGCCAAGATTCAGAGTTTGGGCCACTATGATTACCTGCCCGAAGGTTGATCCCGGGGGTGGCCTTGGGAACACAGCGGCTGGGGTTACGGTTGGTCCCGAAGTTCCAGGTCCGGGTTCCCCAGCGGATGCCTTCTGTTCACTTGGCAGTTGTTGGTCCACTCCCGGACCTTCTGTTTCTGAGGCTCTGAAAATAATCTCTGGTCCTGGCCTCTTTTCTTCTGTCTGCTGCTCTTGTTGTCCCGCAGCTTCTTCTTCCCGGTCTTCCAGGTCCACAGCCTCTTGTTCTTGCTCTGGGACTTCTGTCCCCGCTTGTGTATCGTCCCCTTGCAGATTTCTGAACTCATTAGCTGCAAACATATCAAACTCCTCTTCTGGAGGGGGACTGGCTGGGATGTCTACCTGTTCTATTTCCTTCTCTAGTTTCGGGGAACTAGAAGAAAGGATCTCTACTTCTCTTGGGAGGGAAGCCCTGGGCGCCGGTTCTGCCTTGAGCTATTTTATGTGCTTTCTCTTCCTCTGAGTGATCAAAGGTGGCCCCGCATCTGCTATTTCTGCTGCCTCTAGAGGATCCACCCCCGTCGCCTTCGCCATTAAGGCTGCCAATGATGGGGAGGAAGGAGGACGAATTGGTCCGGCCATTAGTGGGGGAGTGGCAAGCCTTGTGATCAATTGCTCCCTCATTTGTTGGGAGGCCGCTACAGATTGCCTAATCTTTACTTGAATGGAGACTTGCTACGCAGGGGGAGGTGTCTCTATCCCTTTTCCTTTATCTGTGCCTTGTGTAGAAGTCCCAGCCCCCGGAGTCAACCTTGGTACTGGTGGTGGTGCTTTTGTTACCGGCCGGGAGGCCAGGCGAGTACTCCCAGGGCATGCCCTTTTAAAATAGGCATGACTTCTCTCGAGCACCTCCCAAGTGAAGTCCTCAATTGTGTGGTCCTCCTGGATAGCCCAATTCATTGGCGCCAGGGGCATTTTTTCTATCCCCTTCTCTTTGTACAGGGGATCTATAGTGGGGGCGTCATCTGAAAAGCTGACCGGGAACCTCCGGAGCTTTAGCTGCTGCATCATTCCAGCCGTCATTCTGTCATAATGCCGGCTGCGGACATCCATATCATCCTGGCGATCTACCTAGAAGTCTTCTATGTGTGTGTGGTGGGGGTCCGCAGCCCGGGGCTGTGCCATTGCAATTCTGCCATGCGGATCAAAAATTTTCCATGCCAGATAAAATTCCTGCAAGTTGTAACATTGAAGCTCATTATCTTCCTCCTTTGCGGTGGCCAGATTGTAGGTGTAGTTCCCATAGGAGATTGAGAATGAAACATTTGGGACCTTCTTATGGGCAAGGAGGGTATGCAGCTCCATCATCTGGTGGCAATATTCCAGCAGCACGATCTTGTCCCCACAATGCTTGGGCAACAAGTAGGGTTTCCCAGAGAAGACGGTGACCCTAATGGATGTGTGCTGCTGGAATTGGATATAGTAGTGCCCATAACTACTAACCAATTTCATCGCCTCAGTAGACAGGCGGTATCCGGCATCTTGGGTGGGTGTGAGAAAATGGTAGTAAACGAAGGAGTCATTTACCCGGCAGTAACTGGGGAAGCTGTCTTCCCAATGGATCTGTGGGAAATGGTCCCACGGTGCTTTTTGTCCCCGACCAAGTTCGAGAACACCATCTGTAAGTAGGCCATTAGAGTGGGGCCTCTGTTGGGCCAAATCCCAGAAAACATAAGAAGTCATATAGAACTTCTTATTCTCATTCAGCTGCCGGAACTGGGAGTCGACGTGGTTGGAGATAATGGTCGCCCAGTCAAAAAAATATCCCTTAGTGGAGATGCCCAGGAGGAAATAGTACATCCACTTTGCAAATTTCTTGGCGGAGGGTTGCCCAAATACCTGGGCCAATGCTATCATCCCCATTTGGATGCTTTCCTTGAATTCAGAGTGGGGGATATCTATCTTCATTCTTTTTGGATCCCTCTTCGGGACCTTCAGCCAGTGAGTGTTCATGTACACCCAGGCGGCATCCTCCAGTTGGTTGAATTGTTTCAAGGCCTCTGTCCTTGTGAGCACCGAGGATCTCTCAAATTGCGGGATTCCCAGGCCTGCTTGGAAAGTAACTGTGTCAAGGGACACCAGTGGAGTGGGGAATCCCGACGGTTCTGCTGGTGCTAACATGACGGCCCAGACAGAAGAGTTATAGTGGGCCGCCAGAGTAAGAACAAGCTCCGGAGACTGCACGGAGCATGGGAAGCAAGTTGCCCGAAGAATTCCGGAACCTCCGACGTTGGTCGCAATTGTATCTCCAGCCTGTCGCTATATATGCATTATCTTTACTAGAGCCTGCATTTCTGCCCAAGTTCTAACACCGGGGTCGGTCATAAATTTCACCTGAGACTCAATCTTTGAGCCCACAATTTCCTCACCCTGCATATACTTCATGGTGAGGGGGAGCTTTGCAGGGCCTTCTCTATCTTAGACTTTGCCACTGCCCTGGTCTCGGTTGTGGATGGCAACTCCGGACTTCCGGGAGGAGATGAGGCGGATGCTTCAGACATGGTTGTAAAGTGAAGTCCAAACCTGCGAGATGAAGCGATCGTCAGAACATATTTATCAAAATAAATCAGTAACTCCAGGGTCTGGAGTTCTTACCACCACGCCATTTTCTTTTCCTGAAAAGTTAGTTTTTTGCATAAGTATCCGAAAAGCAAAACATAAACTAGCACTTTCATTATATCTCCGGGTCTGGGAAATTTTGTCACACTTGACGAAGACATGGGATGAATGATGGAAAGGGACCTGAAGCCCGGAGAAGTGACTGTTAGTAAAGAAGAATGTGGAAGTAGGTCTACGTGGATGCCACGTGCGCTAGCATTGAATGGATGGGATGGCACCGGCGGCAGAGTCGACTGTTCGAACGCGCGAAAAGGGAAAGCCACCTAGCCAGAATTAATTGCGTGCATGGGAAATAAATGAGGCTTTTGACAGCCTTGATGGAGGAGAGAGAAAACTGCCTGTTTAAAACCAGCCAAGAGCCGAGCTTCAAACAGGTGGTTTTTTGCCTCGAAGCAAACTTGAAGCGAAAAACCAACAGCAAGGGTGACTCGACCAGCTCGTCGAGCCACCTGAAAGGATATATAGAGAGCCAAAGGGTATATATATGGAAAGGAGGGATATATACAAGAGTTACCTACAAAATATATATATACATGAATATACACACGGATGACTCCCGCGGAAAAAACTAGACAAAGCTGAAACAAGAATATACAGCTATTTACATTATGTACATGCTATTTACAGGCTATCTACAAAATATTTACAGACTATCTACATCTGCGCAGAAGGCGGACAACCTTCTGGCAGAACCAAGCCACCAACAAGCGGCAAAACCAGAAGACCAAAGGAACAACAGAGAAACAAAGCAAACGAAAACAAAGACAAGCCAACCGAAAGAAAAAACCAGAAAACAAAAGCAAAGAGAAGAGGAGGGAAGCAGAGAAACCAACCTGAAAATGTAGAAGGCGGAGGAAGGGAAGATTACCAGGAGAAATCTGCAACATCTTTGAATTGTCAAGCTGTCAAGATCACCACCACGGAGCACTAGCGTACGTCTGAGAATAGTAGAAGGTGTTAAGCTTTGATTATCGCAAATCTCTCTGTAACTATTCTGCTAATCGCTGTGAAAATCGCTCTATTTCTCTCTAAGTGCTTCAAATATTTTAATCGCGGTAAGTGTGAAAATGACAGGTGAGTCTATTTATACCCGCGGTAAAAAGTAATCCTCCGCACTCTGGAAATTTCAGGTTAGGCAAAACATTCAGACTCCGGGCCCGGGGATTCCTTGCGATGATATTCCTAAGACTTAGGAACATCATCACAAAGAATCCCGGAGTCCAGAATCAAGCTTCCAACCAAAAGGCAACCTCCAGGATCTGGGATCCGGGAGGGGAAAAGATAACCAAGGAAATGACACACTCCGGGGAAGAAAACCCCAGAGAAAGAAAGCAAGAAGGAAAAGAAAGGCAAGGCCGCAACAAAAAGCAAAGCAAAAAGAAAAAAAGGGGGGACCCAAAATTTTGCACACAAAATGTAGGGACGGGGATGTAGGGCATAATAGGTCTGTACTCTCAAGATGATTAAAAAATTTTGTAGGAGAATTGAGCTTTGATACCAATTGTTGGAAATACAATATGGGAAAGAAAGATACTGAGATGGGGGGGTGAATAAGATCTTGAACCTTTTATCACTTAAAACAAACTGATCCACAATCATGCATATATTTAATTGATCTATCATCTAGTAGCATTCATGATAATAAATAAATAACTCAAGACACAAAATTTGGTAACCCAGAAACCCAATAAGGTAAAACTGGGGTGGGGATGACACTCACAAAATCTTCACTACTACACCAATAAAGTGTGCATGTTAGGGCTACAAGATTTTATCACAATATGTAATCTACATGGTTAAAGGTCTACATGGTTAAGAGCTACAAATCATTACAATCTACCTTGTAAAAGGATTTGAACTTACAACAAAGTAAGCACTCGGCTAAGAGATTTATAAAGGTCTGTTAGAACCACTCTGTTAAGATGTTTCACCTGATACACTTGTTAGAATGTCTCAATATATGATCCTTCGATATGCATTCTGATGCTGATAATGGATCTCCTCTTTTCAATACCTTCTCTAATCTAATAATCTGATATATCTTTTCTCTGCTGCTCACTGCACTTTCACTTTGCTAGATCTATGCTTCCTCTCTCAAAACAACCCTTCACACATCTCTCATGTACGCATACACCTTCTCTCATAGTACTTTTCAAAAATTAGGGTAAGAAGAAATCTTAATATACTTTACAGATCTAGAAATTAGATCTAGATCAATGATTAGGATAAAATATTTATGCCGCTTAGGACAATCCAATTTTCTAATTGGCTTCATGCCACGTAGTGTGATCAAATAATTAAATGTGTAATTATCCTGTTAAAAATATTAAATGCTTAGATAAGTCAGCCCAAAATAGTTTACCTCAAAATTTGTGTCATTTCTGACATACTTAATAAAGTTGTCTTTCTCGGCACAAAAAGACTCTGGCGGTCGGCATGGACTGAACTTGGCAATAGTGTGACTTGGAAACTATTATCTGCTCAGAAATGACTCTGCAGGATAGCTCAGCCTATACTAGATAGCTCATCCATAGTGATGACCGGCTAAAAATGCATACATAAATGACTAAGTGTGGGACACTAATGATCAACAAAACTTAGAGATCAACATTTTATTTTTCCAAATAAGTGTGAATATATGTGAAGAAGTGTATGTGCGAATATGAAGTGGTGGATTGTTTAAGAGGCTACAACAGTATAAGGAACAACATAGACTCATCTATCACATTTAGGTGATTAGATTTTATATCATTAGATCTTATTCATCAAATCAAATTTGCATTGAAGATCGTCTACTGGTTCATCCTAATAGGTGCATCAGCAAAATCCTCTAACAAGGTGGACTTAACAACTCTTTACAAATCTCCTAACAGATTTGCATTACTTAATTGTATTGTATTAAATCCTTTCACAAGGTGAACCTAACAGTCCTTATTGCTCCTAACAAGGAATACCATCAGAAGTGGTAAATTGTAAGCTTTAACAGGCTAAATTTATACTGCAATAATAAAACTTTTGGGTACCATCCCCACCCCAGTTTTACTTTCTATTCGGAAGGTTTATGGGTAATCAAATATTGTGTCAAGTGTTGTGGATGTTTTATTGCTTTTGATTTATGCATGCAATAAGATTAGATAATCCAATAAAGGAATAAAGAGATGAACTTTTATTGGTTCCTGACTCACCCCCCCACCTCGCAGTCACATAGCCTCAACATATTTCCAACAAATCTCCTCATTTTACGTTCCCTAGTGATGAGGAGAAAATATCTTTGACCATAGAAGCAATCAATCAACCTAGGAGTGCTTACAATTTGAGGAATAGAAGGGTAGAACCTGGTCAAGATAAGCCTGCTTTGGTATTCATTAAATAATATGCCTCAAAGGTAATTGCAAGATCTCAAAGAAAAGGTGAAAATAAGAAGGAATGTAAGAAACAAGGAGAGTCTTCTTCTATCCGAGGAGAAAATGAAGAGGTAAAAGTTGATAAGAAAGTTGTTACTAACAAAGGAAACAAAGGTAAGAGAAAAAATGACATTTTATTTGGATTACTTGCATTTAATATGAAACATTCTCTAATGAAAATGAAAGTGTCAGTTCCTTTGAGTGAAATGTTAAAAATGAATGAACATAGGTATACTTCAATGTCATTTTTCAAAGGTATAGTTGATGACCCTATTGATAATACAAGGGAGAGAAAAATGAAGAGTGTTTGTCATGAGACGGAATAACCTATCTTATATGTGGGTAATATGATTACCCAATATCCCTCTCAAGTGGACCTTTTTTATGTAACCTTATCGATAAACAATAAAATTGTAAAAAATTGTATGATTGATTCTAGTGTCGCTGCAAATGTAATGCCATATGGTGTAAAGAAAGATTTGGGTATGGATGTTGATAGTTGTTATGGAAGATGTTATGCCATGGATAATAGAGAAGTCCCTGTGGTGCGAACTCTCAAAGGAGTAGAAGTTAAGATGGCTATTTTTCCTAAGGAAATATATAAAATGGATGTAGTTGTTGTAGATACCCAACCCCATTATGGAATGCTATTGTCTAGACAGTGGGTTGCAGTAGTTGGAGGTCATGTCCAATTAGATTTATCTTATGCAAGAATCCCAGTGAATGGGAATGAAATAAAATTGTATAGAGAACCACGAGAACCAGTGATTGTTGAGAAGGTGCAAGATAATATTCTTACTTTTTTTGTAGATGTAGACATGGAAAAATTCAGAGTAGAGAAGATCTTTCCATAATACAGAAATATTGATCCATTAGTTGAAGAACTTAAGACACAACAAGATGGTTTTTGGCAGATGTACTTTGATGGATCTTGTTCGAAAGAGGGATTAGGAGCTGGTGTTCTATTTATTTCTCCATCAGGTACTACATTCAAATACTCATTCTTGTTAACCTTTCAATGTACAAATAATACTGCTAAGTATGAAGCCTTGTTTTTGGGATTAAATATTTCTACTAGGCATGGTATCAAATGTTTAAAAGTTTATGGTGATTCTGAGCTAGTAGTAGCACAAGTTAGATCCAAGTATGCTGTAAAAATGATAGATTAAAAATGTACAAGCATGCTATTTAAGATCAGATTGAATTTTTTGATGTCTTTAACATTGAATGGATAGAAAGGTCAAAAACTATCATGGCTGATTTTTTGGCTAATGTTGCTTTAAAGAATGGTGATTTGACCTTGAGTGGGGAATCAATTTTTGAAGTTAAGAGTAGACCAGTTGTGCCTGAAAATGTTTACAATTGGCAAGTTTCTAAAGATGATCATGATATTCTTAGCTTTATCCAGTGACTTGACCATTATGAAGGCCAACATGTAGATTGTAATTTTTTAGTTGAGGTGATTGATGGCAAGGATACTGTTTTGGGAAATGAGGTTGTCTAGTTAAGTTCTAATTAGATTCCTAAAGGGTTGATAGAATTAGAAGCATTGTTTAGTGATCAAGATGATTATTTATACAAAAGGAGTAGTGTTAAAATCTAGGAGCTAGAGGAAGTAAATTTAGGATCAGAAACAACACCTCAAATAGTATATATTGCAAGGAGGTTAGAATCCCATGTTAGGGAAAATCTGATAAAATTGTTAAGGAAACACAAGCATGCTTTTTGTTGGTCATATGAGGAACTAACAACCTATAGGGAGGACCTTTTCCAACATCAGATCCCACTAAAACTAGATGCCAAGCCATTCAGACAAAAGAAGAGACCAATCAACCCATTATTGGCCCCCAAAATGCAACAAGAATTGATGAACTTAAGGGATGCAGGAATTATTCAACTGATAAGACATTCAACTTGGGTCTCTATTTTAGTCCCAGTGATAAAAAAGAATGGTGATATAAGGCTTTGTGTTGATTTTAGGAACTTGAATATTGCATCTTTAAAGGATAATTATTCTTTGCCTAACATGGAGGAAATGTTGCACAAAGTTACTAGTTGTGATTTATTGTCAATGATGGATGGTTTTTCAGGCTACAACCAGGTATTAGTAAAGGAATCAGAACAATTTAAAATTGCATTCACTACTCCATGGATAATATATGTGTATATTAGGATACCCTTTGGTCTTATAAATGTAGGGGCAACATTCCAAAGAGCTATGGATGTTGCATTTAAAGAATTTATTTATTTATTTATGGTGATCTATCAAGATGATTCGACAATATATTTGGAAAGAAATCAGAGGACCATTGTGACCATTTAGAAAATATTTTTAATAAGGTTTTGGAATATGGTGTTTCTTTGAATCCTAAGAAATGTCAGTTTGCAGTAATAGAAGGAAAATTTTTGGGACATATTGTGTCAAAGGAGGGAGTAAGAATTGACCCAAAGAGGATAGAAGCAATTTAGAAGGTCACCACCCCAAAGAATGTCAAAGGAGTACAATATTTCTTAGGAAAGATTAATTTTGTGAGGAGATTTATTGCTTACTTTGCAGAGATTATTAAGCCCATAATTAAATTGTTGAAGAAGGATGCAAAGTTTGAGTGGGATGAAGGAGCACAGTTGGATTTTGAAAAGATCAAGAAGGCAGTTCAATAAGCACCTTTTTTAAGGTCTCCTGATTATAGTAGGCCGTTTTCATTATTTTCTTTTGCATATTTTCATACAATTGTTGATGTATTACTAAAGAAGGATGAGGAGGGTTATGAACATCCCATTGCATTTTTCATTAAATCTCTCAAAGCTGCAAAGTTGAACTATGAGATGATGGAAAAAACAATCATATGCCCTGGTGAAATTAGTGCAATCATTCATGCCTTATTTGGTTTGTAAAAAGTTGATTGCATATGTACCTCATGCAACAAATAAGGACATTCTTACTCAATCAGAAGTTAATGGTAAACGATGCAAATGGATAAATAGGATTCAAGAATTTAATTTGGAAATCCATATTACCAAATTAGTAAGAGGAGTAGGCCTAGCAAAGCTAATGACATAAGAGAATATGGATTTGGTTTAGGTCAATAATGTAGAAGTGCAAGATTCTAGTATTGAAACACAACCCTATTATGTTGATATCATGTATTATCTCAAAATTGCCAAGTTTCATGATATTATGCTTGATAATCAGGAAAGAAACCTCAGGTCGCAAGCTCAAAGATACACCTTAGTACAAGGAGATATGTATTGGAAAGATAGAAATGGTGTATTTTTTTTATGCATAGATGAGGGTCAGGCTGAAAAGGTCCTAGAAGAAATACATGTTGGTGTGTGTGGTGGACATTATTCTGCCAAGAATACTACTCACAAGATCCTTAAGGCTAGTTATTTTTGGCCCTCTTTATTTAAAGATTCCTTCAAGTTTGTATGAAAGTGTGAAGCATGTCAGAGATTTGCTTCTAAGCTGAAGTATTCCGGTGCTTTGTTACTAAATCCAATAGTGGGTGAGGCACCTTTTTCCATGTGGGGGATTGATTTCATTGGGGAGTTCTCAGAAAAATATAGTGGTGGAAATAGTTGGATATTGGTTTCCACATATTACTTCACAAAATGGATAGAGGCAATTCCTACTAAGAAGGCCACTAGTAAGGTGGTCATTGATTTTCTGATGGAAAATGTTTTGACCAGATTTGGTGTCCCTATAAAATTGATAATTGACAATGCTATGTGTTTCAAGTCAAAATAATTTAAGGATTTTTGTGATGAATATGGAATTATGATGTCATATTCTTCCCCATATCAACCCCAAGCTAATGGACAAGCATAATCTAGTAATAAGAGTATTCTGCAGATTTTGAAGAAAACTTTGAAAAAAAACAAAAGAGCTTGGCATTCTAAGTTAAAATTAGATTTATGGGCTGATAGAGCAAATGTAAAAAAAGCTACTGACAAGTCCTATTTTGAATTGGTGTATGGTATGCAGGTCAGATTACCATTTAATAATTTACATCCTATTTATAAATTCATTGAGGAAGAAGGTTTTGAAGTTAGTGATGCCATGCATAAAAAAATGATCCAATTAGTTGAACTAGATGAAATCAAATGAGAAAGACAACATAAAAACTTGAAAAGACAATAGAAAATGAAATATATATTTGACAAAAGAGATAATAATAGAAATTCTTAGCCAGATGACATGGTATTATAGTGGAATGCTAAGGCTGAAGATAAAGGGAAACATAAAAATTTTGATTCCTTATGGTTAGGGCCTTATATCATTCATCAAACACATGGTAAGGATTCATATTTCTTAATAAATTTGGATGATGAGGTGTTGGATTTTTCAATTCATGGACAGTTCCTAAAACCTTTCTTTAATTGAAATTTCTTTCCATGCACGGTAGTCATGTATATAGGTAGTTGGTTTTAGGTGTGCTAGTTTTTTGTAGGTTGTACATTTGTATATACTCCTAAGTTTTACTATAGAGCTTTGTCTTATCCCTGGTCTACTTTTCCCAGAGATCTAGTTTCTTGCCTTGATCTTGCAATCAAGCATCCTCAGTTAGAGCCAGTGTTGGTCATATTTTGTCCATTTGCCATCTATATTGTCTTGGGCTTGGTTAGGGTTACAAAAATTTTCTTCCCTACTAAATTTCTCAATTTTTTTTGCCTGTTTCATAGTTCCAATGATCTATGGCCAAAAACCCTAAGTCTCTATGTGAAAATATGGTTTAAATATTGAAGACCTTGCTAAATCTTGCAATTTCTTTAGGATTTTATTTCAAATTTACATCCGTTGGAGAAAAAATACCTAAACCCTTCATAGAATTGTTATAAAATAAAGTTACTTTTTAGAACCACTTAAGTTTTTTTATGTCATGTGTGCTTTTATCTTGGCTTTTATCTCTTAATCTCCAAAAGATATCTAATATTATCTTTTTATTCAAAGATTAAGCGCGCACCATGGATGCAGATCTCATCCTATGGATGGCGCTAGATCTCGCAATCATAGACAAAGTCAAGCTTTTATTCAGCGATTCAGCGAGGGTCGTTGATCGAGTTATTTTCTTGCCTTAATCATGTGGTCTATGCTTAATCTTCTGATAAAGTCAAGGTCAGCATTTCCATCTAGCGACTTGGCAAGGATCATCTATCCTATTTCAGATGAGTGGCTAGTGCATGATATCGTAATGTTTTGTTCAAGTACAAGTTCATTCAAAGATCCAACGCAAACCATTGATGCAATATAGATCTTGTAGTGTGCATGTGATCTATGAATGAAACTTAGGTTAAGGGATTTATTCAGCAATTCAGAGACATAGTTATCTCTGAATCTCTAGATTTGATCATGGTCAAGAAAAGAAACTCAAAGTTAAGGTGGAGTTCTCCGTAGATGGATCATGGTCATTGATCATTGCATAGATCTAGGGTTAGCACTAAATCACTAGGTTATAGTGAAAGTCAAGATTTTGTTCAGAGATCTAGAAAGGGTCATAGATGTTTTTCTGATCCAATGGTTGTCGCTAGATCTCCAAATGAGACTCAAGTTAACAGATTTATTCAGCGACTTAGAGATACAAAGGAAATGATATACTCAGAGTTAAAGGCTAGTTAAGGACTAAGGACAGGTCAAGGTTAGATTCGATGGTCAGTGCAAAGGCACAGAGGAAAATTTGCTCAAGATCTAATTCTTAATGCATCACGCCCGTGTACTACGTGTCTTTCCTAGTTAAAATAACCTGCAGTTTTGTGGCCAAGAGTAAATTAAAGTTTAGGCAAGTTCAAGAGGATCTTGTGGTTGGCGTGAAGCCTTAAAGGTAAGGTGTTCGATATCTAATGATCAAGGCAATGTGACAGGCTACCACATGTCCAAGGAGATTGTTGGAAATTCTAGGTAATCTAAAAGAGATCTATGACCATATTTTAAAAGAAGGATAAGACTTGGTCTCAACCATTGATGTTGATTTCCGTGTTGCCTTTGACTATTTTAATGAATTTTTGAATTTTTAGATCTCTCTCTTAGGGTTTTAAAGTGGTGGATCATGTCTTATTATAGAGCATTAATTGATAGAATTTGATCTTCATGGTCTTTCTTGAACACCTATTGGATGTTGAGAGAGTAAAAGCTGGGCGGATTTGAACTCATTTAAATAGAAGTTATTTATTTAGGATTTTTGGTTATATTTTAAATCAATATTTAATCCTTTGGCTTATCTTTTTCTATTCTTCACCATTAATGAGGAGTTGTTTTAGAGTTTTATAATATGGATTAGATTAGATTTTCAAGGACTTGAGCTTTCCCAGAAGGGTAGTTGGCTTTTTGAAAATCTGAAGGGCCAAATTTTTTTGGGGTAATTAATGAGGGATCAGACATTACATTTATTATATTCCTTTTGCTGGGCATTATTCTTCAATTTCCCAAGATAATTTGTGGCTAGATCAGATTTTGTAAACATAATGAATCAAAGGAATGTTTCGACTAGAAGATGACAAAGGTGCTTGGTTGTTGAAGTGAATTAATATTCTCTATCATGTAGTAATTTAATATTTTTATCCCTAACCCTAGTTAATCTAAAGCTTGTTGCAGTCCTTGTTTCTATAAAAGGACTTCTAGGATCATTTTGTATGGATGGGAATTTTATGCCACAAAAGCTTGTAAAGCTCTGCATATTCTGATTTATTTTATCAAGTGATCTTTTGGCTCTGATTTCATATGTAACTGAAGTTTTCATATCAATATATGTCTATACTTCCTATTACTTGCATGACCTAATTGAATAGTTGTCTCTGTTTCAGCTTTTATACTCATTTGGATTAGATGTTAAGGACATTTTAGTCCATCACTTTGTAAGGAAAGGTGTCAAACTATATTAAGGTTTCTTTCAAGGAGAGAATTAAATCCTTAAGTTAGTTTCAATGAGTAAAGGATTGTAATAGATCTGATAAGTATTTTTTCTTATAAGAAGTGTGAATGGATTATGTAAGGCATAGTCTAATTCAGTAATCATTTGCAGGATCGACATTTGATATATCTTTGTTATTGAAGGTCTTTACATATTGAGCGACTTCATGCCCATTGGATAAGGCACTGATCTAATATGTTAGATTATGTGGTTACTATCAAATATTGATATAAACTATTACCATTTTTTATGATTACACATGTTATGTCTGCCTACTTAAAAAACTACTAAATATTTACGGCAGAAATTAGGTCAGCGTGCCTGAGTTTGGAACTCGAATAGAAGAAGGATGAAAATCCTTATTTCACTAGTATTTTCTCTTGTCAAAATCATAGTATGGCTTGTGAAGCTCTGCATAAGATTGGTTGTTAGCATTTGTAAGATTTGTTATCAATAGTTGCAGTAAAAGGTAGGAGTAGATCACTGTGAGAAGTTAATCCATTGCATGATTTATTGAGAATTATAAAATTATGTTAGGTACACCCACCTAAGCCTATGGAGCTCAAAGTGAAGGAAGATTAAATCCTCATTAATTGGATTTGTTTCTTAACATTATCAAAATTTGGGTTTCAGAGAGTCAAGCATTACTGCTATGTATGATTCTACAAGAAAAAGTTCCAACTTTAGGTTTCCCCAATGTACAAATAATTACTTAACCCCTTGCTAAGATACACACAATACCTAAAAAAAGTAAACATCAATTATAAATAATCAAAGGGTAAACCCACAATAGTGGGTTACACTTTTTCAGAAGAATCAATTCCTCCTTAAATTCGCAAAGCAGACGAATTTAGAAAGTACTTTTGATATAAAGTAGGGACTTTCAATAGAAAGGTAATTTCTATCGAAAGTCCTTGATTAAGGGAAATTCTACTCAAATAATTTTGATAGAAAGTATTTTCTATCAAAATTCTTTGATTAGAGGCCATTTGCAGAGGTTAATACAATTATAAAGTTTTCATGTCTTCGGGGCTCAAGCGCGAGGCTCAAATGGAAGAATAAGGAGACACTTTTGCATCGCATAAGTACTCTGAATGAACTTTCTAAGGAATATAGATTTGAAATTTTTTGAATTAATTAGGCCTATGTTTTTTGACATGCATCGAATGTAGGTTTTTTATCAAATATAAACCTCCAAGTTTGACATTCAATGAAAAATAGTAGAAAAGAGAAAAAAAATTAAAAAATAACAGTACCCATTATCTTTGAGTCTACTTTCTATCCAAAAAATAATAATTTTGATAAATACACAAGAAGTCATAAGCTATGTACTCAAGGTATGTCAAAATTATGGTTTACTCAACTTCAAACATTCATAAAATATGCAATAATCATGGTAATATGGTCAAATTGATTTCATGCCCTTTGTATGGATGTTAAAAAATTAAATTCAAAATAAGCACATTGATATCTTTTTTATAAAAAAAAGTTATGCTCTATGAAGTCAATGTAACTCTTTGAAAAAGACGTTTTCAGAAACATAGAAGTTTTCATGGGAGAAAAAATAAACCATTCAAATCATTTCAAAAGAAAAAGAAAAAAATATATTTAGAATCTAGATAGAAAATACTAAAAGACTCTAGTTTACTTCATCTTCTGATTTCAAATGGTTTAATGGAAATATGCATCTGAATCTGAAAGTTTTTTTCAAAATGTAGAGTTCAGTGTCTGTTCAGGAAAAAAAGTGTAACCCACTATTGTGGGTTCACCCCAAATATAATCCAAGATTCATAATCCATGCTCGCAATCCATAATACACACTTCATATATGAAGTCGGCCCCAAATAGGTATTCTTTAGAACACACGCCACAACTGACGTCACTGAGAGTCCTACTACCCGTGAAATATAAATAACCTTCCTCAACATGTCCTATGTCATCCCTTAAGCTTGCATAACCTGAATCCACATTGCATGTAAGTTATACTCAAAATGCAGAGTCTAACTTTGTCAAAGATCACTATCATCGTCTAGTACCCGGTCTTCACTAAAACATCTGTAACTCATCCAATAGACAATATTAAGCCATGCGACCTTAGGTATAAGATCACAACATATCCTTGTACACATCACCATCTTTGCTCATTCTGAATCAACCATACAATATCTGTATACTTATGTGAGTCATCAATAACAGTAATAACCAGTTTGATATCCCTCTATAGAAACATATGTTGACATCACTGACAAACCATGAATGCCAAAAACAACATCAGAGACCAATTCCAACAAGGATCCTCTTAATAAGAGAATACGAGAAGCATAGTTAATGATAACATTTCCGTAATATGTGGTATGGGTTAACATCCCCATCTCTCCTCACTTTGTAAAATCTATACATAGCATTATGAATACATACTTGGCATAGTGTTGAGCTTTATCGTATTATATTATTTATAACCTTGACCCATCATTAATCATCTTGCTTCCTCAGGACGAGCTTGTCTTAGTGTTTATTTAATATCCTCTTCATTTACAAGTGTCACCTACATTTATTTAGTATCTGATTCTCTAGTCCTCTGCATCAACATATGTTAATATATAACAAAACCCAATTCTCAATATGAATGGCTAGTAAAGGAGGAACACAACTCAAAAAATTCATTTAGTGCCTAAGTTGTTTAAAGAAACTATGATGACATAATAATCAGAACATTCAATTCTCCCAACTTGAAGTCATCCCTGGGGGTGCTTCCATGTTGACTTCAAAATAGAAGAAAGTGACTACCCCATTAGTATTAAAGCATTGCAATTAGGTACATGATAGAGAGTAATTCCTTGCTTACCTTTATTGCTTAAGTGTAAATCCTTCACATAAAGAAACAGTTAAGACAGAGAGTAACTAAATTGTTGTTATAGGTAGTTATGTGGAAAATAGCATAAATGGAGCGATGTTATGAAGATTCCCTTTAATATTGTTTGTCAAGAATTAGTTGTCCTTATCGTCCAGTATTTTTAGCAAGCATATTTAAGTGAATGTAACTAGCCTTCGATTAATTACTTGCATATCTAAACTACCTTCATTCAAAATTTCAACTGGGTCACTATCGAATGTGACAGTGGACTTATACTTTTCCATATAGTCTATTTAACCATTAGTAGATGAATAGATGCTTATTAAACTAAGGAACATATTTATTAATATCCTAAGCAGCCACAGATTCAATAAGATCTATAGAGATGGGAGTACGTAATTATAGAGTTAAAATATGCATATAAAAGGATATAAGTCTTTGTTTATATGTATATCCATTCATATAAATGAAAATATCCGAAGATGTGTTTTAGTGTGTGTGTGTGTGTGTGTGTGTGTGTACATAAATGTTTGTATATATATACATATATATAAGTAGATTCTTTTCCTTTAGAGCACCACATGAATAGCATAAATCATAGATAGGGGACCCCTATAGTAAGGCTTTTCTACATTACTTAAATATATTTCATATGGGTAAGTGCACCAAGATGGTGTACAAAAAGTCGCCACCCACCCAAAAAAATAGAAAAACATCCCTAACACAATTGTGTTACTTTAAATTCAAATAAATTAATTGGGCTTATGTTTGGTAAACTTAAAAGCTAAGAATGAGGCTAGTTAATAGGCCTAGATAACAAGGTTGGGTCTTGGGAGCCTCATTTGCCTCCATTTACCTCCCTTTTCATGTGTTTTGTTCTTCAGAATGGGGTTTCTCATATTCCTCATTATCAGGTTTATATATCATCAAGTGGGTATTTGTACAATTGAAACCATAATTTGACACATCATCTGAGATTTCTAACTATATAAAATTTTCAATTTTTGGACAACATTAACATACTAAAGTTTAATTTTCTTTACCAATGTCTTGACGATCCTCATAGACATATGTCTACAATTTTTTAATAACTTTTGATCTAGTTGACAAAATTCAAAACAAATTACATATTATTTTTCTACACTAGATTCTATACACTTTTTTAGAAAAAAGTTTTCATTTTTTATTATTTTGATGCAAGTTATGCCCAACGCACAAACAGGTACCAAATTTTTAGGATGCGGTCACTTCAAAAGCACATAAATAAAAAATGCTAAACAAAAAATTACAAAAAATACCCAAATTCTAGATCTCACTCTTACCTATCATCCTACCAAAGGGTTTTATAAAATACTAAATTGAACTATATATTTTGTGAAGCGCACAGAAACAACTATGTTGTATTTTTTTGGAAAAATCAGGAATAGTTTTTCATGTGCGATAGGATTGAACCTCTTAATATTATCCATTTAAAAATATATTTAGTAGTTTAGAAACTAGGTTCAGAGTACTACAATTATTGTTATTTGCACATCTTCTAATTTTGAGTGCATGACTCTCAAATTTCTCTTCAAAGTTCAAGTTTACTTGATTTCAGAAAAAAAAATGGCCAGTTATACCCTCCTTTTTGTACACCATCTTGGTGCACTTACCCATATATCCAATTGGGAATTTACACATGTAGATATGTCTACTTTCCCTACAAAAAAAGGTGTACTAATCCTCCTATGGAGTCTTTACATCAAAATGAAGGTTGTACTGTTAGTGGTAAATAAAATATTTATCTTCATGAGAGTAATTTTGGGCCTAGTTAATCTTGGGACAATGCAAACTATCTCTTCCTTGCCAACCTTCCTATAGCAATTCTAAGAGCATTAATTCATGAAAGTGAGTTTTCTCTTGACTTTAATTTACCCAAATCCCATGAAGATCATACAACGCAGATTCAAAAAGGATATATACATATCATCATAAATTTTAATCTAGCAATAGAGCAGGCAAACTATCTTGTCCTTTCCCACCCTATTTTGGGCCTAGTTAATCTTGGGACAATGAAAACTATCTCATCCTTTCCCACCCTCCTGTAGCAGTTCTAAGAGCATTACTTCATGAAAGTGAGCATTGCTTAGAAACACTGAGAGGGGGGGGTGAATCATTGTTTGTCTGTTTATTCTATTTCAGCAACTTTAAACATAAATCAAATATATATCAATTGAAGATTAACACAAGAACACATAAAACATGATATGATTACGAGGAAACCTTGATAAGAGGAAAACCCTGGTGGGAATTAGTACCCACAAATATTGCACTAGTATAATGAACCTGCTAAAGTTCCTTTGCCCTGTTAGGAGCAGTCTTTACAATGCGAGTACAATGACCTAGTTAAGGGTCTAACCCTGTTAGGAGTCTTTTAAAACTAACCCTGTTAGGGGTGAGGAATCACTATCCAAGAAGCTCACTGCTCAGTAGGATGAAGGCTACAACCTCCTTGATAATAGATATACACTATATCCAAAAGTGAACGACTGTATGTGACACAATTTTTTGATCTATTTTGGTTATGTGCTGATTCTCTTATACTCTTGAAGAGATTTATCTCATTCCAACATCTTATACAGTTCCTCTATATCTATGCTCTGCATATTTGACCACACTTCTTAATACAACTATGCATGTTATATATATGTCCATGCCTGAATAGATGCAACTATAAACAATACCTTAGTCGGCCTAAGAACAACATTCACAACACTTCCAAAAGAATTGTCTTAAGAATGTCTACAATAATTTTTAATACATGATTACAAACTTATTACAATAAGCTCTTAGCCTTTACAAAACAAAATATTTACACGCTAATCAAAACACTGAAGTCAGCTTCATACTCTATTTTCTGGACTGCTAGTGTACTTGTTCTTCCTGTAACTTATCCGTACTGACATTCTATACCATGCGTGTATAGGGTAAACATAACAACATATCATTGATCTTATGTCTAAAGGCGCTTAGTCTAAATCGGTCGTACGCATGTGCGCTGGTGCTCTGATCATCTGTATATCTCTGTTCTGTCTTGTCTTCTATACTTAGTCAATTTCCACTTCAAAGTTTGCTGTCAAAAATTCATATGACTTTGTTGCCATAATGAAAACACAAAATAAGTCAAATACTCCCTGGGATTCAACTTTCCAACAATCTCCCCCTTTTTCATTAATGGAAACAAAGGAATGTGGCCAAGTTACTCAAAATTGACTAACACCAAAAAATGTATATTATCTTCCTTTAACATATACTATATCATATTTCTTTGCATATATATACACTAATCCCCATACATACTTTACTCCCCCTTTGACATTAATGAAAAAGGTGTCAAAATTGTAAGGCTCTAGAAACTTACTCCATGTACACATCTGGATAGGCTATCTGCAGATTCTTGATCTCTTGCTGCCAGAATGCCTTTAGTGCATCAATTGTTTGCAGATGGGAGCATAAGGAATATGTAATCTTTTCCATCTTTGTCAGATCCATGCTGGGTCCTTGATCATAGGTAGCAATGGTTGCATCAATCTGTTTAATTTTCTCATCCAGAACTGCTAAAGAGGGCGCAAGTGCATTTCTCAGTTGAGTCTACCTGATCCTTATCTTACTGATCTCCATTTTAGATTTTTCTATCTTCTCTATCTGACCTTGATAGATATTGTTGTAGATTTTTATGTCTTGGGATAATGTTTCAACTGATTGTCTTATGTTATCAACCAAGATATCTTCCTCTTCTATATTTTTGATATGTTCAGAAGTGAGTTTGCCTCTGTCCATACAATTTTCTATAACCTTTCTGCCTTTTGATGCCAACTCTTTCAACATTGTCTAACCAATATTTAATGACTTTAAATCTAGGGAAATATTCTTTATCAGTTCATTCAATATTTCCTTTTTATACTCATCTTCTACAATTCTAGTAGCTGAGTCTACTAAACTTGTAAAGTGTGCTTTGAAGCTTGTTAGGATGCTATCTACATCATCAAATGACTGAATTTTAGCCACTTTCTTGTCTGCAGGCACTAGGTCATTCAGAATTTTCACTGAATCCAAAAAGAGAGGGTTTCTCATAACTTGTTTCTCTTTAGCTTTTTCCATGGCTAGGACACTGATCTTGATCAAGTCTTCTTCTCCCCATGCATCTAGACTTGATGAGTTAGGAGTTAAACTTGACAACAATGAAGTTGATGGTTGAATGGATGGGGTGAATATAGTATTCTAACTAGTATCCATACATTCACTTTTTACTGGAATCTCCATGACTGGTGTCTCATTAGTTTGATTATCTTCCTCTTTATTCAAATATGTTGAATCTTTAGAGGGAACTTCATCTTGTTGTAAAGATGTGTCATCAGTGCATACCTCCTTTGTCTCTTTGGTGCTTACAAATGCTTTTTCAACTTTGTCCATGTCATTTTCAGAAGCGGTCATGGATATCTTGACATCATCAATTACAATAGTTTCTTCTGAATCTTTGTCTATATTAGAAGGTGATGTGATCTTGGGCACTGAAACATGTGGACCTTTCATATGCGCACCTTGAATTACAGGTTCTGCAACCTGTTTGGGAGGAACTAGAGTTGCCTTGGTTGTAGGCACTGTTGAAGGATACATATGTCTATCCAGAAATACCTGCTCAAAATCTTTCTGATTCTCTTCACTAACCAAATCATACTCTTTATTCATGATATGAAGTGTTCTAGTTTTATTTCTGAGATGAGGTTTTACTAAGTCCAACAATATAGTTTTCTCATCATGTGAGAAAACAGGGAGAAGACTATCTAATGTTTCTTCTCTTATCCTCATATCCTCTTCAATTGCTTTCCTTTTTAATATGTCCAATATGTTCCATACCTTGTCTGGTATGACTGTCTTGAGTTCCAATACTGAATTCTTGAACTTAATTATATGAGATATAATCATTGAATGAATTTTTGATTTGTCTATCTCTTGATACTTATCATAGACATTCTTGATAGATTCTAGTCTGCCTTCATTAAAAATTCTATTCTTTAGGACTATTAGACTAGGCCTGAATCCTACCTTAGGAGGGGCTTGTGTGTTCTTTACCTTGCTCCTTGTGGTCCTTGAGGATGGATGACTTATGGGAACTTTCTTCTTCCTTCTAGTCAACTTGCTGGGTACAAAAGGTGGAGAAGATTCTAGACCAATGGTAGTTGATGGCGCAGATGCTCCTACATCATATTTCTTTTTCTTCTTCTTAAGAATATCATCAGACTTTTCCTTTTTCACTTCTGTGGGATTTTTCTCAAGTTCTTTAGCTATCTTAACTTCCCTAGCTCTATCTAGGTCTTCTTGTGTAACACCATGAACTTTTAGGATATTTGAAGTAATCCTTAATGTCTTCCTTTTGTTGTCTATACTATACAAGACAGAATCAACTTTATTTGTCTTTTCTCTATGAGTACCCCATCTAGGTTCATTGGGATCCTTGGGTGCAGATAGGAGGACTTGTGCATAACCTTCCAAAATATGTTCTTCAACTTCATATCTGAGAGGGTGAATCCATTTTGTTTTAGGATCAGCTGCCTCCATACAAGTACAGTCAGTCTCCACCATGAACCATATAGTGTCTTTGTATTTCTCAACTTTCTTCTCAGGTATCCTGAACCTCTTCTGCATCTTGATCCTGAATGTTTTGATGTCCATGTCTAGGTAAATATTCGCAACTTTACCAACTATGTGGAAGTAGAGATAGATGATCAATGATCCAAACTTGAATATCTTACTCTTGTCATGCTTAATAGCTTGAATGTTGTCAATCAATTATGTGTGCAATATCTCACACAGATTATACTA
Organism: Thuja plicata; assembly: GCA_018584345.1. Lineage (NCBI taxonomy): Eukaryota > Viridiplantae > Streptophyta > Pinopsida > Cupressales > Cupressaceae > Thuja > Thuja plicata. The sequence continues at coordinate 1,662,292 of MU225099.1, forward strand.
AGTATTTTCCTTCACCATTTTTATTGTTGCCAGGACAGTAGCTGCAAATACACTATTTAATCTGCTTGCTTACTTAAATTTGTAACCTAGTATCATGGTGACCAGTTTTATGTCATCTTCCTTAATGGGATAAACTATCATACTGCACCTATCACTTCTAGATAAACAAGCTTGTTCAACCTTCTTTTTCACATCTTTACCAGTTGGAAGAATTGGTCTTGTCTTAGGAAGTCCAGTCATGTCATGAATTAGGTATGCAGTAATATGGACAAGAACTTCACCAATCCAATAGAGGTCATCATGTATTCTGCTTAACAAGATTTTCACCCATTCTGGCTCGTAAAACTCGTGCACACTAGAGTACTCAAAGATAGGGTTATCAGTGAGATGCACATATTCATCCTTGAATGAATTGTTTGGTTTCATCATTGAGGCCATGAGAGTAGCAATACTGTTATCTCCAACCGTTTCCTTTTTACAATATATGTATGCACGAATGTCTTCTACATGCACGACTCCTAGCGGAGTCTTAGAAAATTCTCATTCTACATAATCTAGTATATACTTGAAGGGATGCTTCTTAAACACAAATCTTTTCCTTTTAGCAATGTCGAATACAACTGGAGTGGCCATACTTACTTTTTACTTGGATAAATAGGGTTTCATGACAATTCGAAATGACGCGACTGGTAGTGTTCCATTTCAACTTGCAATTTTCTCACCAACTGATCAAATCAATACCTTTGAATGATTTTATGCTTAGTGCTCCTATGCTCTATAAATTTTTTTATCTTAGATGTAAACAATGAGGATAAATGATTGTTTACCGACTTATATAAAAGTTACTGCATTTAATGCTTGCTGCCAAACACAGTTTCCATTGAGAGTTTCAAACTTTAATCCGAACTAAGTAAAGGCAATGTGTGTATGCATACAACCTTAATTCATGATCACATACATGAATCCATAGGTGCATACTATATGTGTCTGAATGTTGACCTCTAAATTAGGCACAACACAACATAGTCATTGCTCGATCGTCGAATTGCGAAGATGAACATGAATTGCTCATTCCACAATATCGATTGAATCGACCTGTTGCCTCCTATTTAGTTGGGGTGTTTAATTAATCTATGAATGAGATCCAAAAACCATAGACCATTACTAAAAATGGAGGATTTGAAAGCATTGAAAACTGAAATGAAACTATTCTATATGAGAGATGCAATTATAATCTAAGAATGGAAATACAGATTTTAATCTAAGAAGCTTGAAAGAAAGAATAGAATTAATCTACTTGATACATAAGAAAACTAAATTAAGATGAAGATGCCATTAAACTAAATGAAATTACACTAAATATGCAATAAAATATTGAAAACATGAGAGAATTGAGACAAGAATTTTCTATAGTCTTGGTACTCTAAAATTGCTCCTCCCAAATGAAGAAGAGAAGGTCCATAATATAGAAAAGCCTGAAGAGAGGATGAAGAGTTTCTTGGAAAGAAACAGCTGACTCTTCATCTCCATGGACGACGGTGAGAAAAAATTGAAGGAATTATTTAATTAAGTAAATGAATTATTGCCACATGGGTGGCTTTTCATCTTGAAATATTGAATTTCAAGTGAGGATAATCCATTCAAATAACCAAATAATTATTTAATTCCTTTTGATGTGTAGTAGCTAAAGGGGGTGGGATTAATTTCATTTAAAAGCACTTAGGACTTTAGAATTAAATTAATTAATCATAGGGATTTTAGCTAATAAATCTTGAAAATTTAGGAATTAAATATAGTGTAAGATCTATGCAAATTCAGGTTTTCTGCATTTGAGACTAAGTCAATTAAAGACAATTAGGAAGGAGAATTTTCCTAGTACCATAGGACTTCGATGATGAGAAAATGCACCAAAATTGATTAGAATTGTAAGGTGCCAATTTTGGGGTATTGTATTTTGCCCCTCTTTGAATTGATATGCGAGCAGTGCGTTGATTCAAAGAATAGTCTGATGTGATAGATGAAGATTTCAGGAGTCTAGGTTAGGTTGCCAAGGCACCGATCAGATCGAGAAGTAGAACCATCTTTAGAACAAAGCATGATTCTCTGAAGTCTAAGTTAGATTGTGAAGACAATGGTCCAAATACCAATTGAGAGAAGATTGAAATCGGGGTTAGATTTCCCCAATGTCCGCTGATAGCTGATGAAGATTTAGGTCTGTCTCCAGAATCAAGGTTAGATTGCCCCAATATGAAGGTTAGCCTTCCAAGATCTAGGTTAGGTTTCCCACATAATGGTCAAAAAGAGATTTTGAGAGTCATCTTCAGTATGAAGCATGACTTTTAGGAATTAGGGTTAGATTGCCCCGATACCCAATGAGATTTTAAGAATCATCTCTAGAATGAAACTTAGTCCCCCAATATCTAGGTTAGATTGACCAAACACTGGTCAGATTGATATCTTTCACAAGACTATCCCTAGAATGAGGCTCAACCTTTAGGAGTCAGGGTTAGATTGCCCCAATACCTATCCCAAAAGATAGTCAATAGAGATTTTTAGGAATATCTCCAGAATGAAGCATGATCCTTGAGGATCCAAGTTAGACTGTTGAGATACCTAAAAAGATAGATGACAAGATGACAAGATGCGAGACATCAAGATGCCCCTAGAGATTCAAGATCATGGAATATCCAATTTTGACCATAAGGTATGAAACACTAAATATGCCCCAAGTGGTGAGATGCCCCTAGCAATGGGGAATTTTGATTCAGATCAGACCGATTCAAGAATGATGCAAAAAGATTCAATGATGCAATCATCCTGCCCCCTCAGGAGAGAAATCAAAAGATGAAACAACAGAAAGATAATTGATAGAAAAATATTGCAGATAGAAGTAAGATCAAAGATCCAGAGGAATTTAGAGATAGATCAATAGAAGGCAGAATCAATTTAGAGCGATCAAGAGGGCCTGTTGATTATGTTTGACCATAGTTGACCAAGTTTGACTATAATTGAATAGAGTTGACTTTGATGAAAAGATTACAGAAGATGAGAAAATGATGATGAGAGATGATTCTGACAAGAAAGTGATGTCAGAAAGATGACTGCACAAGTGTCAGAGCATGTCGGTCCCAAAATTTTAAAACATGATTTTGAGCTACTTAGGAGTGTCAGATTTCAATTTTGATCACAAAAATTGATTGAGCATATAGATGAAGATAGAGAGAGAGGATAGAACACTTGTGCAGTCAAGAGGAATCTAGGAAAAAAGATGAGAACCTTCGAAGAATGAGAAGACAATGAAGAGAGCACCAAAACTATTGCTATGCAAGCTTAAAATGCGAATGCAAGCCTAAGCTAAATGCAACCCTAGGACTTGGTTGTTGGACTCATCGCATAATTATCATCATCGAGTATTTTTGGAACATCAGAGTCAATACAATCCTTACTGGTGCCACTGCAACCATAAGAATATATATATGACTTTCAGCGGATAAAATGTAGGAAACGAACATAAGCACCAAGGCACAAAAGCCAAGAGCACAAAAGCCAAGATGACCTGAACATTGTTTCCAGTTTGATATAGTAAGAGTACACAAGTAAACAAACAAAGCAATAAAAGTCAAGGAGATAGTTCCAACCTCCCCTTGGCGTACAAATAAACAAGATCGAGGGATGTGAGGCTTTTCCACCTTAATGCAGAAGCTCTTATCACACACACCCTATTTATTTGACATTGTCAGATCATCAAAACCACACCCACAAGCAGTAGACAAATAAAATATGTATGAAATTCATGAGAACAGATAGTATACACAGAAAGATTCAATCATATCTTAGCATGTTTCAAAGTTTACGAATGTGCCTATGTTTGGGGTGTTGAAAAACACCGTTGTGCTTGTGAATGTGATGTGTTTGATTGCTATCAAGAGATGTTTACGTTGCGATGTATACAATGTGTGTTGAAAAAAATAGATGTGTCCAAAGAGTGTTGAAAAACACTATTTTATTGGGGTGTTGAGAAACACCATTTTGTGCCAGTAGATAGTTGTCCTTTAGAACTGACAAGATTACTGACTCGAGTGTAAACCGAAGATGTGATCAAAGTGGGGAGCCATGCCCCCAAGTACTGAATGGATTAATGTTGAATATGCAGATAGCGAGTTGATGTGATAAATCTTAGTAGTACAGTGAAAGTAGGAAGACACAGTGAGAATCACTGGTGACTGATGTGAGAGAGATTCTCAAGTATAAAGATCAGCGTGAGATCTAGGCATCAGTAGGAAAACTCAGTGAGAAACACTGGTGATTGATGAAAAGAGGAGAGAGACTCCAAAAGATAGGACAATGCCCCCTAGACTAGGAAGATGCCCCCAAGTGTGACCAGTTTCAATCCATGTGAAGTCAAGCAAAATCTCAAAAATAACTGAGAGCAAATGCATGAGTGAGCAAACTAAAGTGGGAAAGCAAACTAAAGCAGGAAATAAAACTAAAGCAGAAAAGCAGGAGAGAAAATTACAAGAAAGCCAAGGGATGCTGTGATAGATAGAGCATGGCAGAACAAGAGGTGCTTTTTTACCAAGTTTTCACCATCTTGGCAGAAATTCTATTTTTGCTACCATGACGCCTGTTTACCAGGTTTTCATCAATGGCACATTTTTCTCTTTTTCTCATTTTTTTTGTATTTTTCATTTTGTTTTATTTTTTTTTGTGTGTTTTCTTTTTTTTCAATTTTTTTGGTATTATCAAGGTGCCTATTTACCAAGTTTTCACTAGGATAATAGATACATCGAAGCACCTATTTGCTAGGTTTTCACTAAGATGATCATTTTTTCAGGACATTTTGTAATTTTTTTAGGATTTTCTCAGAATAGAGTATGTACATAAGCAATTAGAAGACATCTCAACTATAGAAATTCTTCAAATGAAGAGCATTGATAGGCTCTTTGAGGTGTTCCCCCTCTGTGGTAGAGAGCTGGTAAGTGCCAGACCCAAATACTGCAGTGATAACATACAGACCAAGCTCATTTGGTTTAAATTTTCCTTTTTGGACCCGTTCCTGTTGATTCTTGGGGTTCTCTCTCAGGATGAGATCACCCATTTGGAATTCCCTTGGTCTGACCTTCTTGTTGTAGCTTTTAGATATTCTCTTTTGATATGCTCAGAGATGATTCAATGCCACTTTCCGATGTTCATCCAGTATTTCAAGCTCTTGTAGCCAAGATATTCTGATATCATCATCAGTAATGAGGCCCTTTAGAGAGACTCGCAAGGTAGGAATCTTAACCTTAATAGGAAGCACTGCATCTGCACCATAAACTAGAGAAAAGGGCATGGCCCCTATTGGTGTCCTTATACTGGTGCGGTAAGCCCATAAAGCCAAATTAATCTGGAGATGCTAGTCTTATCCAGATTTGTGTACTGTGCGGTGTAAGATCTTGATAATAGTCTTATTTGAAGGTTCTGCCTGTCCATTACCCTGGGGATAATAGATAGAATACTAGTGCTGAATAATTCTGAACTTAGTGCATAAATCTATTAGATCCTTGTTCTTGAATTTACCCCCATTGTTGGTGATTATTAATGAGGGTACACCATATCTGCAGATGATGTAGTTCAGTGTAAACATGGCCATAGACTTGCCACACTAATAAATTTTACCTTAAATTTTGACGAGAATTAGTCAAATATTCTATGACAATTGATCGAATAAGAGACTAAAACTATTGTCGATCTTTTTTCGTTGAATTTTCTACATGTTTAATAATAGTCAAAATTTCAACCCCATAACTGGTCAAATTATCGACTGCAACAATCCCTTGTAACAACAAGAATAAGACGTCGTGCAATTGGTGTAAACGTAAAAATTGAGACCATTGTGTCATCAAATTATCCACCTAAATTCATCAAATGGAGCATTGCAGGTATAGCATCCTGGTCGATTTAGTCCATTTTGTCATCGAATTATCCACCAAAATTTGTCGCAGGAACCGTCGATTGTATAGCATCCTGGTCAAATTTAGTACTGTGTAAAGGATGAAATTTTGACCAATACTAACTTTTGTTTAAAAAAAAATGTGACACCATTTTCAATATATTCCTACTTTTAG